>CM077440.1:16466132-16843632 GCA_039654765.1 Mylopharyngodon piceus | reverse complement strand
CGATAAATAAAAGCCATTTATTTGAATATAGACCGATGAATGTGTGGATTAATCAAATACAGACTGATGTACTGTATCAGTGAGTATGGGTGGTCACAAATGTCTCAAAAACTTTGATTAAATATTATGTAAAATCCACTACCGTTAAAACGTTTGTGGTCAATATTTTTATTCAGCATGGGTGCATTAAATTGATTAAAAGTGACAGTAAAGACTTTTATAATTTCTATAACAAATAAATGCTGTTCTTTTGAACTTTCTATTCATTAAAAAAAGTATCATGATTTCCACAAAAATATTAAGCAGCACAACGTTTTTTTTAAGATTGATAATAATAAAAAATGTTTCTTGAGCAGCAAATCATCATATTAGAATGGAAGCTTGTTTCTGTCACGGAATTAAAAAAAAAACGTAAAAGATAATTGCGACTTTTTATCTCACAATTGTGAGTTTATATCCCGCAATTTTGACTTTTTTTTTCTCAGAATTCAGATTTTATAACTTGCAATTCTGACTTTGTCATAATTCTGACTTTATAACTTGCCATTGTGACTTTATCTCTCGCAATTTTGGCTTTATATCACACAATTCTGACTTTATAACTTGCAATTTTAAATTTTGACTTTATATCTTGCAATTCTATCTTTATCTCGCAATTCTTACTTTATATCTCGCAACTTTTTCTGACTTTTTGCGAGTATACATCTCGCAATTGCAAGAAAAAAAAAGTCAAAATTGTGAGATAAAAGTCGCAATTACATTTTTTTTTTTTTTTATTATTTTTTTATTCCATGGTGGAAACAAGCTTCCATATATTAGAATGATTTCTGAAGGATCATGTGACACTGAAGACAGGAGTAATGATGCTGAAAAATCAGCCTTGATCACAGGAATAAATTACATTTTAAAATATATTCAAATAGAAAACAGTTATCTTAAAATTTTAATAATATTTCACAATATTACAGTTTTTACTGTATTTTTTGTTTAAATAAATGCAGCCTTGGTAAGTATGAGAGACCTTTCAAAACCATGAAAAAATATTTAGTGACCCCAAACTTTTGAACAGTAGTATACATTGTAATTTCAGGCATTTTGTGTACATCTATCTATTATCCGTAAGCCACACTGCTCTCTTTATATCAGCATCAGACACCGAGCGCAGTCAAGAGCGTAGAATCTGACCTTAAGAAGCATGGACAGCATGGTCAATACAGTATCTATGTAATCATCAGTGCGTCCTTGAGCATGCAGGAGAGTAGAGCGATGCAGTAACAGCTTCAGCTCCTGAAAAACATCATACACATGATTATACACAAGCACTAACATAACCCTGTGTCTACACCATAAACACAAGACTATGATACACACACACCTGCTGGGCAGCAGAAGAGTCCTGTGCAAGGGTTTCAGCATCATACATGGGCTCCAGGGCCTCGAGGGCCATGTTGGGTCGGCCCAACTGCTGCTGGAGAGTGGATAGCGCCAGACGGGCGTCTAGATGCAATGGAGCCATTTCAACAACCTTACTGTAGCTCTTCACCGCAACCTCCAAATGACCAAGTGCCTTTAGACACTCTGCAAACAAGCAAATCACAGTGACCATTTACTGTTTGAACAGGCAGTTCTTGACCAGAACAAGTCATTTTACTGTTATAACGGCAGACTTTTTCATTGCTTTAGTGCACCAAAAAAGTTGTAACCTGCGTGTCGGAGCCAAACGACTGCCAGGTTGTATCTCTCCGAGCAGACGAGGGCGGAGAGCAGAGGCAGGGCGGAGTTATACTCGCCCTCTTCCATAAAAGCCTCGGCCACGTCCAAATACAAATCACCCAGCTCCTCCGGGCTCTGCTCCATCAGAGACGTCAACATGGGCTGCACACAAAATGTCACAGGTGAGAAAATCAAACATGGATGACACATCCGTCGACACATTTATTCTATCAGCGCACACTTTCATCTGGAAGATTGTTAAAATGATCCCTTTTGAGTGTTAAAATGGTAACTTCACTTAAATCTTAAGTCAAGAATTAAGACAGGAAGTTATAGTTATATAAATGAGAGCTTGTGTATGTGTAGAAATCTACTTACATCCAGAGGTTTGAAGACTTGCTGGTGGATGAGACACACCATCATCTTCACTCTGATGTCGACTGGAACATCATCAGGAATCACCACCTCTAAGATTTTCCCTATGCATTAAAAACATGTTAGCGATGTGTTAGCGATAGTGCTTTTCTCTGATTTTTCTATGACAATATTATTATCAGCCTAGTCCGAACAAACTAACTCTACACCACACAGGCAGCACAGAATATATACAGTACAACATGAAAAGATGTGTATAAATAGATTTAAATAGCAGGAAACATATTATTATTTTTATTATTATTATTAAACATAGTATTATTATTATTATTATTGTATATTTAGACACCTCTGTGGTACATCAATACACATTATGACAGAACATTCATCACTTTCGTCTCACCTTTTTCCTCTTCCGAGGCTTCTTTCTTCTCTTCTCCTTCTGTATCTTGTGCAGGTGTCTGGTCAGCAGACTCCGTCTCTTCCTTCTCCTGTCTTTTCAGAACGATGCCACAAAACTTCACCAGTGCCTGTAGACATATAGATTTTAGCATTTACATTAACATGAATACAACAGGGGAAAAGGGAGTCACTTAGAACCATCTTGCATCATGTGTGCATTAAAATGTTTGAAATGTCAGCAAAAAAAAGAGATTTTTTTTTTATTAAGAACCTCTTAATCTACTACCAGAGTAGTTCCTAAGCAAAATATAATGAATAATAAATTTAATCCATTTCTATATAATACCGTTATATTGGCCAACTGGCACCCTTTTCTGCTCTATATACTTTCTTTTTGGCCACTGACCATCCTGCTAGTCTTCATCAGATCTCACCTCTAGAGCTTTATCATGCTGATGGTTGGCTATGAAGAGCTCAGCAGCCATGTTGACACATTCATGTGAGACTAGTTCAGGATGTCTGTCCAGAGCTTCCTCCATGACCCCTATAGCAGAAGGCAACTCGCTGCTCTCATAGTAACTCCTGAAATAAGTACATGCACAATACAAGCTGTATGACATTCAGAAATGGTCATGTGGTCATATCTACATTTATACATAAACTCCAATTTAAATCTTTTAATCTAATTATAACAGAGGCCACTTACATATGTGGTCAACATAAGATTCAAAACATAGGGGAACATCATACTTTGCCATGTCTCGTGAGAGCTGCATGAACTGTTCTCCATCGGATGGTGGCAGCAGGCTGAGGATGCGGCGATACCCGTCCATGGCTTGCTTGTGCTCCCCGACCTGCTCGTAAAGGCTGGAGCGCTCCCACAGGTACTGAACATTACTGGAGTCGTATTTGATAGCTGGGAACGCAACAGCATGCTTTAGACACATTTCACCAAAAAAAGAAAAAGAAAAAGTTTTTTGTGTTTTTGCTCAAATAAATGCAGCCTTGGTGAGCATAAGAAACCTCTTCTGAATGATAGTGTATCTACTGTATGTATACAGACCTTTAGTGTAGCAGATGATGGCTTGTTTGATGTTGTCCTGCTCTAGGGACATGTCCGCCAGTTTGACCCACTCTTCACAGTCACTGGGGTTCAGATGAGCGGCGATCAGTCCGAACTGAAGCGCTTTCTCCATGTCCCCCTGATCCTCGTAGATCATAGCCAGGGTGGAGAACGGCTCATATGCCACAGGAGCTGAGAGAGGTGGAAGAGACGGGGTTTATTCTATGGCACTACTGATTAATATGCAGTCACAACTACGTTTAAAGTCACTTTGAAATCAAAATTGACCATTCTTATCTTCAATGGTATATTTGCAGTGTTTATTATAAATGTGTGCATGCCATTATTTATTGAAATTCATGTGCCCTCATAATCTTTAATCAAAATAACTTCCCCTCCTTCTTACAGTGACATCTCTTCTCTTCTCTGATGACATGTTTACTGACATGAGGGCGGGGCAACCTGCGATCAACCAATAGCAAACCACAACCATCCAATCCATTTCAGATGGACAAAATCAAGTCCCGCCCTACATTTTTATTTAGTTTAAGAAGCCGTTTCACTTGAATATATGTCACAATAGGGAAGAAAAGACTATCACAACTTCCATTTCGTGCCAACTTTAAAACACTGCGGCTCTGTTTGATCTGTTTGTGGGAGTGACCCCTTTTCAACTTTTGGCTATCGCACAAATATCGCACTAGGGCTGCACCCTAATAGTCTACTAGAAAAGGTTTAGTTGGCTAGTCACAGAAAGAAAAAAAATACTCGTGGCAAAGTCACTCAGTCCATGAGAGACAGACAGATAGTTAATCTTTGTGGTAATTACAGTATGTCAGACAGGAAATCCAAATGTTCACCAATCATTCATCGACCTCAAATATGGCTTATAATTTGAAACATGTTAGTAGCAACTTTACATGGCCGCTCGCTCTAATGTTAACCTAGATAAATGTGTGCTATTATTAGGTGCATATCCAAGTGTTTGTGCAGAAGGAGGAAGCTGAAGTATAGCACACTTACTGCAAGACATGGAGGCGCCGGCGCGATCACTTGCATTTTTCAACAGGGGAAAGAACTTAAAATACTAATTTTTGGTCATAAGAATAATACATCATTCGAAACTATAAAGGGTCTACTTTTACTTGTGTAAACTCACAATAACAAGAAAACATTGTGCCTTTGTAAAATAAAGAAAACACACAGGATGAGCTTTCTGCCATCGCACTCAAGTTCAGGGAGACTGAGTCACAAAAATGAACTGAAACTCAGCGTATACTTGCCTCACGGACATGAGAAATACATCTATAGAAAGTTGTAACTTTCTATAGATATATTTCTCATTCCCGTAGATTTTGTTCTCACACTCAAAGTGCGACACATAAAGCCGCCTCTCAGTACTAAATTGAGTTATTTTTCACTGCTTATTGCACTTAAATAGTCAAATACGCACAAAATAATGTCAAAATGTCAATGTCTTGATGAGTATTCACTTAAACACAGTCAATTATGTTTTAAGTGAATGTAAACAGTTGAGAAAGAAAACGCATGTGTAACAGTATAATGGATCAGGGCGTCAGGTCTTAAAGTGACAGCAACCTAATATACCTGCTGCCAAATTAGGAGATAATATGAAAACTATCTATATGGCAGTTTTTCCCCATGGTATCGATGTCAAAATTGTGGCCAGTGAAAATGCTGAGTGGCTAGTAACTTTGGAAAACCACTAGCCACAGTGACTGGTAAGCCAAAAATTTAATGTCAAGCCCTGTATATAACGCTCATTATGGTTTAGGATTCTCCTCAGTGTACAACCAACAACAAAAACCCACCTTGGCGAATTATCTCCATACACATCAAGATGGCATCCTCCTTGTCTCCTCTAGCATAGCGGATGTTGGCTTCTCCCATGAGTCCTCTGAGAGCTCGTGGTAACTTACTGCGGGGACGTCTCTCCTAAAAAAATAATGAGACTAGTGTGCTTATAAATAACTGAAAATTTGATCAATGCTACAAATGTATTATGATCAATAACAGTGATTATTAATGCTGACCTGGCAGGGCGATCTACTGACCTTCATCATTTTCTTATTCTCACGGTTCAGCTCCATTTCTAAGGCGAACACATCTCCGGGTGTGACTTCATTGCCATCGTTGTCCTCTTCATCTTCTTCATCAGCATCATCTTCATCATCATCATCATCATCATCATCATCCTTTTCTCCAATGACTTTCCACTCCATCTTTCCATCTTCATCCTCCTCATCCTCATCCACACACTCCTCCAGTCCATCTCCCATCATGGAGGCAAAAGCTCTCTGAACAGATGGACTGACTCCTTCTTCTGTCGTCTCTGTCAAGAGATCACACAAAATACAACGTGTGATGTGATGCTGCTGTGTCACACTGAATATTGATCCCCACATGCTTCATTCAAATGCTCAACATGTTTGCAATACGAGCAAGAATATGAAACCAGAACCTACAGTTGAGCTCGAAAGTTTACATACCCCTTGCAGAATATGCAAAAATGTTAATCGTTTTAACAAAATAAGAAGGATCAAGAAAATTGCATGTTATTTTTTATTTAGTACTGTCCTGAATAAGCTATTTCACATAACAGATGTTTACATCAAGCCCACAAGACAAAAAATAGCTGAATTTATAAGTTCAAAAGTTTATATACCCTTGATTCTTAATACTGTGTGTGGTTACCTGGATGATCTATGACTATCACACATCCCATTTAACAACATGCCCAATTTGTTTTTTGTAGATACGTGTTTAAAAAATGCTTTCTTAAAATTAGTGTTTTTCAACTCTGCCACAGAAATCTCCTAACCACACAAACCAAACATTGCACATTGCTTCTCAACTGTGTTATTAAAGATATAACATAATAATAATTGATATCATATTTATTTGGTTTGTAATGTGGCAAATTGGCTATTCCAATCTACAGTATGCACATTATTTTTAAATTTATAAGGCAGATTTTTGTATTCAAGCTGTACATATTTACTTAATTAATTAAAGTATTAAAATTAATTAATTAATAATATAGTAAATATTTGGCCAGTTGCATAAACTGCTTAAATTATTCTAATTTGAATCTGAAAAGTAAGACTGATTGATTACCCTTTGGCTAACTGCTAGTAATTAGTTCTGACACAGTCTTTAACATAGTGCTATGTTGTTTATATGACTGACCCATTGTAATGACAATGGAGAGGTTTCATAAAACTGTCAATATTATTTTTTACCCCTTTCACCTGTAGCGTTGCCCCTGACACTTACAAAATCGTACCCTTGTAATGTCATATAATATCCACCTGTTTGGCGTTTCCGTGCTTCTCTAGCACATCGTTTTGAAGTGGACGGAACAGGATCCTCCTGATCAGCAGTTTCATCCTCATCATCATCTGACACTTTTCCCTTCTCATCCTGAAACAAAACATACAGTACTTCAACAATAATATGGTGCATTACTATGGCGCATGCTCAAATCACAACCCATAATGAATGGTTAATAGATATACACACTATAATAAACTGTATATTCAGACACATATTATATAATTTATATAGAAGCTGGAAAGAGAACATGTGAGTGGGTCAAATTTACTAACAGAATAAAAGCAATGTAATGTTACCTTATTCTTTGCTTTTCTTTCCTCTCTCCGCCTCTCAAACTCCTCGAAAGTAATCTTACCTTCTAAATAATCGTTCAGTTCGGACATTGTATACAAATAATTATGTTTACTACTTCATGTCACATACAGTATAATCATAACACACTCATGTACGGCTTGAGCGGTGTTACAGTTCCTGCGTTTCTGGCTTTCAGCCAATCAGAAAGCTCAAATTCTTCTTCGACGGTGAGTAAAACACAAACACAGGTGACGTGATCCTACATGTCCAACACCGCCATCAAGCGTCCAAGGAGTATAAAGCAATACGCAATTATCGTGGTAACCACTGGGAAAGATAAAGATATTTTACGGAAAATGTATTTTTCAGGATGTTTTACATACATAGACATACACGCATATACATATATAATTTTTCTTAAGTTAAAATAAAAGCACGTTGAAAAAAAAACCACTGAAAAAGTCAATCAGTTTTTTTTTTATTAAAAAAAATTCAGTGCACATTTATTTATTCTTGTTTCATTTTGTTTTTCACTTGGTGTTAGAGGAATACATAACTGTACATCAATAAATATGTATCCTGAATCCATCTCTGAGTAAGATCATAAAGGCAAATGAAATACAACAGAATTGCTCCGTCAGGAACTGTTATGAAATTCACTCCTCTTTTGGACTGTTGTTCAGTATTTCCTGCGTTCCAGAGGATTCCTGTGCTGGACAAATGAGCTTCTGTAGCATCTGAATCTTCTCTTCCTCAGTTTTAGAGTTGAGCTCATGGACAGGAACCTAAAAAGAGTGATATATATGAGGAATAATATTGGAAATGCATTAAAAAAAAAAAAAAATATATATATATAATAATAATAATAATAATAATAATACAAAACCATCGAGAACCCGAGACTGAACATTTGGTTAAATCTCTCCAGCTGTGTGTCAGTACTGTAACGATTACCATATTCATATGGTATTTTGCATGGCGCTCCAAGGTATTTCAAAGAACACCATAATATTACTATGACACATGACTAAAAAACTCTCACATATACCAAAAATATTGCATATGTGTGAGTATCAGGTTTTGATGTGATTATTTAGAGTGTATCAGATTCAGAGGAATTAACACACTTACCAAAACAGGTTTATAACCAAGTTTTTCAAGATGCCGAAGTTTGATGACCAAGCTGGCTCGAGGATGAGTTGTACCAAAGCAAAATGAAGTCGGTGGAGCGCAGACCACTGCAATCCTGAAATACAGGACAGAGAAGAGATATTTATTTCTCTCTAAAACAACCTTCTAACAATCCAGAATTGGGGGGGGAACATCTAGGTATGTGAGATTATCATGTGACTCTTCACATAAACAGAGTTGTCTTGTGTTGTGCTACCTTCGGGCACATTCAGGTGACCCAGAATCCTCTGCACGGAGGCCACAGGTTTCTTCTTTGGGATGAGGCAGAGTAATCACACAGTCTAGAGCAAAGATTCAAACAATATTAAATCCAACATAAAAAGCCATTCACAACACATTAAACAATATAATGTGATACGTTTCTGAGTAAAATTATTCAGCGGGAATGTAGGGATTTGATTGATTGTGCAAAGTAATCTATATTAGCTTATATATATATATATATATATATATATATATATACACACATATATATAAAATTATAATGTACATTAATATGCAATTAATATAATGTACACATTTTTTGATTTAGTAATTCTCTATTTTATATATTATTATCATCATCATAATTATAATTTATGTCTATTTTGCTTTATCAACATTTCATTGTTGATCATTCTTATTTTATTCTAACATTTACGGTTTTATTTTTTATATATATATGTGTGTGTGTGTGTGATTATTATATTAATGTTATTGTAACTATTTCGTATATATATATATATAGATATATATATATATATATATATATTTGGGTTTTTTTTGCTTTTCAACATTTCATTGTTGATCATTCTTATGAAATAACATATGAAATGTATATGAAAATATAGATACAATAATATTAATTTTATATATATATATAGATATATAAATTGTAACTTTTTTACAATGTACTTGTATTGTGTGTAAATCACTTGTTTACACTTGTAAGGCAATTTGCATTGTATTGGATATCTTGATGGTGCTAAAAGTTTTATTTTTAATATGCAAACTATAATTTCTTCTTTTTATCCTTTTGATTTTGGAGTAAATTTAACCTGGACATGTTTTCCTGACATTTATTTTGTGTCTATTATCACTTGTTTATGCTTGTAAACACTCCGTCACAATCACTTTAAATTGTACTGGAAGGTGCCATATACATAAAGTTTTAGTGCTTGATTAATACAATAATATTATATATTCTTAAACTAATATAATAATAATAAAATATGGTAATAATATGGTAAATATGGTAATAATAAGTAATTAAATATAGTTACTATTATTTTTCCCACCTCGATGCAGTTTTGGTTACACCAACATAAAAGAAAAGTCTTTTGTGAGAAGGAGAAAATTATACTCCAATGAAAACATTTCTTTTCTTTAAAGTCTGAGCTGTGGCCTAGCGATTAAATACACTGAGCTATGGTTGGTGCTCATGTGGTAAATGTGAGTTTGAATCCAACTTGTAACATCTGCTACTGTAAATAACACTAAGCCTGAACTTGAAACCAACAGAAATCTGTACAGTAACATGAGCTTCATCTCACCAATGAAGTAGATGCTCTGCTCCAGCACACGGTCCTGAACAGCATCATTTCCCACAATGCTCCTGATCGCACTGAGCATTTCCTGGTTGACTGGGACGTCATGAGCAGGAACTGTGAAGTGGAGGTCTAGGATAGACCTCAGGGAGGGCGGCAGCTGAGGTTGATCCAGACGCAAACACAGATCCAACGTGTGCAGCCACCTCTGAACCTTATTCGACTGTTTTCCTATGAGGACACGTAACAGATCACAGCTGAAATGTGACGCACTTTGGATGAGGAGAGAGAGGAAGTAGAGATATTAACCTTTCTGTATTTGGTCCAGGGTTTCCTGTTGTAGCAGTTTATCCAGTAGGGTTTGAGGGATGTGCTCCAGCAATGCCAGATAGTAAACAGCTTTCAGCAGGTCGGTGGGGGACATCTTTGGAAGGTAGGACTCTAAGACCTTCACCACACTGGACAGAAACCTAATTAAAAAGCAGGAAGTAAACATTTGCTGAAGTCAGACACATGCCTGTCCTGCAAAAACAGCTTTTGCTTTGGGTTTTTGAGGGATTTATAACGTTGAATATTCTGATAAATAAGAATATTTATTTTTATTGGAAAATAATTTTATTGAATATACATTACCGTTCAAAAGTTTGGGGTCAGTAAGATTTTACCAAAGCACAAAGTCCCTCCAGCGGGAGTTATTCTCTATATCAATGTCACTGTTTCTGAACTCCCTGAAACGCCTCCCTTGTAGTCTTGAGTTTTCTTCCGGGAATGAACACGTCACAATATTCCTCATTTAAATAATTCCCGCCCAAGGCATACACAAAAAAAGTGGGCGAGGCCTGGTTGAGTTAGTTAGTAGTGTGTGATAAAACTCGCAGTTATGGTAAGGGGCGGGACATTTCCCAAACACGCTCAACCCTCTAGTGCTTTTCGTGTGTTGGTCAAAAATGACCTTTTTTTTTTTTTTATTTCAATGAAATGATTGTACTATATTTTAGTTCGATAATGTTTTTTATTTAATATTTTGTATTTTTACGGGATTTAATAGTACTAAATTACATTTATACAGTAGTTATAATCCATTTATTCACTTTTTTAACATGGACCTGAAACTTAAATTTCTAAAACTGTCAGAAAATCAAAGCCATAAATCTAAACACGCTGTGTTCCAAAATTGAGGTTGATATCTCAAAAAAATGAGCTTTCAGTAAGAATTTGTTTGGGCGCAGTACCAAACGTTTCCACTAGATGAAATTTGTGTCCCATTCATTTCTAATGCGGTCATTTTTGACCGCAAACAATACTATTTTTTTCAGGACCATTTAACCTTTTTGAATCATGTCCATGATTTTTGTTCATTTGAGCTTTTTGGAAGGAGGGGTTTCATAGAGACCGGAACTAAACCGAGAGTTACTGACAGACTGGGAAGAGAGGAGCTGCAACAATGTCAAAATCAAATATGAAAACCTATTGTAGTAGACCTCAAAAAACAAAATCAAGACTTTGAAAAAGGACATAACAGGCTCCCTTCAACTGTTTTCAACAATGATAATAAGAAATGTTTCTTGAGCATCAAATCAGCATATTAGAATGATTTCTGAAGGATCATGTGACACTGAAGACTGGAGTAATGATGCTGAAAATTCAGCTTTGATCACAGGAATAAATTACACTTTTAATATATATTAAAATAGAAAAGTTATTTTAAATTGCAAAAATATTTCACAATATTACTGTTTTTACTGCATTTCTGAACAAATAAATGCAGCCTTGGTGAGCTTTCAAAAACATTTCAAAAAATCTTACCGACCCCAAACTTGACAGTGTAGGTGATCAAGACCTACAACAGTGGCTTACTCTGTTTTTTTCTCTTTCAGGTCATGATTGAGGAGCGAAAACACTTTTAAAACACTAAGAAGGTCTTTCAGCGTCAGACTGTCAGGCTTCTGGATGATTCTCTCTGCAAATGCATCCAACAGGACCGCAGGTCTGAACAAGAGATCCTCAAATGATACTAGAATGAGAATCACCTGGAAAACATGAAAAGCATTTAATAAAAGAAAACAAATTGTGCTGCATAATTATGTAATTAATCACAGGCCACTAATAATAAATACAACTCTTTGCTCTGATAATGTAAAATTAAAGGCAGGAATACAACAATAGCAATTTTTTTTTATTGTGGCCAATAACTGATCTGATGGTTGATAATATACACTACCATTCAAAAGTTTGGGGATGGTAAAATGTTGTAATGTTTTTGAAATATTATGCTCACCAAGACTGGATTTATTTGAGCAAAAATATTGTGCGTTCCTCTTTAAATATACGGTACAGTTTCACATGGATCAGCAAATATCGCACCTGTTTGTTGGACCACATATCAAATGTGTTGACCATGTACTCGGAGACAGAGCTGAAGAGGGTGTAGTTTCTGTAGCGAAGCTCATGGCAGGACTTCAGCACAGACAGAAGCCTACCGAAGGGAAACTCATGCACATTTTCTGCAGGAAACAATGAGAGGTGAAGTGACAGTGACAGGTCTTGTTTTGCTTTAGTTCTAGGAACATCTGAGAGGATCATGGTCATTCTCACCAGCTATGTTCTTGCTGCAGACATCAAGCAGAGGTTTGAAGTTCAGGCCCATAGCAGCCAGGCTGGAGAACATGTACTGGGTGTTGGGTGGACTAAACTCATCTGCCAACGACAGAGTCTTCGTCTGAGGGAGAATACAGAGGAATTGAGCTAGAAACTGATCATGACAAACCACTAATTCGTTCAACAGGCAAAAAGGCCTTGAAGCAAGCATCATTTCTTGTTAGACAGCTGCATCATGTTAGGATTATATCACCCCAAAATCATGAGGAAAAAATACTAAATTATATTTTGCATAAAAAAAGTCTATAAAGCAATATGTTTTACGATATAATTTTTAAGACAATTAAGCACAATTTACTTCACAAATTATTATCATAATGAAAAAAAAAAAACCTCATTCTCATTACTGTAATGTGAAAAATAACTACAAATTATTTACAAAAAAATATTAATTATAATTAATAAATAAAGAACAATAAATTTTCCCCAAACTGTAAAGTATTTATATATCATGGTTGTTAAAAAAAATAAATAAATAAATAAATAATTCACTGTATTACAGAAATGACAGTTTAAAGAGAACTACTACTAAGGGATATTACTGTTAACTAAAACTATTAAAAACATTTCTGTTAATTAAAATAAAACTGAAATAAAATAAAATATAAATATTATTTGAAAAAATTAGAAATGTTGCCTTGGCAATAAACTGAAATAAGTTTGAGTTGAAGCACTAATATTAACTGGAAAAAATTAAAAAAAAAATAAAATAAATAAATAACTAAAACAAAAATAAATTAAACCTAAATAGCAATATTTAAAAAAAAAAAATAAAAAAAAAAAGAATACATAATGACATTACTAAGTATCATAATAATACTAAAATTATCATGAAAACTAAAAATATAAAAATAAAAGCTAATCCAAAATATTAATAAAACTATAATAACACAAAAATACCAAAAAAATAAATAAAAATAAATAAAATTTCTAGAGGCATTATGATTTTTAGTCAATGTCATTATGGGAAAAAAGTTTTTTTTTCATTATGCAAAATATAATTTGTTGTTTTTTGGAGTAAACATTTTTATTAGATTCATCCACAGAAATCGATTGATAGAAATATCCAATTTCTGTGTGAGAGTGTCAGTAAACAATACATTTTAGGTGAATAAATGGTAAATCTAACCGCCAGCTGTTTCTTCAGATGTATCGGAGAGTTTTTGCCCACCGCACGCATCATGCTCTGCAGGACAACCACGCTCTGGATCTCAGGAATACGATCCTTCAGCAACAACCTTCAAAATCAGAGCACAAATTGATGAAAACACACACAGATTTCATATTTTAAGGTTATATTAGGGCTGTAACAATCTTCACACCTTAAAGCCTCTCTTAGGGCCTGAACGTTCCTACAGTTCTCCATCTCCCGTATACAGGAAGCCAACACCGAAAGAGACCTTATATCAAACTGATTTAGCCGTTCCTGGAATCAGCAGATTAGAAGGATCATGTGACACTGAAGACTAGAGTATTGATGCTGAAAATTCAGCTTTGCCATCACAAGAATAAATTACATTTTAACATATATTCAAATAAATAAATAAATGCCACCTTGGTGAAAAAACTGGAAAGATTTTCTAATATTAATGCAGATCCTAAAGCTCTTGCCTTATCATAACCCTTCTTTTCCCAGTGATATTCCTCTGAGCTTTTCTCTTTGTAATGTCTCTCAGCCATCACTCTTTCTTCAAATCTCCCTCTCTCCTCCGCATCATGAGTGGACACACCCCCTGCTGCTGACTGACTCACTCTCTCTCCTCCGCATCATGAGTGGACACGCCCCCTGCTGCTGACTGACTCACTCTCCTCCGCATCATGAGTGGACACGCCCCCTGCTGCTGACTGGCTCACTCTCTCTCCTCCCCATCATGAATGGACACGCCCCCTACTGCTGACTGGCTCACTCTCCTCCGCATCATGAGTGGACACACCCCCTGCTGCTGACTGGCTCACTCTCCTCCCCCATCATGAGTGGACACACCCCCTGCTGCTGACTGGCTCACTCTCTCTCCTCCCCCATCATGAATGGACACACCCCCTGCTGCTGAATGGCTCACTCTCTCTCCTCCGCATCATGAGTGGACACGCCCCCTGCTGCTGACTGGCTCACTCTCTCTCCTCCCCATCATGAATGGACACGCCCCCTACTGCTGACTGGCTCACTCTCCTCCCCCATCATGAGTGGACACACCCCCTGCTGCTGACTGGCTCACTCTCCTCCCCCATCATGAGTGGACACACCCCCTGCTGCTGACTGGCTCACTCTCTCTCCTCCCCCATCATGAATGGACACACCCCCTGCTGCTGACTGGCTCACTCTCTCTCCTCCGCATCATGAGTGGACACGCCCCCTGCTGCTGACTGGCTCACTCTCTTTCCTCCCCCATCATGAGTGGACACACCCCCTGCTGCTGACTGGCTCACTCTCTCTCCTCCGCATCATGAGTGGACACACCCCCTGCTGCTGACTGGCTCACTCTCTCTCCTCCCCCATCATGAGTGGACACACCCCTACTGCTGACTGGCTCAGTCTCTCTCCTCCGCATCATGAGTGGACACACCCCCCTACTGCTGATTGGCTCACTCTCTCTCCTCCCCCATCATGAGTGGACACACCCCTACTGCTGACTGGCTCACTCTCTCCTCCCCCATGATGAGTCGACACCCCCCCCCCCCACTGCTGATTGGCTCACTCTCTCTCCTCCCACATCATGGGTGGACACACCCCCTACTGCTGATTGGCTACAAGTGTGTTGTGGCACTCGGTCTGATCCACTTTCAACAGCGTTTCTCAGAAATCACGTACTGCACCTTTAATAAACATGTGAATTATTCATATTTTCAGCCTAGAAGACAAAACCTCTTCACTTACCTGTATAACACGCAGCAGCGTCTGCACAACATGTGTGTCTTGTGAAACTCTCAGGTTGACAATGGCCAGCAGAGTGTAGGCCAGATCCTCACTCCTCATGCGCCAGGCGTCAGTCGCGGCCCGTTCACAGACCTCCTCAAACCCCGGGTGATCGAACATCAGCCGCAGCTCACAGCGCCGCTGATCATCCGTCATTTTCTTCGTGCTCTCCCAGATGCGTGTGAAGATGCTGCTGATGAGCTGCTGCGACACTGGGAACTGCTTCAGCGTGTCCAGCACATCAGTGGGACAAAAACAGTTCTGCAAATGGCTGTAGAAAGGAGTTCTTTCTGCTTTATCCAGGAGTTCACTGGTCTCTGTAGAAGCTGGAGTTTGTTTAATCTGAGCATTGAGAACATCATGACCACTCTGACTGTAATACCGGACTTGTTTTAATGTGTGTCCTTGTATGCGCTTTCTCCCCAACTGAGATGACGCAGCAAAGCTTCTGCTTTTATAAAACAAAGACGTCTGCGTCCATATAAAAGAGTCACATTTCCACAGCGGCGTGGATCTCAGAGCACATCTGAGCATCTCCAAACCTGATTTATACATGCTCATTGTGGGTGATTCTCCAAAGCTTCAGACATGGTGTAACCTGTTTCAACAAACGAAAATGTGAAACATAAACAACTGTACTTACTACAGTTTGCGTTGCTACTGTAAAATCATCATAAAAATGATGGTAGTTCTTTTTACCAATTTTCAGTTTGACACAGCAGTTAATTTCACATTCAAAATGCACTAAAACTACCAAAACACTTCATACGTGTCTCAAATCAACTCATTCTTCCATAACACCAGCACACTGTTAAGGGTTAGTTCACCCAAAAATGAAAATTCTATTATTTACTCACCCTCATGTTGTTCCAAACCTGTATACATTCCTTTGTTCTGTTGAACACATAAGGAAGATATTTTGAAGAATGTGGGAAACTGAACAGTTCTGGGGCACCACTGACTTCCATAGTATTTTTTTTTCCTACTATGGAAGTCAATGGTGCCCCAAAGTGGCCTGGTTACAAACTGGATACAAAATGTCTTCCATTATGTTCAGCAGAACAAAGAAATGTATACAGGTTTGGAACAACTTGAGGGTGTGTAAATGATGACAGAATTTTCATTTTTGGGTGAACTATCCCTTTAAGAACCAATAAGGTTCATTCTCGTGTTACGCAGCACGTTTGAGTTTCAGCAAGAGGTTTGTTTTTAGCGAGTCAAGCAGGTTCGATTGAGCTTCTGTTTATGTTCGCTGATCAATGTTTATATGTGAATAAAAGCCTAAATTCAATCTGTTCATCATATAAAGCAATCGAATCTCTTCAGAAAATTCAGACTCAACCGCTCAATTCATATGGATTAGTTTTACGATCTCTTTATGAGCTTTTTGAAGCGACAAAGTGGCAGTTGTATAGCTGTTAATGGAGGGACAGAAATCACTCATATTTCATTAAAAATATCTTCATTTGTGTTCCGAAGATGAACGAAAGTCTTCTGGGTTTGGAATGACATCAAGGTGAGTAAATGATGACAGAAATTTCATTATTAGGTGAACTAACCCTTTAGTTTATCAGTTTTGAAAAAAAACTATGTAAACAGGTGAAAACTGACCTGTAGGTACATAGAGTTTTGGTGGTGGTTGTAAGAAAAATAATTCTTATAATTTGAAATAAGTAGTCACCGAATGCATTTTGTGCCAAAAAAAAAAGGAAATTAGTCCACAGTTTAGCCCACATAGACTGCTGTTGTGCTCACTGTGGGAAGAGTTGTAAACAAAAACAAAACAACAGCAAAACAGATGTTACTGATTTTACCTTTCATATGTTTTGTCTCTTCTCATAAGCAGTGAAATGCTCTCAAATGCATCCGACAGGGTCACAGGTGGATGCAAGATCGTGGAATATTACTAAAATTAGAATAACAGAAATAAATGTATATTTTTATGTACGTATCTGTCTGATTATCCACAATACATTTTAACCCGAATAAATAGCCAAATGTTGAATTTAGCTAAAGACATATATAATAATGTGAAAAATGTAAAATCAAGTAAAATAAACAAATACATTTAAACATTTAGAGGACATTTGTGCTTACATTGCCTACACGTCCTTGCACAGAAACCTTGAAAAAATGCCTCACTATAGCTGTAAAACCCGTATACTATTTACATGTTTGCGGTTAATTATGGCACAGTCATACATTTTAATGATCTTTAATAATCATAATACAAGTATCTCACCCTTCGGTTGTTGTCTTCACATGTGTACTGCTCTCACTATGAGCGCAGCCATGACAGAAACAGGGAGCGCGCGATTACTGCCGCACTATAGTTCCGCTTCCAGTATCGCGTGTTTTTCATAATGTTAATTTAAAAACGCCGCCCAAATAGTTAAATGAACTCCTATAGATAACGTGTTTAATTCATATTATACATAAATATTATTTTTTTTTTAAATAAAAATATAGATTTGAAAAACGAAAGCAAAATGTTTCCTCCCCAGGAAATGTTATGAGAGCACACAATGTTACCTAGCAACGCCGGACGCGCTTGTGAATGGATTAAAAACATGGCAAAATTTGTTCTTGCAGGTTGGTCGGTTTTATGGCTAATTAAACAAACTACCGAAATTAGTACTGTCTGTCTATCAGCTTGCCTGTCTGTCTGTTTGTAAACTTTATGGTTTATAGCTGTTATTGTAGTTTCATCTAGTCAAACCCCTTCAGTATTTATGATTATGTTTGTGGTCAGTCATGTCACACTCAACAACATTTTAATGCTATAATATTCTCTCCATTCACTTATACAGGAAAAGCAGATTGTCCTCATTACGCAAAAGCTGAGCTTCTTGCTGATGTGCTGCAAAGAAACCTGCCAGATTTCCACATTCACAAGATCTGTGTTCACCCCAGTGAATGGAAGGTAAACCTGTGAGTTCATGTGGAGCTTTAAGAGCTCTTTAATCATTTCCACACCATTTTTATGTTGAACTAAAGATGTTCTCAGTTCATTTATGTCTTTTATTCATATTGAACCACCTTTCTTTGTAGATATGGCTGGAGGACACCTGCGCATCAAATGGATGGACACATTCAAGCTCTCCTATAGTATGGAGGGAGCTGACTGATCGCGGGGGTAAAGGAATGCTGATCGGAGGCTTCAATGATTTCCTTGAGCATGCTCAGGTTTGCATGATAGGATACCAAAATAAGATAGAGGAATTCATTTCAAGTAATTAAGCAAATAAAACAGTACCTAAATAAGGATACCGTCCATATAAATTAGGGTTACAGTTTTTCTCAGTCGCTTTGGCTCATTTTTTTTGAAAAGGCTTGCGAAAATTTAGCAACTCACCAAAAACATTTAATTCATGCTCAGTGTTGGGGATAACGCATTACAAGTAACGCAAGTTACGTAATCATATTAGATGTGTCAGTGTCACTATGCTCACATCTGATTGGTCCAATTTTGGTTTGAGATATTTTACCCAGAACAAAACCTGCCCCGGAGCAGGTTAGCCATGGAGCGTAAGTTACTATTGTGATGAACACCTATAAAAACCAAGTCACTTTCTTGGTACCTAAAACCCAGGATTGGCACAAACTAATCTGAAACTTACCTGGCTAGCCAGCTAATCCAGCTTCATGGTACAGGCCCCAGGATAACGCTCAGAAATGCAGTGTAACAACATACAAGACTTCACAAAGACTGACAGAAAACACAGGTCTTATATAGGCAAGGATAATGAGACACAGGTGGATGTAATCAGGCATAATGAGTCTGGGCAATGGATTATGGGAAATGCAGTGAGACAACAAAGACGGAAGTAGTGCCCTCTGGTGGAAATCAAGGGCAGTCCAGCTGGTGAATGTAATAGGTACAAAGCAATTGAGAAAAACTGTAGTGATTTTTTGCAAAAAAAAAGATGTCAGATTTTAT
Organism: Mylopharyngodon piceus; assembly: GCA_039654765.1. Lineage (NCBI taxonomy): Eukaryota > Metazoa > Chordata > Actinopteri > Cypriniformes > Xenocyprididae > Mylopharyngodon > Mylopharyngodon piceus. Next base: position 16,824,199 of record CM077440.1, on the reverse strand, counting down.
TTTAGCTCTAAAATTACTGCAGTATATCAATTTAGACTACAAAACAAGACTATACAACAAAATTAAACACATACCTTCCACCAAACGACTGAATTATATTAATTCATAAGCTAATCTAAGATCAGCGACATCCAGTTTCATTTAGGTACTGTATGTGAAGATCAATACTTTTGTCCTCTCCTGCAGGGTTACTATGGCATCACCTCAGATATGAACTCTGATCTGATGCTAAAAATCGCAGTAGAGAATCACCAAACTAAAGAGCTGTGTATGAAGGAGGAAGTCCACCGACACGTGTCTCTCAGACCTCTGCACATCTGGATCAGCAGGTGGACGTGTTTTATCAGGCCCCATTGCCTATAAAGTGTGCCTATTATGCTTTTTCTGAGTTTACCTTTCATGTAGTGTGAATGTAAAAGGTCTGCAAACTTTCAAAGATCAATGTGTTCGATAAACTGAGTTATTGTCTCCCAAAAGAAAGAAAGAGTTGTCAGTAATTCCATAATGCCAGCCTATGGTGTTCATTGGCTGCCCGTGAACAATGTCTAAATTGACCCGCCCTCAAACACTGTAGTTGTTGCTGAGACTGGAAGAGTTAGTTTTTTGTTGTCGGAGAAGACACTGTTTTCTGCACTGCAAGACAAAATCCATTTTGCATACACTTCCAAAGGATGAGGACTCTGGCTTGATCATTACTGTTCATATCATTGTGTATACAAGTGCTGAGGAAGCCTCCGGAGCTAAAACTGAGATATGATAATGGCTGTTTCATTACCGAACCTGCTTGACTCGTGAGAACAAACCTCTTGCGGAAGCTCAAACGTGATGCGTAACACGAGAATGAACCTCATTGTTTTTTTGCGGAAGCTCAAACGTGATGCATAATACGAGAATGAACCTCACTGTTTTTTTGCGGAAGCTCAAACGTGATGCGTAACACGAGAATGAACCTCATTGTTTTTTTGCGGAAGCTCAAACGTGATGCATAATACGAGAATGAACCTCACTGTTTTTTTGCGGAAGCTCAAACGTGATGCGTAACACGAGAATGAACCTCATTGTTTTTTTTGCGGAAGCTCAAACGTGATGCGTAACACGAGAATGAACCTCATTGGTTCTTGCGGAAGCTCAAACGTGATGCGTAACACGAGAATGAACCTCACTGGTTCTTGCTGAAGCTCAAACGTGATGCGTAACACGAGAATGAACCTCATTGGTTCTTGCAGAAGCTCAAACGTGATGCGTAACACGAGAATGAACCTCACTGGTTCTTGCGGAAGCTCAAACGTGATGCGTAACACGGGAATGAACCTCATTGGTTCTTGCGGAAGCTCAAACGTGATGCGTAACACGAGAATGAACCTCACTGGTTCTTGCTGAAGCTCAAACGTGATGCGTAACATGAGAATGAACCTCATTGGTTCTTGCTGAAGCTCAAACGTGATGCGTAACACGAGAATGAACCTCATTGGTTCTTGCGGAAGCTCAAACGTGATGCGTAACACGAGAATGAACCTTTTTGGTTCTTGCTGAAGCTCAAACGTGATGCGTAACACGAGAATGAACCTCATTGGTTCTTGCAGAAGCTCAAACGTGATGCGTAACACGAGAATGAACCTCATTGGTTCTTGCAGAAGCTCAAACGTGATGCGTAACACGAGAATGAACCTTTTTGGTTCTTGCTGAAGCTCAAACGTGATGCGTAACACGAGAATGAACCTCATTGGTTCTTGCAGAAGCTCAAACGTGATGCGTAACACGAGAATGAACCTTTTTGGTTCTTGCTGAAGCTCAAACGTGATGCGTAACACGAGAATGAACCTCACTGGTTCTTGCTGAAGCTCAAACGTGATGCGTAACATGAGAATGAACCTCATTGGTTCTTGCTGAAGCTCAAACGTGATGCGTAACACGAGAATGAACCTCATTGGTTCTTGCAGAAGCTCAAACGTGATGCGTAACACGAGAATGAACCTTTTTGGTTCTTGCTGAAGCTCAAACGTGATGCGTAACACGAGAATGAACCTCATTGGTTCTTGCAGAAGCTCAAACGTGATGCGTAACACGAGAATGAACCTTTTTGGTTCTTGCTGAAGCTCAAACGTGATGCGTAACACGAGAATGAACCTCATTGGTTCTTGCGGAAGCTCAAACGTGATGCGTAACACGAGAATGAACCTTTTTGGTTCTTGCTGAAGCTCAAACGTGATGCGTAACACGAGAATGAACCTCATTGGTTCTTGCAGAAGCTCAAACGTGATGCGTAACACGAGAATGAACCTCATTGGTTCTTGCAGAAGCTCAAACGTGATGCGTAACACGAGAATGAACCTTTTTGGTTCTTGCTGAAGCTCAAACGTGATGCGTAACACGAGAATGAACCTCATTGGTTCTTGCTGAAGCTCAAACGTGATGCGTAACACGAGAATGAACCTTTTTGGTTCTTGCTGAAGCTCAAACGTGATGCGTAACACGAGAATGAACCTCATTGGTTCTTGCGGAAGCTCAAAACATGCTTGAGCTTCCATTTACCACAACTGATGATGTTGATGAATGTTTATATGTGAATAAAAGCCTAAATTCAATCTGTTCATCATATAAAGCGATCGAGTCTCTTCAAAAAATTTGGACTAAACCACTCAATTCATATGGATTAGTTTTACGATCTCTTTATGAACTTTTTGAAGCGTCAAAGTGGTAGTTGTGTAGCTGTCAATGGAGGGACAGAAATCTCTCAGATTTCATTAAAAAGATCTTAATGTGTGTTCCAAAGATGAACCAAAGTCTTACGAGTTTGGAATGACATGAGGGTGAGTAAATGATGACAGAATTAAAATTTTTGTGTGAACTAAACCATGTATGTAAACCTATTATAGTAGACCTCTAAAAGGAAATTAGGATCCTTTAAAATAGCATAATAGGGGCACTTTAAAAGAGTAAAAAAGATTTCTTACTATCTTTAGATGCATGACATTTAACCTGAGAAAAACCTCTTTCAGTGCTCTGAACCCCATCTGCTACAGCCTCATCCCTCAATTGTTCACCCCGGGACTGTTTCCAGGTCTCCCCCTTTTCAGCCTTCACCTCATGGACACCTGCGGCTCTGAGGAAATGTTACGAGGACTCAAGATGGAAACAGAAGACCTCGCCCTACCTCAGCTCCATGAGGTCACTGTCCATTCAGACCAGACACAGGCGTTTCAGGAAGCCCACTTCATCATCTTTCTGGATGACCTGCAGCCTATATGTGAAAGTAACGATGAGCCGGATGACAAGGACCACATGGTGAGCCGGGTTGCAGAATGTTTCTGTTGCTATGGGCAATTCATCGAGGCGAATGCACGGAAAGACGTAAGAGTGATCGTGGCGGGAGACTCCTTTATTAATCTGAAGTGCTCGCTGTTAATTGAGAACGCACCCTCTGTTGACCCGCACAACTTTGTGGCGATGACAACGCAGCTGGAATGCGAGGCAAGAACTCAGCTTGCGCAGAAGTTGTCGGTGAAAACAGCAGGTAAAATAATAAATATTTGTTCTAATGTTCAATTGCAATACAATGATGTATTTGAAATTTGATTCAGTTCAGTTTGATTATTTTAAAATGATTTATAATTATTTTCGAAAGTATTCTGAAGAAACAATATGCATTTTTTTTTACATTCACAAGCACATGAATCATGTGTATTATTACATTAGTTTTTATATTAATATACAATTTTATAAAAATATAATATCTATCTAATATAACATGTTATATTATTATATTATTTTTAATCAATAATTACATTTTTAAAATAAATAAAAAATAAATTCTAATTAATTAATTATAATAATACCATATATATATGGTATTTATATTATTTTTCATAAATAATTATATTAATAAAATAAAATAATTAAAAATAAATTATTCTTTTCTTACTGTCTTTTGCTGTGCATGCTCAAATTTTCCTTTTTATTATATTCACAGACATGACTAATGTTATCGTATGGGGAAACATCAGTGGCAGTTACCATATTGACCTGCAGAGGGCGAAGGTTTTCAGATATGATGGCGCAATTTGGGGACCAGATGGTTTTTCTCAGCGAGTCATGGAAATGATTTATGATTGGTAAAGATCATTGTGGTGCATGACTCAGGCCATATGGCTCTTTTTTGCAATTTCATTATGAATCCTTTTATGAATCATTATAAACGGTATAATTAAGTAAACACTAAATCTGGAGTTTATTAGATGAACAGTCCATACATATCTTAAATACATTAATTAAACTCATAATTATGCTCATCTTATGTTTCACAAGGAAATGGCTGGAGACAGATTTTATGACTTTAGTACATAAACATCGTGCCACAATTTCGTCAATGACCAACAAAGCCACGGCAATATCTTCAACCAATGGAATAATGACCGTTTTAAGGGCCTGGAATAATGAATCTTCTCCAGAGGAAGTGTTCTCATTGGGTGTACTTAGTACAGGCAAGACCATACAAAACATCCTCAAACATGAAATAAATATGGCTTACAGTATGCATATTTATAATGTATCTTTTATAGTTAATTTATAGGCTAATGCTTGTAAATGCATGATCAGCATGTGTGACCTTTCTAAATCTGCAGGGCAGTTTGGGATTCCAGCAGGTTTGGTGTTTTCTATGCCTGTGAGCTTCAGGGATGGTCTCTGGTCAGTGCGGTCAGATGTTACTGTTACAGATGAGTTGAGGGTAAAACTTGATGCTTGTGCTGATGAACTTAAAATGGTGAGTACAAGAAGTACTATATATATATTCTATATATACACATTACAATAAATATTTTATATTTAAAATGATCCCATGATGGGAAACCATAAAAGGTTCTATATGTCTAAAAAGAACTGTTTAAAGGTTAGTTCACCCAAAAATTAAAATTCTGTCATCATTTACTCACCCTCATGTCATTCCAAACCCGTAAGACTTTCGTTCATCTTCAGAACACAAATGAAGATATTTTTAATGAAATCTGAGAGATTTCTGTCCCTCCATTGACTGTTACGCAACTACCACTTTGACGCTTCAAAAAGTTCATAAAGAGAAAACTAATCCATATGAATTGAGCGGTTTAGTCCACATTTTCTGAAGAGACTCGATCACTTTATATGATGAACAGATTGAATTTAGGCTTTTATTCACATATAAACATTGGTCCTTGAGGAAATTTAAATGTGATGCGTAACACGGGAATGAACCTCACTGGTTCCTGTAAAGGCTCAAACGTGATGCGTAACAGGAGAATGAACCTCATTGGCTCCTGCGGAAGCTCAAACGTGCTGCGTAACGTAAACGTGCTGAGTTGATGAATGTTTACATGTGAATAAAAGCCTAAATTAAATCTGTTCATCATATAAAGCGATCGAGTCTCTTCAGAAAATTTGGACTAAAACGCTCAATTCATATGGATTAGTTTTAAGATCTCTTTATGAACTTTTAAAGCGTCAAAGTGTCAGTTGCGTTGCTGTCTATGGAGGGACAGAAATCTCTCAGATTTCATCAAAAAGATCTTCATTTGTGTTCTGAAGATGAACAAAAGTTTTACGGGTTTGGAACGACATGAGGGTGAGTAAATGATGACAGAATTTTCATTTTTGGGTGAACTAACCCTTTGTATATGGAACCTTTTCTTCTAAGAGTGTAAAACTTATTAGCCAACCAGCTAACCAGAACCAATGTTCTGTGCTTTTTTGGAAAGTTTTGGAGACTAGTGAAAAGTTTAGTGAAAGTTTGCGAAGTTGCTTGGCAATAACAAATAAATACATGCTTTTATGCGCTTCTTCCTGGTAGGACACAGATAGAACACTTGATCAGCTTTGATAAGATTGCAGTGGTTAATCAATGTTGTTTTATGCATTTATTTGCTTTAGGAGAGAGACATTGCTGCTAGAATATTGAAGAAAGATGAATGACGGCTCCCCAAAAGAAGACTTCAGTGACATGACACTCATTATTCTAATAAGGATTACTATTTTAAAGCTATATTTGGGTTACACAATCTCAATGCTTTAAATGACAAGTGTGATGAAACTGGCCCATAAAAATGTTCAGCTGAATTCTTGAGACTCTTGTTGTTGATGGTGCTAATTACTATTCAAGTCATGCAATTTTACCCACAAAATGTGGGAAATGTAGGAATTTTAGATGGAAGACCATACTTTTTGTTTCAGGTTCTCACTCTTTTTCTAGTAAACACAAATGTGAATCAATACCAGAAGAACTTTGTGCTTAATCAATATGTTAATATGTGAGGAAGTCATAGTTACCATTTATTGTTATGTTATTATTTCCTTAATCGAACTTTGAAAATTAATTTTCCAAAGATATAGGGTTAGGACAGTTTTTTTTTGGAGCCCCCATAGGTGGCCTCAACAAACTTCCAAGGGGGCTGCAGGATGTCTTAAAAGTATTTAAATTAATAAATTATTATTACCTTACCTTTGCTTACTTACCTTTTATAGACTGATAGAACAAGGAAAAACAGAAAAGGTACTGGTCATTTTCTGGCAGGACATTTTCCACTTACTGTAGTTTCTTTAACCCTAAAACACATGACATTTTTCTGTTAATAACGAAGACTTCTGTAATGTTTCCATACTCAAGAGATTTATCACCCCCACTTATCGAGATTACAGTCACCTCCGACTATAAGCAGTGCGACCATCTGCCTTCGGTTCTGTTGCCAGCTCACCGCAGGCCCGTCAACATGGTAGCATTACCTCACATGCCCTTTGTCATGCCTGGCTTTATCTCTCGCTGTCCCCTGAGGACAGTCAGCAAATATTTAAAGGGGACCTATAATGCCCCTTTTACAAGATGTAATATAAGTCTCTGGTGTCCTCAGAATGTGTCTGTGAAGTTTCAGCTCAAAATACCCCACAGATCATTTATTATAGCTTGTCAAATTTGCCCCTATTTGGGTGTGAGAAAAAACATGCCGTTTGTGTATGTCCCTTTAAATGCAAATGAGCTGCTGCTCCCCGCCCCCTTTCCAGAAGAGGGCGGAGCTTTAACAGCTCACGCTTCAGTTGCTCAACAACAACAAAGCTGGAGAATCTCACGCAGCCAAAATGAGGATTGTCAGTAACGGTGTTCAGACTTACATTGTTCAAACCGGAGTCGACACTGATGGAGAGACTCAGGAAGAAGTTACAACTTTTAGAATGAAACTGGACGTTTCTGAATGGTTAGTGGATAAATTTATGTAGTTGCTGTGGAGTTGATTCAGCTCATCGACTAGCATGTGCCGTCATGTTAATCTTTTGTGCAAATCCAGCGTTGAATTGACCCTCGTTTGTGAAGCAGTCCGGCGTAAAATGACGGCATGGTAACAACACTCTACTACAACAACTCTTCCTCTTCTCTAAAGCAGCCCAACATGGCCTCACCCCCTTTGTTGCGTGTTCTCGGGGGCGGAGTTTATGTAAATTTTGGAGTTTGTGATGTCACCAACCCGGGAAGAAGCTGGTTGTAGTCCCTACCAGCCGTTTGTTGTAGTCCTTAAACAGAGAAATCTGTAAAAGAAAATATCTCCCTTTGCATTGAACTTTGAGCGTCGTATCTTTGCAGATGTTGTTTATGCTCAAACAGCAACATTACACAAAAAAAAGTGAAATCAATCAGCCACCCCTTTAATGCAAAAACATATCAGAAACCTGTAGTCGATTTTTGAAGGCAGCATAGATGTATCCTTCCCTGCCTTTGATATCCCACAATCCTGTGCATATATATATATATATATATGCACAGGATTGTGGGATATCAAAGGCAGGGAAGGATACATCTATGCTAATATATATATATATATATTATTTTTTTATTTCTGCAACTTTGGTCCTCTGTACTATAGTACTGCACTGTTAGATCTTTTATTTAAATCAAATTTTATTTATTTGAATCAAATGTATATATTTACTTAATCCAATTTATTTTAATCAAATAGATTTATTGAAATCAAGTTTATTTGAATCATTTATTTATTTAAATCAAATGTATATATTTATTTGTATCATAATTTACTTTTGATATTTTCTTTATTTTAATCAAATTTAGTTATGTATAGTTTAATATTAGTTTTATTATTTATTTTATTTTTTTTTTTACATTTTTTTTTTTTTTTTTTTCAGACCCCCCTAGCACTCCCTTGTGGCTCCCAGTGGGTCTCCAGACCACCGTTTGAAAAACTACATACATCATGCTCTTTCTTCCCCCAATGTCCACAATGTACAGCCGATTCTGAGCGTCCATATTGGATCCCCAACAAAGACTGTGACCCCTTTTCGAAAGAACACAAAGCAGTTGAAAACCAGCTTATGGGTGTATATTAGAGATTTTTGGAGGTGCAAGTCAGTAAACAAAATGACATTCAACAATACATTTTGTAGTTCAATGCTCTAAGTGCTTTTTTATAGATCATAAAGCAGTAACAGCATGAGCAAAACACAATCACTATTAAACAAAGATAATCTTTTCGTAAATATACTGAAAACACAAATTTGCGGTCTGGATCAGATGTGTATGTTTGAGGGTATCTACAGGAGAAGAGGCGAAACGCACTCAAATCGTGCAAAGCAAAAACACCGTCCTAACCAACCGACTGCGACGCGGCAAGCAATTCGTTTGTCCACTTTGAAATTAAAAATACAATCACAGCAACACAGAACAGGTTTGCAACTACGTGGCGCAGAATTTTTGACCAATCAGCTTTGACAGTTGGCAAAACCCAAATTATAATGGAAGAAACTTCTGACTGGTCACATTATGACTGGTTAGGACATGATGTGAGAGTAATCCATTTCACTTTCAACTTTAAAGGAATGTCAACCTGCCTCCAAACAATGAACAGTTCTGTAAAACTTTCTTTATGCGTGAAAGAACGCTGTGTATGATAAATATATACACAGTTTTTATATACACATTTCCAGTTTAAAAGATATTTCCCTTTAGTATGATTAATAATTGAAAATAAATATTTATATATTGGATCATAAAACCATCTTATTATATTCGTTGTGTCATGTAAGAAGTCGCTCAGACCTTTGACACTGACATGAAGACAAATGAACAATCAAATTCTTTAAAAATAAATCCCAAATATGCTGTTTGAGCTTTACGTTTCAATTCTAGAATTACCCTGATGACATATTGAGACATCTTATAAAGATAGATAGAAATAAGGCTCAATCATTCAGTTAGGATTCCCCTCTTATAAATGTTCATTTCAATTTAAAAAAGTGAAAATAATTCAGTCAAGTTCATACATGAACTCCTTCTAAACTTCAGTAAAGTTTTAGTTTATCGTTTAAATTATATTTCAGGCAATCTGTGACCACTTGATGTGATTTCTCCAATGCAATACAATGTACGCTACCGCTCAAAAGGTTACAGTCAGTAATATTTTTTTTTTTTTTAAATTTTGAAAAAAGTGTCTTATGTTCATCAAGGCTGCATTTATTTGATTAAAAATAATTTAATATATTTTAAATTATTCAATATTACATATTATTTTAATATATTTTAAACTGTAATGTATTCCTGTGATGCGACGCTAATTTTCAAAAGAACATTTATTTGAAACAGAAAACTTTTGTAAAATTATGAATCTCTTTACTGTAACATTTGATCAATTGAATGCATCCTTGCTGAATAAAAGTTTAATTTCCTTTGGGGAAAATAAAAAAAAATCTTACCGACCCTAAACTTTTGAATGGTAGTGCATTTGGCATGGTTATGAAAATCTGGAAAATGTCCTGCAAAATTTGAGCATGTACAGACCAACAATAGTTCAAAAGTGCATCCAATTATAATATATTGAACCTGAATATGAACATATGAAAGTTAGGGTTAGACTCCTAATTCTTCTACATGACGTAGGCGGAAAAAAGCACAATGAACAGGGAATTTTTCTGCTAGCTAAAGTATGCTATGCTGCATTCACGGTCACTTTTGTGCAAAAAAATAAAAATAAATTGTGTGTATATTTTATATTATATATATATATATATATATATATATATATGCGCGAGAAGTAAATGACAGAATCCAATATTAATTTTTCAAAACAATTTTCAGAAATTGATTTATACTTAAAGTATTAGTTCACTTCAGAATTCAAATTTCCTGATAATTTACTCACCCCCATGTCATCCAAGATGTTTATGTCTTTCTTTCTTCAGTCAAAAAGAAATTAAGGTTTTTGAGGAAAATATTCCAGGATTTTTCTCCATATTTTCTCCATACTTCACTGGGGTTCAACGGGTTGAAGGTCCAAATGTCAGTTTCAGTGCAGCTTCAAAGAGCTCTACACGATCCCAGACGAGGAATAAGGGTCTTATCTAGTGAAACGATCAGCCATTTTCTAAAAAAATAAACAATTATATACTTTTTAACCACAAACGCTCATCTTGCACTGCGCCACGCATTACGTAATCACGTTGGAAAGGTCACGCGTGACGTAGGCGGAAGTATCTCATTTTCTCCTCCAACTTCAAAATTGTCTGACATCGTTGTTTTATCTTTTTTTGTAAAGGGCGTTTGACTTAGTCTTTGCATGGTTCGCTTTGTAAACACTTGCTCGGTACTTCCTCCTACGTCGCGCGTGACCTTTCCAACATGATTACATAATGCGTGACACATCGCGGAGCAGTGCAAGACAAGCATTTGTGGTTAAAAAGTATACAATTTTTAGGTTTTTTTTAGAAAATGACTGATCGTTTCTCTAGATAAGACCCTTATTCCTCGTCTGGGATCATGTAGAGCCCACTGAAAGCTGCACTGAAACTGACATTTGGACCTTCAACCCGTTGGTAACTGTTAAAGTCCACTAAATGAAGAAAAATCCTGGAATGTTTTCCTCAAAAACCTTAATTTCTTTTCGACTGAAGAAAGAAAGACATGAACATCTTGGATGACATGGGGGTGAGTGAATTATCAGGAATTTTTTTATTCTGAAGTGAACTAATCCTTTAATTGCAATGCAGCCAAATTTGCTAACTTTAAGTTTTGTGTACCAGAATATCTCCCAGCAACTTTATTATTTATTCGAGACATATTTAATAGTAAACCATTCTTCACTCTAACCAATTTGAATAAATAAGACCATCCACTTCATAGGTATATAATATAGAATATATTAGTTTAGTTATTCTTATGAAAAGAAATCTGCGTTGAGAATTTGTCCTGCTCAGCCTCTCCTTCCACACAAAACCTACCAGCCCTACAAGCAAATAAAACTCGGCCCACATGGCTTGTTCCCATGATGCATTAAACCCTATGAAAACGGTCAGTGTGGGATTGATAAACCAGAAGGCTCTCGTCAAAATATACATACAGTAAACGATTCAATCTTGTACGTCTATTTTAAGTTGCTTTTGAAATCTGAGTGGCTTGATTTTTAGGTCATTTGGATCGGTCAAAAAACCTTGTAACCATCGCAGGTTAGGATTTGTGTCATACATTTTGCGACATACACCAACAATCACAGTGATCTCACTGCCGAAAACAACAAGAAAGGCATAGTTGACTGCGACATTCCCTTTCACAAATCATATGTCAGTTATGGTATCTACATGGACTATAAATAAAATAAACAGTTTAGATGATGGGAAGCTAGGAATCCTGCTGGTCTGCATGCTGCTGACTGCTTGGGGGCGTGTCTGTGGAAGCCCCGCCCACTTCCTGTCCATCAACACCCAGGCCCAACCCCTCATCCATCTGTTCCAGTTCGCTTTGGTCCAGTAGCTCAAAGTCCTCTTCTTCCGTGGGTACGAGCGTCACATCCGGCTGCTCTTCGGTGCTTGCTTCGGTGACGTCAGCGTCCTCTTCCTCTGTGCTGGCTTCTTGGGTGGACGGCAACTCGAGGGGCGATTCCATCGGGCAAGGAGGCGTTTCGGTGGGAAGGAACGAAGCCATGGATGAGCCTTCGCTGGCCTCCGTAGACCGCAACAGGGCTGAGAGAGTGTTCTGTACTACGGTTGAGATGGCCGTGCTCACTATCTCCTCGCTGAGGGCTTCCAGGGACCTAGCGGGTTTTGATACCCTTCCCTCTTTCTCAGTACCCACAATGCTTTGGTCTGCCCCCGCCACTTGTCCGTGTCCATTGAAGTGCGTGTTGACAAAGTGGAGGGGAGATGCTAAGTGCTGGATGAGAAGGCTGGCCGGAGACAGGGCTTCCTCCTGGAGATCGGAGCCAGAAGCTCCCGCCTGCTCAGACCCGAGAACGCCCAACGGGAAATGGAACAGACCCGGTTCAATAGAAGGCATCTCGTCCACTGACGGAAACTCCGCTAGGTCTCTAGTGAACGCCTCCTCCGGTTCACTATGTACGCTCTGCTGATCCAGGTCTGCTGATGAAAACAGAGTATAATTTTCAATGTTAAAATAATTAGACAGTCATTCTGAGGTTGATTCTCCTGAAAAGTAGAAACAGTGTGTCGCAGTGGAACTTTAATTCAATTGATGTAACTGAATTGTTTTAAACGATTTAATTATGTTTCATATAAATGCACTACATTTACAAACAAAATGTAGTGATACTGAAGAAAGAATGTTTTACAAATGATTTACTCTAATTCACATTTACACAAAAAAAGGTTTAACAAAAGATTTACACAAATTTGAATTTGTGCAAGAAGATTTTTTTTTTTACATATAATTTAGTGTTGTCAAAAATAACGATATATCGATATGTATCGATAATGAAAAATCTGAAACGGTTCCAATACTCCTCCTTTCTGCAGTACTGATACCAGCTGCGTTTTCTTGCTTTCTCTTCTCTCCCAACGGCGAAGTGACACACCTGCCTCCTGTCACTCACTCGTCTCATTCGCTCCGGTTGAACAATGCTTGTATTGCGCATAATTTTAGTCATTTTGGGTTCACACCAAAAGTGTGCGCACCACTGATCTATAAGTGACGCTCTCATAAAGCCGCCTCTTAAACAGCTCGCAAGTACCAAATTAACTTCTTTTTCATGGCTTATTGCGCTTAAACGGTCAAATACATACAAAATTATATCAAAATGCCGTCTTACCGAGTAAAGGCTGGTTCACACTGTGCGATTTTGGCCACGATTTGGTCAAAAATTTTGCAAATCCTAAAAGATTCCTATAATCCTAAACTAAAAGTAGTCTTTGATCGCTAGTTTGACATGTCCACAGACAGCCGGTTAATGACCGTTGCGATCAAATTTTACCTCAGACAAAATTCTGGCAGTGTCAGAAGATTTGGCACACAATCCTCCAGTGTGACTTCTACGATGAACGTCAAATTGTCTTCGTTTTTCAAGATAAGCCGTGATCAAAATTAACGATAGAGATGTCTTTGTTAGCCACCATTTCAGTCCCACGTGTAATGCAGCTCACAGTCATCGAATGTGTGTGGGTTGATGATGTAAAATTCCGTACAAGTTTTCATGCGCGCGTCCGTTTTTAACGCGTCTTGACTGTCGTACAGTCTGACATAAATGACAGCTGAGATCCCACAGCGTGACATGAGGATCATGTTTGTACAGTCTGACAAGCAACCATCGTAAAGGACTATTATAAATCGCACAGTGTGCACCCGGCTTAAGTCAGTTTTGGAAAGTAAATAGTCGAGAGAAAACGGATGTTGTGTAACAGTATATTGGATCCGAGCATAAACTCTTAAAGTGACAGCAGCCTAATAAACCTGCTGCTGTCTGTCATGTTCAAAGAACAAAAGAGAAAATCACTCGCTGCTTTTGTAACTTTAATTGTAAGCATTAATCTGAATTTAATTTTTACAATGACGAATATCCAGTGTTATTTTACATTTGATTATTTAATTTCTATAGTATTTCTGACCTGAATACTACTGTTAGACCCACCTGAAAAACTTAAAGCTATGTTTATTTCATTTGTCTCTTTATTCTATTGTATTTATTTGTGCTATCGTTTGCAATTTGTTAATTTGTTCTTATTTTATTACGGACTGTTTGTCTTTTTTTGTCAATTTAGTTCAACGGCCCAAATAAAGCCTCCCTGTTCTGTGTAAGCGATTACAACAAAATTACCCAAATTAGCAAAACAATTATGAGATGATAAATTATCTGTATGCTGGTATATCTGGCAGTTTTCTCTGTGGTATCGAAAATGGTATCAAATATCGATATTTTTCAAGGTATCGTATCAAAGTTGTTAATTCCAGTATCGTGACAACACTAATATAATTTACATATAAATTCAAATTTAAGTTTCAACAAATGATTACAACAAAAATCAGAATTTAAGATTTACATAAGAAATTTGTTACTTGCTTTTGCATGAATGAGTTTTTTTTTTTTATTTGCTCAGTAAAACTTTCACTGAAACTGCATTATCAATTAATTTTTATGTTCTTTTTTTTGTTTTCAAAAAAAAAAAATTGTTCTATGTTTTCAAGTTTCAAATGATGATGTTTAAATATGCATAAATATCTAGGCTAAATTATTTCACATAATTTTACCTCTTTAGGTATAATTAAACAGTTAAAGAAAATCTTGTTAAATATGTTATTATATATAATGTTATACACTACTGTTTAAAAGTTTGGGGTCATTAAAATTGTTTGGTTTTTAAAAGAAATAATACTTTTATTCAGCAAGGACACGTTAAATTGATCAAAAGTGACAGTAAAGACATTTATAATGTTACGAAAGATTTCCATTTCAAATTAATGCTGTTCTTTTGAACTTTCTACTCATTAAAGAATCCTGAAAAATGTATCACAAATGTATACATTGGTACCTTCAGAGACGTCTGTGAGCTGTGGTGTTGTGGCTCTGGACACAGAGAATCCTCCACTCTCCAGGATGGACGCCTCCTCATCGGACAGCTCAGAGTCTGTGATGGCCATCGCCAGAGCCGTAGTCTTCACATCCACCTGCTCCAAGAGAGAACCAATCAGTGAACTGGAATTACACTACCCTTCAAAAGTTTGGGGTCACTAAGATTTTTTTTTTTTTAATAAATAGAAATTAATCGTTTTATTCAGCAAAGACCCATTATTTATAAAGACATTTATGTCGTTGCAAAAGTTTTCTATTTAAAAAGAGAAAAAGTTGGCACACCCCAACTCCAAAAGAATAAAAATCTTTATTTCATGTTCTCACAAATAGGTGACATTTCGAGCCGTATGGCTCTTCATCTTCTTTCTTTTTCATTGTTTGCAGTATTTGAGTACCCTCATTGAGCTTCTTGTTGCACTTTTTTAAAAAATACTTTTGATTTTTTTGTAAAATTTTTTCTAATTCAAATAAATGCTGTTCTTTTGAACTTTCCATATTCAAAAATCCTGAAAGGTTTCCACAGAAATATTAGGCAGCACAACTGTTTTCAACATTGACAATAATAAGAAATGTTTATTGAGCAGTAAATCATCATATTAGAATGATTTCTGAAGGATCATGTTACTTTTTCACATTTATTGACTGACAGCTCTCCTGTCCCCATGTTGAGAGAAATAAAGCACAGAGGTGTTGTGTGCGCTGTAAACATGATGGTTATTGTAGTTCTAGACTGAATGTGAACATGCATTTACTCATCTCATTTGCACAAAAGCATTCAGTATTCCTCAAAATGAATATAAACAGTGAAATGCAATCTCAGAATTTTATGCAAACCTGTAATAATTAACTGTATTAAATTACACAAATATACTTTATGTATTTAATCTCACTTTATTATCTAATGTCTTTGCTGCTGACCTTCAATTATCTAATTCAACCATTCTAAAAAGCAAAAACTTTGGATTAGATTTAGAAATAAGAGTGTTGAGCTTCCTTCGCCTGTATCCTGTTCTTTAATCCAGAATGGCAGCACAGCTGAGAGGTTTGTTTGAGCTGCGCCCTCTACTGTACAGGCGTAAATATGCATTTCCTTCAGCCTGAGGCTTATTCATTTCACTTTTGCTGTGAAAGGGTCTTAACATTTGCCAAAAATAGACCTTTTCTGTTTTTATAAAAAAAAAAAAAAATCAAAGCAAGCCTAGCCTAGATGAGAAAAAGTAATGCAAAAGTATTGTAATGCATTACTTTTTATAAAAAGTAACTAAGTAACGCAATTAGTTACTTTTTTAGGGAGTAACGCAATATTGTAATGCATTACTTTTAAAGGTCACTTTCCCCAACACTACCCAGCACTGTCTATTAAATATAGAATATGGATGGGATATAGTGCTAAGGCATGACCCCTCATCACCAAAGGACATGAAACTAAGACCCCTGTGTCAGAGGACACTCACAGTGGGAGCGAAACAGGACAGCTCCTCCTCACTCTCGCTCTCCGTCTCTGCCCTCGGCTCGTCACCCTCTTCCTGCTCCTTCTTCAGCTCTGCGCGCACACACACAAAAACACACACACAAACACACACTTTTTCCTGAGCAGAGTCACACTAACAGGAAGGGACACACTAACAACCTTCTGTGTAAATAGCCTATAACTGTGATGTCAGCAGCAGAAACACCCAATATGTCGACACCAATATTTTTTTGTTATCAGTCTGATAATGGATGCAAATAATATTAGGGATTATTTATTCAAGTACAAGCAGAATACTCCATTTTTTTTTTTTTTTTTTAAACTCTACCTAACATCTTGATGCCTGATTTCACTTTAATAATGGGCATACAGGCAAAATATTGTCTATTAAATACAAATTTACTCATATTGGTAAACCTCTAGCTAACTAGCAGCTTAAAAGATAGGATACATAGGATTATATTTACCACTATTTATAATTTAATTCCTAAACCAACATGCAACTATACATAATATTGTCTGTCTTAAGTATTTTGTGTTTATTTTGAGCTTTATATATGATATCATTAGCAGTCTAGGACACTAATTAAAGGCAACGCTCTCACTTCTCTTGTCGTATTTGCGGCGTTGTGTGTCTCCTTTCATGCTGTAGTCGAGTTTCATCAGTATGGGCTCCAGTCCGGTGTACATTTTCTGGATCAGCTCATGGTAGACCACCAGCGGCCATAGCAGCACACTCAGCACTAATGCAGGAGACAGAAACACACAGTTAACCGCTACACACACTACTGTTGAAATGTTTGGGCTCAGTAAGAGTTATTTAATATTTATGATGTTCGAAAATGGGTAACACTTTACAATAAAGTCTTATTATTTACCTTATTGTAAAGTGTTACCCAAAAACATTTTCAAATTATGTTTAAATATGAATAAATATATCTAAGGTAAATTATTTTACATAATTTTACCACTCTTTAGATAACATTAACCAGTTAAAGAAAATCATTTTTTTTTTTTTGAAAGAAAAATGTTTTTATTCAGCAAGGACACATTCAATTGAACAAAAAACATTTATAATTTAAAGTTTTCCATTTCAAATAAATGCTGTTCTTTTGAACCTTTATATTCACAAAAAAAAAAAAAAAAAATCATGCAAAAAATCATGAAAAAAATCCACAAAAATATGAAGCAGCACAACTGTTTTCAACATTGACAATAATAAGAAATGTTTCTTGAGCAGCAAATCAGCATATTAGAATGATTTCTGAAGGATCATGTGACACTGAAGACTGGAGTAATGATGCTGAAATTTAGCTTTACCATCTCAGAAATAAATTGCATTTTAAAATATATTCAAATAGAAAAGTTATTTTAAATTACAATAATATTTCATACTATTACTGCTTTTACTGTATTTCTTAGAAAAAGAAATGTTAGAAACTTAACATGATGAAATATTTAATTTTAAGTCTTCAATATTCACCACTGAACCCGAATTAGGTCCATTTAAATAAAAAAAATCTAAAAATTAATGACTCTATTAATGACTTTTTTTTCCTGGATTCATGGTACATATGACCAAGGTATGTACTTTAGGTTCACTTAAAAAGAGAAAACACATTATTACCACACTTTTTGAGTTGTTGTAGTATGTAGATTTTGTAGTACCTATCTATCTATCTATCTATCTATCTATCACCATATTATATTATCTTCTGGAGTAATATAATTATCTTTTTATTTGCTTCTTTAATATATACAGTAGCAATGCAAAATACAACGTGTTAGTGTTATGTAACTGCAGAGGTGGACTTGAATATTTTGTGTGTTGCGTAATTTGAGTAGCTGGTGCAAAAGGGCATCAGTCTGTGTAAAAGTGATATATGGAAATGAACAAACACAACAGAGGGAAGTTTGCTCACATATGATGTAGGAGATCATAATCCCGGGAATGTAATGTCCAACCAGGGCCAGCATTAAACATCCTGAACACATCATGATGCAGAACTGATGAGATGAAACAGAAAGATTGATCAGTAAACACTTTCTGGACATACACTACCATTTAAAAGTTTGGGGTCCGTAAGATTTTTTAAAATCTTTTGAAAGTCTCTTCTGCATTTATTTGATCAAAAATACAGCAAAACAGTAACATTGTGAAATATTACTACAAGTTATAATAACAGTTTTCTATGTTAATATATTTTAAAATGTAATTTATTCCTGTGATGCAAAGCTGAATTTTCAGCATCATTACTCCAGTCTTCAGTGTCACATGATCCTTCAGATATCATTCTTTTTAAGCAGCTCAGCTGTTTTCACAATTGATAATATTTTTGTGGAAACCATTTTCAGGATTGTTTGATGAATAGAAAGTTCAAAAGAACAGCATTTATTTGAAATAGAATATATTTTGTACCTTTATAAATGTCTTTACTGTCACTTTTGATCAATTTAATTCATCCGTGATGAATAAAAGTATTACTTTCTTTACAAAAAATAAATAAATAAATAAATACTGACCCCAAACTTTTGAACAGCAGTGTAAACTTTTGAGAAAATAAGAAATATTTTAATTCCAAATAATATCTTTACCACAGAAAAAACAAAGTAATATAGGTCTGGAAAGACATTAGGGTGAACAAAGCATGAATGATCATTTTGATTCACAAATGACCCCACCTTGCCGTGGTTTTGTCGTTTGTACTGAAGCATTTCTTGGATGTACAGGCTGAAGGTGAGGTAACTCTCGGCGAGATGATGGCTGAGTTCCTCCACGCTTAACAGACGTGGCTGATCAGTTAGTGTTTCTCTGTAACAACATGCGCAAATTAACTTGCAGTTAGTACAAATTGAAACAAATTTCATAAGGAAACAATCTGAAGATACAACAAAGGCAATATTATGCAAGGGATCCGTCCACAGGGACAGGGGTGCTGTTGAGACATGCAGAGATTATTCAAGGCACATACCGCTCAATGACAGACGCCTCTGGATGCCACACTGTAGAGAACAGAAGGATAAACATGAGCGAGGACAGAATAAAAGAGGCCCCTGTAACAAACTGAGAATATCTGAGCCTCATGTCATTCTTATGAAATAAAATACATCATGATGTTTTTGCAGGCAATATAAAATTAAGCAGCATCATAAACTGAGCATTTTTTTTAATTGGTCACTCTCCCTCCTTGTTTCGTAACAACACAGAATTTATTTTTATTTATTTTATGAATTTATTTAATGCAGTAAAACAGTAATATTGTGAATTTTTTTTTTTTACAATTTAACATAACTATTTTCCATTGGAATATATTTTAAAATATAATTTATTTCTGTGATGCAAAGCTGAATTTTCAGAATCATTACTCCAGTCTTCATTGTCACATGATCCTTCAGAAATCATTCTAATATGCTGATTTGCTAATTAAGAAACATTTTTTACTATTATCAATGTTGAAAACAGTTGTGCTGCTTAATATTTGTGTGGAATACATTTTTTCAGGATTCTTTGATGAATAAAAAAGTTCAAAAGAACAACAATTATTTGAAATAGAAATCTTTTGTAATATTATAAATGTCTTTACTGTCTATTTTGATCAGTTTGATGCATCCTTGCTGAATAAAAGTATTAAATTCTTTAAAAAAAAAATCTTACTGTATTTACGTAGGTGTTTATTACTATTAGGGGTGTAACGGTACATGTATTCGTCCCGAACAATCGCGGTACGGACGTCACGGTTCGGGGCATACAAGTCAGACAACAAATACAGTCAGTCAAAGGCGAACCACATTCCAATCCAGAAGGGGGCGCAGAAGAAGAACAGAAGATCTATGCATGGATATGTTTACATGTAATCTCTCAACCAGTGTTTCAACCATCGAAAGACATCAATAAAACAGCTTGAGAATAATATCTCACGTAGCATTACATTTACCTCAGGCAAGTCATTTAGTGTCCACAGCATGTTAGTTCACTAGAGGAATGAACTCCAGAGGGTAGGGGTGGGAATCGCAGGGTACCTCACGATACGATATGATCATGATACATGGCTCACGATAACGATAATATCGCGATTCAGCGATTCTGTGATAATCGATATATTGCTAGACATTCCTATAATGATACAGCACGATATCTGTCTAACTATGAAAACAAAATGCCAGTGAAAAGGTTAAGTGCAGGTTTTCTCTCATTATCCACAAAACGGATAAATCCGATCTTCGGTTCCCACGCTATATGCAGATTTAATGGCGTTCACGTCACCGAAAGCTACAAATATGAGGTGCATTTTATTGACCGTCAGCTAATTTCAAAATCAAAGACCGCAATAGGAGAGAGCGGCAACAGCACTGGTGAGGTCTCATTACTTTTAATGAAGGCAATTGTGTGTTACGCGTCTGCGACTTACTTTCACTTTCATATGCGGCAGTTTGCGCATCAGCTTGCTGAAGAGATACTCAGCTGTTCATCTGCGGCGATGCGTGATGCAGTAGCGCTGTCATATCTGACTCTCACACGTTTCAGTTTTAGTATTTTTGGGAGAAGTAAAATTTACATATGTGGTTTCAACAACCAGATGCATTTAGACTGATGCATAGACAGTTTTGTCTGGAATGCGTCCCAGACCACCTCCTGAAGTGGTTTGAGCGATCGGATTTAAATCCGTCTCAAATGCGTTTCGGAGGGCATTTAGACCTGGTCTTTTCACGATCGGATGGCTATCCGATCAGAGAAAATGCATGAAGTGACCAGGTGCAAACAGACCCTTTGACGTTCTTCACCGAGCGCTTACACAGAGCGTTCGAAAGCAGGCGTCTATCAGCGGATCCCTAATATATGCTTTCAAACGCTCCCGTGTATATCTAAGCACTCGGTGAAGAACGTCAAAGATGTCTACGTTTGTCACATCAATGGTATAAAAGTGCATCAAGACTTTGAACTTAAACGTGGCTGGGGCATCTATTTTACTCACACTGCTGTATGCCATCCTGTTAAAAACCTCTTTCTTAGGCTAGTTAACTTATGTTCACGTTTCCCTCATTCATGTGTTGAGCGCCGCCTTGAAGTAGCGAAGCTTTGAGCAGAGAAATATATTTATAGCGCTTTGTTTTATTAATTAAAATATCGATATATGGCGCAGAGAAGGACGACGATATATCGCCATATCGATATTTTGTCCCACCCCTACTAGAGGGAGCATTTCACTAAATATATGACCTATAATAGCTTTTATATTCATTATATTTACTTTACCAGTTAGTAATGTCTTATTTAATATGTTTTATTAAATTTGTCATGAAAACAATTTATGACAGTAATTGTGTAAATGATAATATTTTAAAAATGATTTTATAATTAGATTAAGAAGTTAACACAAAACATGCCTGATGTACAATTTGCATGTTTTTTTTTATTTGAGTGTTGATTATTATATCTAAAAATAAATAGCAACTGAATTTAATAGTTTGGGCTCTTTTGTTAATTGTAACCTTTAATATTATAGTAATATGCAAGAAGGGCTCCCTGTATATAGTTTACAGCATTAGCTGAGATAGATTTTTTTTTTCTTAAGAAAATGTTAATTATATTTGCATTTATTTAAAGAGAGAGACACAATTTGTTCAATAAACCACAGTTTAAGAAAAAAGAAGCAATTTTATGTTTAGTTTTCTCTCGTCTGCTGTACCAAACCGTGACTTCAATGCCGAGGTACGCACTGAACCGTCATGTTTGTGTACCGTTACACTCCTAATTACTATACATGTATACTGGGGCATATAAATAAAAAATAATTCAATATTATTATTCCTTATGTTCATTTAGTGATAACCAGTGTGTAAAACATGCCTTAATTGTAACTAGATTTTAAATTGTAACTTACATTATTTAGAATCTACTTCACCCATGACTGTTTAAATGAAATTATGTTCCCAGTTAACAAAAGACATTTCAAAGCAAATACATTTCAGTAATGTTAAACATTTACAAAATTATGTAAAACATATGGTATGTTACATAAGCTATGTCGCCCAGTCCTATTGTGTACGTCTATGCGTTGTATGTGATGCTATGAAAAAAAAACACAGAAAACACAGAATAGTGTATCGATGCATTACCAGTGATCTGTGGCAGCTTGTCTTTCCATCTCTCCAGTAGAGTCAGTCCAATGAGAGACACGCTCAGGAGGAACAGAGGTCTCAAAGATGTGGACGACAGGAGCCTAAAACACACATACATTGATTAAATCATCACATTCACTTATAAAAACAACATATGACTCATATGATAGAAACTATAATTGTTGTATTATTATTACCATAGTAAACACAGATAAATTATTTTTATATTCTGCACTTGTGTGTTTAATATATATATAGTGTTTACATAATGTGTGCGTACTATGCATATTTATTTTGTATTTATATACACATACATGTATATATTTATATATTATTTAAATTATATATATTTATTAATTTTTATATTTTTCTTAAATATATACATGTATGCGTTTATAAATACACTTAATAATAAAACATAAAATATTTTACAATATTATATGGTATATTATAATATTAATATAATATAGATGGGAATACCATGATGAATGCCAAAAACAAATATGATATTACCCTGGTAATTGTCTTATAAACCATAATCATACACCATGGTATTTAGACATGACACTATCACAGTTTTTTGAACACATATTGTATTCTTAAATATTTTAATAAGTGTGAATACCATGGTACTTTATATGAATATGGCAAACATTCATGGCATATATCAAAGTACCATGACTGTACTATGGTACTGCCATAGTACTTTTTGTAATAGTATGCCACAGGATGACTACCATATTCATGTACCATGATATATGTCCAAAACCCATAGTAATACCATGGTATTTGAATGTATACTATGATTACCATTATATTTACATGGTTCCCCAAGAATACCATGGTATTCCGTAATCTAAAAACATAGCACATGTCCATAGAGCGGTAATAGTAATACCACGGTAAAAGTAGCGAAGCTTCCACAATAGCAACACGGAGCACCTTCGACCTGAAGCATCTACTAACGAGCAGATTAACCAGATTACTAGCTACTAGTCAGGATTAACACCGTCCCTTCCAAATGAACCGCTTCATTCGCCAAAGCCGAGCGTCTCACCAAAACAGCGTGTTGAGCGCGAGCGCGGCGATGATGCTGTGCAGCGGCCTCTCCCACACCAGCAGCCGCTGCGTGTAGATCACCGCGGGCTCGCACTGCGACAGCCACCCGCGCAGCCGCTCCCGCAGCCGCCGCAGCTCCGGCTCATCCTCCCCGCCGCCGGGCGCGGGGAACCAGGCCTCCAGACCCGCCGATGAGGAAGACACCGAGGCCCGTCTGCTCGCCATTGTGACTTGTCCAGTGTTGTTTGTGTGTGTTGTTGATGACGGGGTTTGGTCAGGAGAGGCTCGTCATGGATTATTAGAAAAAACAGAAACACACTGTGGATCTTACAGGCTCTTACAGTGTCACATGTTCAGTGTTTACTGCGCCCGTGGGTGACATCTACTGGCTGTAGCACAAACACAAAAATACTTTTTTTGTGTGATTGAACTTGACATTTATATTGTTTATTTACCAATTATTTGTTTTGATCATTTTTTTTCATAGTACGTATTAATTAATAATAGTTTTTTTTTTTTTTTTAGAAATAGACCCTTTTCACAGACGGTGATGACACGTTTTAACGGTCATCAATATCGTAAATCCTGCAGTTTTTTATATTTTCATTTTTTTAAAAAAAAATGTATGTATATTTATAACAATTTTATATAGTATTATATTACCGTTGCATCAAATTACAAAAAAACTAGTTGCTGCTGTGAAGATTTTTGTAAGCGGCTATGGGAGTGACGGTAAAAAATTACATCTTTCTCTCTTCTGACTGCCGTTATCAATCGCTCTCTATCAGTCCCCCCCTCTTTTTGAAAGTTATGAAAACACTATTGTGGAGTTTTTCTTTTGCCATTTGTGCAAATGGCAACACATTCTCTCATTCGCCGCTATGAAAGTTTACCCAGAGCCGTTAAAAAATTATTTAACGGCTCTGACAGGGTTGCCAGGTTTTCACAACAAAAACCCGCCCAATTGATATTCAACTCGGGGGGCGGTACTCCGGTAAAAATCGCGTTCTGGGGGTGGAAAATCCGCGTTTTTTGGCGGGGTTCCCTTGTTAAAATTCGCATTTCGTGAGCTAAATATCATGTTATTGGGGTCGCTTCAACCCGCGGACATGAAAAACATGAAAAACAACCCGCGGCAACACTGTTAAAGCAGCACAATTCCGCGGGAATACCGCGGACTTGACAACACTGGGCTCTGAGTTTACCCAACTATGACAACTTCCGCTTCTGAGAAACCCGGAAATGTGAAAAGGGTCTACAGAAGTGTATTTATATAAAGTATAAATTATTTCATTTGTATTTTATTTTATTAAGATTTAGATAAAACATATGTAATTAAGTATTAAATACTATTTAATTAAACATTAATTTAATATTTATATTTAATTAAATATTTCAATAACATTGTTAATACTTAAAATAAAATGTACTTTATTAATTTAATTAAATATTTATTTTACAAATAGTTTCAGTAAGTTTAATTTATTAAGTTTATTTTATTGATTTAGAAATAGAATAAGCAGCTAAAATGCAACAGATGGTTAGGATTAGCAACAGAAATTATTTTAATTTGTGGGATACAGTATTCATATTGTGTCCTTTACTTTGTGTCTTTGTTTCATAGGAAATAGTGTGCCATTTGATGTCCAATGGTTGCAACAGATGTTCTTTCTGGTTTGTAGCTTTCTTATATCTTGTTATTTTGTGGAGTGGGCAATCAGGCAAAAATGAGCACAAGGAATTGTTTATTAGAAAAAAAAAAAAAAAAAAACATGATAATCTGTCTATACATTTCATTACAGCACAAAAAGGCAAACTAGATGATCAATTTGATCAAAATCCCAGCCCTTGTGTGCTCACTCATACATAAAAACGTAAAGCAACACTTCTCTTTGTCAGTACTCATCATAAACAATCTCTCAATTAAATGAGAAATTTGTTGTTTAATATATTATACACTCTACATGATCCATGAAGCTTTACAATGTAAATGTATCATGTAAAAAAAAGAGATTCTTTCTTCATTCTTGCTCGCGGTCATATTTTATCTGCTTTGAATACCTGAAACAGGATAAGAGAATACACTTACAGAGAGTAGGATGGTATTACCATGCTTTTTCAACTGTATAATACCATGGTTTTCCTAAAAATACTTTCTAGAACAATCACAATATCAGCACAGAGAGGTGAGATGTCTGGACCAGCGGCTGTTTGTTGACATTATACTATGTTTCCAACCGCTCTGGTGTTAAATGACCGTAACAAAGAGACCCAGGTCACGTCCCTGACCTACCAGGGTATTCTCAAACATTCACATACTTATACAACCAACAAAGAGGTCACACACATGCATAGAGCATGCGGGGAGTACGCTGTTCATCAGCAATTTTCTATAATTAGTATAGCATCTAGGTGTTTTCATGTTTTTCATTGCTCACTGGGTGTGAATAGCCAAAAGTAGAGAGAAAATGCATCAGCATTATGGAGACTTAAATGTATTAGGAGTGGCTGCAATACATGGGAAAATAAAAATCTCTCCCACATAATGTTGCAAACTATACAAGGAACCCTCTCATTTGGTACACTACAATATTAGAGGTTACAATTAACAGCAGTGGTATTATATTCAGCTGCTGTTTATTTTCAGATATAATAATTACACTCAAATAAAAACTGAAATGTATAAAACTTAGTATCACATAAGGTAGTTTTCATAAGCACTTGTTGTCTTCATGGCAAATTTGCACAAACATATAATTAACAGTAAATAAGCTCCTCTCTAGTGTTTTTTTATATGTAGATAGCTAAGGAACTGTGGACACTGAAAAACATTCCTGAGGTAAAAGTGACATGATGTGACATATTGTTCACAAGCTGTTTTATTGACGTCTTTCCGCTGTTGAAACACAAATAAAGTGATTACATGAGACATGATACATTCTGGTAAGTTGTACAATATATTTCAACATACCTTTGATGTTCATTCATGTTTTTCGAGATATAGCTATTGAAGAGGAAGAAAAGACTCCGAGCCGCCGCCTGAACTGAGGCATTACAGCGATCTGACACGTCACATTAAAGAGCGTCAAAACGCCATTTATTGTTTGAATTTCATGATAAAATGGACAGAATTTGAAAACTGAAACTTTAATTCTTGTCAGATGTAATAAAGCACAAATCTTTTTGTGATTATTGGATGGGAGGCGCTACAAATAATATTTGATGTAGGAAAAAAAACGCAGACCTGCCAACCCTGGCTTGAACTACGGGTTTCATAGGGTCAAAAAGAGCCTGCTTTAACGTCACTATTTTTAAACTGTTAATGCGTTAAAATTCAACACAAGAGTGATTTTCTTCACACACAGTATGTATGAGTTGCAGTCTGAACACGTCTTTCCGCACCCTTTTGAATGACAGGATATAATCGGCCCTGACCATCGGCAGTTTTTAAACAATCGGCTGATGGCCGATAGTGATAATAATAGCTTTTATCGGCCGATACCGATTGTTAGCCGATACATCGGTGCATCTCTGGTTAACATGAACTAATAATGAGCTGCACATATACAGCATTTATTAATCTTTGTTAATGTTAATTTCAGCATTTACTAATACTTCATTAAAATCTTGTTAACATTAGTTAATGCACTGTGAACTAACATGAACAAACAATGAACAGCTGGATTTTCATTAACTAACATTAGCAAAGATTAGTAAATACAGTAACAAATGTATTGTTCATGGTTAGTTCATGTTAGTTAATACATTAACTAATGTTTAACTAATGAACCTTATTGTTAAGTGTTACCATTATAATTGTAATGTAATTGAATGTATTAATGAAGAAACATAATACTGTAGGGTAATTTACCAGTACAAGTAAAACATTTGAACACACCTGAATTAATGCAAAAACAACAACAACAACAACAATAATAATAATAATAATAATAATAAATAAATGAATAATTGTTATTGTTATTATTATTTTTATTATATATTTATTAGGAAAAATAATTTTTATTTGTTATTTTAATTATTATTTTATTATTATTATTATTATTATTATTATTATTATTATTATTATATATTTATTTATTTGGAATAATAAAGAATTTATTTAGAATTAAAATTTATTATTTTAATTATTATTTTTATTTACTACTACTACTACTACTAATATTAATCATATAAATAAAGAAAATTAATAATGATTAATATTATTATATATTTAAATAAATAAATATTATTATTATATATTTATTCAGGAAAAATAATATTTGTGAATTTAATAATTAATTGTATTTTCTTAAAAATAATAATAGAAAAAAATATTTGTTATTTTATTATTATTATTATTATTAAAATAATAATAATAATAATAATAATAATAACATTATTATTTGTTATTTTATTATTATATTTTATTAAATGTTTTTTTAAAGTTTTTTAAAAGTTTTAAAATGTTAAAAATAAAAATAATAAAATAAATGTTTTTTTTCCTAATAAACAATTCCTTGTGCTCTTTTTTGACTTTTTATTTTATAATAATAATAATAATAATAATAATTATTATTATTATTATTATTATTATGGAAATATATTATTTGAATTATTATTTTATTATTATTATTATTATTTACTACTACTACTATTAATAATAATAATAATAATAATAAAAAACGTATTTTTTCCAAATAAATTAGCTGGAGTGAATAGTGAAGGAAAAGCATCAACAAGTGAACGCCTTCAATAGTGTATCAAACAACCCATGATGCACCTCAGATAACAGAGAATTCTGATTTGTTTAACATTTTTTGATCACTACATAATTTTATGCATGTTATTTTATACTTTTGATGACTTTAGTTGATGTAGAAAACAGTCGTAAAGAATGAAGAATGAGTAGGTGTGTGCAAACCTTTGACTAGAACTGTATGCAGTAGCAATGCATGTGTTGGCAAAGCTAGGCTGGGAAGGCAGAGTAAAGCCTACCTGGACACTAGTGTTGGTTAGATGAGGGAACAGCAGAAAACATATCCTCTCAGGTTAGGAAAACAGAGCATCAATACCTGCTGGAGATAAGACTATGGCCTGCAGCAGGTCTGAGAGAGAGATTATTCCCCGAACCACGTCATCTCTGTCCACAAGCACCAGCCTATGGACCTGCACACAGAGCCAAGATTAAACATCTCAGAAAAATATTTCTATCATTATGAGGGCATTCCATAGGCGTAATGATTTTTATACTGTACAAACTCTATATCCTATCCCTTAACCCTAAACCTACCCATCACAGAAAACTTTATGCATTTAAAAAAAAAAAAAAAAATCATCTTTTTGTATGATTTATAAGTTGTTTGTCCCCCTCATGAAGTCAACTAAAATTAAAACACAAAATTGAACAAAATAATAAAATAAAAGTTAAAATCACCATGAAATAAAATTTGACAATATTTTTTATGGAATATTGCAGTATTTATCTGTGCACATCATTATTTTTTTAATTCATGTGCCCTCGTAATAACTTCCCCTCCCTCTTGCAGCTACATCTCTTCTCTTCTCTGATGATGCGTTTGTGTGAGGGCGGGGCAACCTGTCACTCACATGAGATCGACCAATAGCAAACCACAACCATCCAATCAACTGACCGTTCGCAAAGACCCGCCCCTTTAGTTACTGTTGCTACGTCAAACAAGCCATGCCGCTCTCACAACACACATCATGTTCTCACGCAATGAAAAATACATCGCGGAGCAAAGAGGAAACTGACAACGTGTCGACAGACAAGACAGAGCAGGTTACTTTTGATATGAAAGTACAATTTTTTTAGTTTTTAAAGAAATTTAAGCAGTAAATACCATTTTGTGGCTCTTTAATGTGTCGTGACAGATCGCTATCGACGTTAATCTACTAACTCCCCTGACTGCTTTGTTGGACAAAATGGCGGATTCGGCGATATGATTGGTTAGATCGCCTGTCAATCAAACTCCCTGCGAAGGTCAATTCCAGATGGACAAAATCAAGTCCCGCCCTACATTTTTACTTGTTCGAGAAGCAGTTTCACTCAGATATACATCATAATAGGAAAGAAAAGACTATCACAACTTCCGTTTCATGCAGAATTTAAATAAAATGACATTTGTTACAAAACAAAATAACATGACAAATCTAATTCGAAACAAAAAAATAGAACATTTGCAATACAATTATAAAATAAAAAATATATGGAGATATGAGAAATTAATTTATATTTACTTATTTATAAAGATGATACACACATTAATTAACATTTCTATATATGTGCCAGTATTAGCCAACTGTAGTCCTTTAGCCAATTCAAACATCTCAGAAATAACGAGAGCAGCCTCAGTTTAGAATACACATACTTACCTCCGCCTTGACTATTCTGTCAATAACAGTTTCCAAAGTCTCGTCAGGATAGCATTTAATGACTCCTTCCACATAACAGCGCCTCCTCCGCACCGCCTCCTGCATGCTCATGCTCAGGTTATTGTAGGTTTTCTGCGCTGCAAGATTCTGTTAGAGGAAACAGAGGCACAAAACTAAAATACCATCATTTAAGATAAGGGTTACAAGTTCTCTCAGTAAGCCAATGCGGTTTTTAATGTCTGAAATGAAAAAAGGAGAAGAGATTCTCACAATCACATCAAATCTGGAATACAGGGCAACCACCTTGCCTAGAAAAAGAAACAGAAGGAAGGGAAGTACATTTATTTTGTCTTGTAATATATTCATTTCTGACTTATTTGACTTTTATTGAGTTAAGTGTACCATCGTCATCCACCACTGGGAGAGCGGACACGCGTCGCTCAACAAACACAGAAAGTGCATCGTACACAGTGGCCGTCTGTGAGACTGTGGCTACGTCTGTGAAAGTTCCTATTCCTGCATCTTTAATTTGCATCTTCAAGAAGCGTGGCTTGGGCACTGAGGCTTCCTAGAGATGAAAAGAAAATCAGATTTATGCAAAAACCTGCTGAACATTTCAAATAGAACCAAGAACTGGATTTTTTTCATCTTACAAATAAATGAAGGAACTTGAGGATTCTTTTATGGGTCAGTATGTGAAGGACATTTCCAGACTCTGGGTCGATGACCGGCAGCCTGTGGATTTTGTGTTTCAATAAAGAGTAGACGGCATCAAAGAGGCTGTGTACGGACAGAAAAATGTGTTAATACAGAATATAAAATATATTATTAATAGATACACTACTGCTCAAAAGTTTGGGGTCAGTAAGATTTTTTTTTTTTTTGCTGTCAATCGATTAAAAAAATAACTAATTAATTGCACATTTTTCTGTAATCGCCATTTATTAATCGCACCTAACTTTAAAGTTTTTTAATATCTTTTTATATTGTAATAATTTCACATTTAATCTCCAAATTAATGTAGAAACAACATAAAGACAGTATATTTTAAATATTTGATCTAACAGGTAGGAAATATACAGAAACTGAATAAAGTTAGGCTATCAAACAGTCTTCACTGCAGAAATTATACATTTAATATAGATTAATCCTTATTAAAGCTACAAAAATTATTCAATCAAGAACAGTGTGATTTTCTCTTTGTCTTTTTTTCTTTGATTAACATTAATGACAGCAGCAGGTTTATTAGGCTGCTGTCACTTTAAGATCTGACGCACATGACGCGGATCTGACACACACCCTATTTCTTCACAACTCTTTATGGTCATTTAAGACTTTATTTGACTCATTTAAAAGCGCGCTGTCTGTGCATGTTAATTTTTACAGCACTATTAAAAAATAATTATTTTATTCAGCAAGGATGCTGCAAATTGACCCAAAGTGACAGTAAAGACATTAATAATGTTACAAAATATTTCTATTTCAAATAAATGCTGTTCTTTTGAACAAAGAATCCTGAGGAAAAAAAAAAAAAAGTATCACAGTTTACAAAAAAATATTAAGCACAACATTGTTTCTCAAGCTGCAAATTAGAATGCAATATTAGAATGATTTCTGAAGGATCATGTGACACTGAAGACTGGAGTAATGATGCTGAAAATCACAGGAATAAATTATATTTTAAAATATATTAAAATAGAAAACAGTTATTTCAAATTGTATATACAGTCAAACCAAAATTTATTCAGACACCTTGAACATTTCATTCATTAATTCAGTTTATTCACTATAGTTTAAAAAAATGGTAATAAAATATGACAAGATCTCAAGAGTTAAACTGTGTCAGAAAAAATTAATCTTAATTATGTCAGATAACACTTAAGCAAAACATGGTCAAGTGTCTGAATAATTTTTGGTTCCAAATTTTTATCAATTTTACTGGTAGTCCACTGTATGAAGAATTCTTGGGTATAATATGTCACAGTTTACTTTATTTTGCTATCCTCACTTACATAAATGAACTATAGTGTCCTGCACCCACTAGTAAAAATATATCAAAAATGTTTTTGGTTTGACTGTATAATATTTAAACATGCATTAAAACACTTCTTTCAAAAACATTACAGACCCCAGCGTTTTGAATGGTAGTGCAAACATGAATATCTATTTTGCATCTTATATATAAATTACGATTACAAATCTTAGGTATAGAAAAATCGTACATGGCACCTGCAACCCTGACACCACCTACAAAACTCAAAGTGTGGCTGTAAGTTTTTAATACCTTGCATCAGGTGTGATACTGATGAGATATTGATCGTGATACTGCAAATAGACGTCTACAGAAAGAGAGAGCACATGACAAGAGAAACAGAAAAACATTGGAAAAAATCAAATGCAAGTCGTTCATCTCAGGTAACACTGCAGTAAATTTGCCCTATAATCACACAATGACAGTCAATGACAGCTGCATGAGATATATTGAGCCCTTTGGAGATACAGCCAGCCTGATTATGTTTCAATACTAAATATGTCATCCTAACATCTGAAGTGATTTAAAGAATGTTTATTTAAAATGTTTTATTTCACTCTTTTCCTCTTCCACTAGTGGGCAGTTAATGCAAAGCATTTTTTTTTTGTTTGTTTGTTTTTTTTGATTCAGCAAAACATTTTACATATTAAATGCTTTAGAAAGTCAAACCAATAGTCCTTTAAAGGCACAATATGTAATTTTCACCACTAGAGGTCACTTATTCAAAACAAAGCCGTAGCTTGATGACACCTTGATTTCGTGGAATCATGGGAGGTGTTGTCTTCACGTCTACAGTCGGTGGAAAAGAATCCGACAGGGCTCGGGCAGAAATCATATTCATGGATGAGATTATTAACATTACTGCAGAATGAAGCAGGGTGTGGCTGAAAACCGTTGGAGCGGAACGAGGCCGCTGGAGCGATTGCTAATGAGAGACGAGCGCGACACACGTCTCGAGAGCAGCGGGACTTTTATTATGGCACAGTCGCCGCTTCTGCTTCTTCCAATCAAGTGTATGTGGGGTAACGCGGTGCTGTTTTATCGTATTAGATACATTTGTGTGTTGAAAGTTGTTATAATGCTATTCTGCGTTCACTCAGCAGCTGCTATGAGACACTTGTTGCACACTGCAGTAAGCTAGATCGATATTAGGCATGGTAAAACATGGTACTCACTGTAAATCAAGAAAACGAGATTTAAACAATAAGACTTACTGTGTTGAGCTATATAACATGATTAGTTTTCTGTCGATGAATGTATCCAAACAGCTGCTCACCTGTCTAATGAAACACAGAATATATTAAAGCGTCTTTGGTGTTTTCATGGTTTCTACAAAATAAAACCGGAAATCGAGGATAACGCGAGTATGATGTCATTGATAGGCGACGCACAGACACGGTCCTTGTCCTGGTTAAAATTGCTTATTTCTCTGAATTTAAACATTCTTGGAAACATTTGGGATAATTTAAGTACACAAGTCAACAAAATATATTTCTAGTGGTTTTTGGATATTTTAATCTAAAAGTCTTACATATTGTGCCTTTAAGACATAATTAATTTGATAAAACTGGTAATGGCCATCCCAACATCCCAACATCATCTGTGTAGTTCAGATTATTTACTTTGAAATGAATCACCTCTCCATGTCTCAATCTTGTGCTCCTCCAATTCATAGATCTGAACCTATAAGACAAAGAAAGCACCTATAAAATATATAATAATTAAACAGTGTAATATAAATATAATATATAGACTATCTACAAATATAGACTACTTATCAAAGGTTTGGGGTCGGTAAGATTGTTAATGTTTTTAAAAAGTCTCTTATGCTCACCAAGGCTGCATTTATTTGAAGAAATATACAGTAAAAACAGTAATATTGTGAAATATTATTACAATTTAAAATAAGTGTTTTCTATTCAAATTTTTAAAAAATGTAATTTTGCAAAGCTGAATTTTCAGCATCATTACTCCAGTCTTCAGTGTCACATGATCCTTCAGAAATCATTCTAATATGCTGATTTGCTGCTCAAGAAACATTTCTGATTATTATCAATGTTGAAAACAGTTGTGCTGCTTTAAATTTTTGTGGAAACTGAGATACATTTTTTAGGTTTCTTTGATGAAACAAAGGTCAAAATAACAGAATTTAAATGAAATCTATTGAAAATAGCAATCGTTTGTCACATTATAAATGTCTTTACTGTAACTTTTGATCAATTTAATGCATCCTTGCTGAATAAAAGTATTTGTTTCTTTAAAAAAAAAAAATGACCCCAAACTTTAGAACGGTAGTGTATATACAAAACATATTTAAACATATTTTTTAAAAAAAATCTAAAACTGAGACATTTAAAAATATTACTTCTCTTTATAATTATAAATACTGTATAAGAGAAGACAACACATATCTGGAAATCTAATCAAAGCTGATGAGAAGATTCTTTAATAGGCTGAACTGTTAAAAAGTCGACTGTTTTACAAATCAAAAGCTTGAGATATCAGGTTATCTCAACCTGGCTGAATACTGTTTCAAGGCACTTTGTTATCAACTAACAAAGAAACAATATCTGTTTCATGCAGCATTATGTGGACAGTCAATGCAAAAATCAATATGATTCAAACCGTGAAGGACAACACAAGGTGGGCATTAGAGAAGAGGCAGGGATCGCAACGCACCATAGGTGACTTGTAATACCGATGAAGAATATTGATAAAATCTGTGATTGTCAGCATACCTGAGGAAATGGCAAGGGGATGAAGTAAACACTATGAAAGAGAACAATTTATATAGGCTAGATAAAAATAATATGCACATGCTCAGCGGGGTCAGACTTACCCACAAATCTCTGCAGTTTGTTGTCCCAGAGAGGGGCCGCTCTCAGGCCGTTCGCAACCAGAGCAAAGAAGGCCTTCTTCACCTGTGTCGATACAATAGATGTGTGTTCATCACCTCCTCTAAATGAATAATTGATGTTAAAGGGGTCCTTGATTATGATTTCACTTTAACTTTAGTTAGTGTGTAATGTTGCTGTTTGATCATAAACAGCATCTGCAAAGTTACGACAAACAAAGTTCAAAGTAAAGGGAGATATTTTCTTTTACAGAAAATCGCTTTTTAAGGACTACAACAAATGGCTGGTAGGGACTACAACGAGCTTCTTCCTGGGTTAGTGACATCACTAACTCCAAAATTTACATAAACCCCACCCCAGAGAACACGCAACGAAGGCGGTGAGGCCATGTTGGGCTGCTTTAGAGAAGAGGAAGAGTTGTTGTAGTAGAGTGTTGTTGTCATGCCGTCATTTTACGCCGGACTGCTTCACAAACGAGGGTCAATTCAACGCTGGATTTGCACAAAAGATTAACATGACGGCACATGCTAGTCGATGAGTTGAATCAACTCCACAGCAACTGCATAAATTTATCCACTAACCATTCAGAAACGTCCAGTTTCATTCTAAAAGTTGTAACTTCTTCCTGAGTCTCTCCATCAGTGTCCGACTCCGGTTTGAACAATGTAAGGCTGAACACCGTTACTGACAATCCTCATTTTGGCTGCGTGAGATTCTCCAGCTTTGTTGTTGTTGAGCAACCGAAGCGAGAGCTGTTAAAGCTCCGCCCTCTTCTGGAAAGGGGGCGGGGAGCAGCAGCTCATTTGCATTTAAAGAGACACACACAAAAACGGTGTGTTTTTGCTCACACCCAAAAAGGGGCAAATTTGACAAGCTATAATAAATGATCTGTGGGGTATTTTGAGCTGAAACTTCACAGACACATTCTGGAGACACCAGAGTCTTATATTACATCTTGTAAAAGGGGCATTATAGGTCCCCTTTAATGAGAATCACATTTTAAATCATGTTAAATGATAACATTTTCTGTTACTGCATCCCAACCTGCAGTGTGGTGTCAAAAATGACCAGTTTGCAGCTGGTGGGAATCGCATCATAACAACAGTGCTTCTTCATGAAGTTCATATAAGCTTCTGCATTCGGATCGGGGTCTGGAGGGACATGAAAAAACACACCAAATAACATCTTCATTTTGAAGATGCCTTACTAAGAACCTTAAGTGCTGTACGTAAATGCTCATTCATGAAATGTGTGTGTTGACCTACCTGTGCTGTTCATTATATAGTCCTCATGGCAAACGTCCTGCCAAAAAACAAGTGTGTGATGACATAATTTTAATTATGTGCACTATTAATAATACACCAAATGCATAACATAACTGTTTTATATACATCATTTTATCAAAACAGTAGTTTTCATTACAAAAAAAAAAAATGGTATGCTACATTGCTATGCTATCCTTTACAAAGAGTAATTGGAGGTAACATGGTACAGTGATGAATCAGATGGTTGAATTATGGTACTTTAATATATAGCATAGTACTAAAATTCATGTATCATTGGGCTTCCAGACCACCATGGTTTTACTATTGTAAATTAAAAAAAAAAAAAGAAAACAAGGTAGTACCACAGTAGCACTGTGGCATTTTTTTGTAAATAATAACGTTAAAAATATGGTATTACCAACGTTACCACTTCTAAAAACATGATGTTTACGTTGCATT
The DNA here is from genome assembly GCA_039654765.1 of Mylopharyngodon piceus. Taxonomy (NCBI): domain Eukaryota; kingdom Metazoa; phylum Chordata; class Actinopteri; order Cypriniformes; family Xenocyprididae; genus Mylopharyngodon; species Mylopharyngodon piceus. The sequence continues at coordinate 16,787,729 of CM077440.1, read as the reverse complement.
TTCCATTCTCTCAAGCCTTTATTTTAACGCATGCATCTGACGCTGATTTACACCCACGCGAGAAGGTTTATTACCTGCTGTCTCTTACCTGCGTGCCAGTGTCCATTTGTGCGTGTGCACTATTGCCGAGCTTCTCCGTGCACATCTCCGCGTCCTGCGCATGCTCGCTGATCCCGCTTCCCCCGAGCTATATTAGGATCAACTGAGGTCGGTTATTTAAGACGCGACGCTGCCTCTAAACGCAGCTGGACCGACGGACAGACAAAGGCAAAGCGACGACGCTCTGGTGAAAAGAAGACTACCTATTTTTGGATATTGCTGTACGAGTCCTGTTAAATGTGGTGTAAAGGTGTCTGGTTTGACACTGACAGACAACACGAGAGCTGGCATGTAGGAGCGCGCACAGGTTATTCCAAAAATAGCGCGTGGCCTGTGCGATATGCGCGCGACCGCCCATTCCTTCATGAAGGGTCCAAAATTAACTTTACGCCACACATGCCAAAAGCCAAATAAGAAATGACTTTGATATTGCTCTAAATATTTAGTCATTAAACTTGGTTTTAACAATTTCCTCAAAATAAAAAATACCTACACACATACATATATAGACACACACACACACTAATATATATATATGAAAAATACAGCAATTTACTATAAAGCAATATGCAATCTACAAATCCATGCTTAAAACATTTTTTATTACATACAACAGAAATATAAATAATAATAATAATAATAATAATAATAAAAGACATACAAAGACATGTTTGAGATTAAGGTGTTTTTATTACTTTTGTTGCAGCTATATGTTCTCTTATAATTTCTATACAAAATGTACAAAATTCATGAAAATACAGAAGTCATGAAGAAATGATGGTGGATATGTAAGAGCTCACTAAATCAGGTGCTTTTTTTATGCCCAAGTCCTAATATATCGTTTGCTTAATTACATGTAAAGAACATAAAGTCAAATTAAACTCATTAACAAAGCAATGAACCCAAATAAATCTATAAAATTAGCCCGTTCAGTAATTCCAATATGTTATCACTTCAGGATATCAAAATATTGAGGATCGTTACAAAACGGTCAAATAAAGCATTCTTTGATCAGTGCTTTGTGGACGAGGTATGGCATCAACTATCTAAACATTACATGTATCTTAAACTAAATTGTAAAACTGATCCCTTTTTGCTTTTCTTCTACCCGTCCTCTCTGAAACCAAGTGAACAAAACCAGGCTTAAATTCAAACCCAACTTGAAAATAAAGGCTTTCTCAGGAAGGAACTTCATAACAATACAGCCCTCCTCAGCACATCGGCATCTTGCACAAAGCCAGACGAACTATTCAAAACAAGAGCACGCACTTTCAGCATAAGAGAAGACCCCTCTGTTAACTTATGTAACATTATTTTTGCTTGGATGCTTTAGAGGTTTCATGTAACACCTAAAAACAACCAAACCCATCCGGAAAAGGAAAAAAAATAAAATAAAACCCGTTCATTTATACTGCATTAGCGTGCACTGCATCACACACGTCAAAATTCAAACTATCAATCAGCACATAAACCTCCTTACCACCTTCTCCCCAACATACTGATATCCCACCACAACCCGGTTATATCCAACCTATATCACTGGTTCATATACAACAAGGGAGTTGACTGCGTATGTAAACTTAGCTGGTTTATTTTGCTAGAAGACTCATCTAACCAGGCATTAGAAGAGATGGCAATTTCCCAAATGGCAAAGTAGTCTCTGGGCAACATGGGTGACTTTGAAATGGTGGCATAGAGCTAACATGGGGGTCTGGAAACATCAGGCCTATGCTAAACTGACCTAACCCAAGCCAATGTGCAGTGAGACGGGAATACCACGGAGAGGAAAGAGTCGTCGAGCCATTGCGAGCTATTGCGAATTGGGGGAAACCGCCCGTGTGGCCGTTACAGACCACTTCGGATACCAAACAGTCTTGTGGCTGGATGTCCAACGAGGGGTTTGAGTAGGAAAGAGTAGAGAGGATGGAGCCCCAGAGACAGAGCGCCATGTTCTGATAGGATGAAGAGGTAGGCTGCTCGGGCACAGCGGTGGGCCGTGGCTTCAAGCTGTCGTTGGTCAGGATGCAGCAATGGAGGTTTGAGGTTGGCCGAGGTATGTCCAGCAAGAGCTCAGGGAGGAGCGTTGGCGTCTGAATGGATGTGTGCGTAATCGGGTCCAAGTAAGTGTGGCTGGTGTTGGGAAGACGGCTGAGCTGGTGGATGACAGCGGAAGAAGCGATGAGGCCGGCTACGCTTGTCAAGTACAGGAGACCCAACATACAGGTGATCTGAGGGACGGCAAAGAACACAACAACTGATTAAAGATAGGGCTGCACAATTAAACAAATATCATGGTATAGCTTAGTGTGGTTATTAAATCACAAAGGCAGGTTTTAGTAGGGCTGGGTAAAAAATATTGATTTCCTGATTTTAATCGATTCTTATTTTTACGAACCGATATCGATTCTTAAATCCCAAGAATCGATTAGTCTAGTCTGTTTTCACTTGATGAATGAAAAGAACATTGTAGCGGTCTTCCCATCCAATAAATGGCAATAAGCTTTGCTTTGTTACTTTTGATATGAAACAAAGTCTCAGATTTCAAATTCTGTCCATTTTATTACGAAATTCAAAAAAATAACCGTTTTGGCGCTGTTTAATGTGGTGTGACAGATGGCTGTAGCCTCAGACCAAGAGAGGCGGCAACGCGAAGCGCGCGTAAACTGATCATCTCCTCCGCTTTAATACCAGTTACAGCACAAAATAAACATGAATGAATACCCAAAGGTATGTTGAAAGATACAGTACAACTTATCGAAATCCGTATCCTGTCTCATGGAATAGCTCAATCGGTGTTTAAAACGTGAAAGACGTCAATAAAACAGCTTGTAAGCAATGTCACGTAACGTCACATTTACCTCAGAAAAACCATTCAGTGACCATAAACTCGTTAGTCAGCTATAAAACTGAACTCTAGAGAATAGCATTTTGCTAAATATATGCACCATATTACACATTCGTTATAATTTATAATGTTCTTCAATATTTAATGCATGTTTGAATAAATCCATCAAGTTTTTATAACAGCCACCATTTAAATAATGTATTTCAAAAAACGAATTGGAGTAGAAATATAATTACATAATTGAAAAGTTAGTATTTTAACTTTATTATTATAAAAACTTTTACTGGTTTAAGGATAACTTCCACTAATTTAAGTGTTTGTATACAAATCAGTTAATTTTAACCTTCAATATTATAGTAATGTAGAACTGATTCCCATGTATAGTTTACAGCATTAGTTGAGAGATTTTTTTTTCCTTGAGAAAATTTGGCATGTACTGTTCCTTATATATATATCCAAAATAATCGATATTGAATCGAAATCGAATTTAATCGAAATCGAATCGAATTGCAAGCTTGTGAATCAAAATCGAATCGAATTTTGGAATATGTGTCAATACCCAGCCCTAGTTTTTAGTATGTTCATTTACACGCCAGCAGCTCCTGATAACAGTGTTTTCTAGAGCTGGGTATCGATCGATTGTTTTTGACCTTGTATTGTAATAAATAAGGTAAACATTTTGCCAGCACGGGTCATATATTATTTTATAGTCATATTGATATATATAATCACAATTTTTGTCCAAATTGTGCCACCCTACAAACAAGCACAGTAAACCTGAAAAATATATATATATAAAAAACATTTTAAAAAGCACAATTTTTATGAGAAAATTCATAATTCGATTTTTTTCCTCAAATTGTGCAGCCCTAATTAAAGACGATCATAAATATTGTTCTTAAGCCATACAATAGCTTTAGTGTGAGGAACAGACCAAAATTTAAGCCGGTATTTGCTCAAAATCCTCTCTCTTGACCCTTGATGCCATGTGAAATATCACAGATGTCAAAACAGGTGTCTTGATGTGCCACATTTGAATTGAATTGATTGCTAAAATGGGGTAGATTTTCAGCAAATAGCATAAGGCTTTATATGACTTGAAATACAGTGCACATTTCATATGAGCTACTTTTTTTTTTTGGTGAATTTATTAGTGATGTCAAAAGTACCAACTTCGGTACCAAGTCGGTACTGAAATTTTGAAAACGTGACAATACCAGCATTTCCCACTAGCATTTTGAGCGCTGTTGAGCGGATTCCTACACGCCTCTGATTGGCCATTATGCTCATGCGCTCAACAGATATGTCTGTGATTGGCTACAATGACCAATGCTTCAAAAACATGTTATAAATAGACATCTTTGCACGTACACAGATACACACGGAGCGTTTGAAAGCAGGCGTCTATCAGCAGATATATAAGGGGTCCGCTGATAGACGGCTCCTTTCAAACGCTCCCATGGGTATCTCTGAAAGCACTTCGGTGAAGAGCGTCAAAGATGTCTATTTATAACATGTTTTTGAAGCGTTGATCATTGTAGCCAATCACAGACATATCCGTTGAGCGTCTGAACACAATGGCCAACTTGGCACTGAAGTTGATACTTTTGACATAGTATGAGCTCATAAGGTTTAGATGTGATTGTTCACCTTGGTAAAGTGCTGGTAGATAGCTGACAGGGCTTCCCTCCAATGGGTTTGCTCCAACAGGACGCAGAGATCCGTGTAGGTGAACCAGCCTCGCTTCATTCCTTGCCGCTCTGCAATGCTGCAGGGACGAAGCACATTAAAATATCAATCTTTTTACAGTGGAAGTCATAATAACATTGTAACAACAAAATGTGCACATGACTCACAACTTAAGAGAAATGTACTGCTAATCCAAATCACTCTGGTAAACAGATTAAACTGAAAAGTTTAAAAAAAAACTTTAAAGGCCAGTAGGGGTGTTTACTCAAAGTGTACGAGTATAATATTAGATGTACTGTTACGACACAGTAAGTGCGTATTAACCAACCTGGTTTCCACCTGACTGAGGACCTTAAAGAAGTCACTGGGCTCGGTGAAGAGGTTCCAGTCCTGTAAATGTGAAAGATCTTGTTTCAAATCAATTTCGATAGAAAAATCACAACCTAGCAATGAAACTTAGTCCAGTATTAGCCTTAATAATTCAAACTGTGAATGAAAGGACAAAACCAGTCAAACTACATTAAATTGTTTTAGTTCTTTGGAAGGTCACGCTTACGATCGCATTGAGGAAGTTCATCTCCAGAGTGTTGACAGTCTGAACATCCAGTTTGGCCGCAGTACCCCATTCATCATTGAAAACCTCCTCCTCTTCTCCTTCATCATACAAATATTTGCTGGCAACCATCTGGAGATGACAGGAGAAATTCAGAGAAAAAAAAAAGATTATCACCACCAGCATAATTGAAATTGACCAGAATAGTGAACCAGAAAAAATAAGGCTTGGATGTGCGTACCATGGATATCAAAAAGAGGTCTGAGGATGAGATCTGTTGCAGGTATTCGGGGTTTCTGTGTCGCAGTCTTTCAATGTATATCAAGGCCAACATCATAGCGCAAGGAGATATACATGCTTCCCTGTAATACAAAAAAGGGTTTGATATTGATCCAGTGAATATTTAACATAAACAGTATAGTAGGTATTATAATGTATGGAAGAGGATTAGGGCCAAGCATTAATTAAAAAACAAAAACAAGAAAAAAACTCTTGAGATTAAAGTCATTATAACGTGAGATTGAACTTGCAGTTTTTCGAGAAAATGTTGAAATACAATGTCGAGAATAAATCATTAAATTTTGAGAATAAAGTCGTGTTTCGAGAAAAAAAACTCTTTAAATTTGAGAAAAAAAAGTTGAAATAAAATGTTGAGAATAAACTCATTGAATTTTGAGAATGAAATCAATGTGTTTCAAGAAAAAAAACTTGTTACATTTCCGGGATAAAGTCTAAATAAATTGTCGAGAATAAACTCATTAAGATTTGAGAATAAAGTCATCGTATTTTGAGAAAAAACACGTTAAATTTCGTGAAAAAAGTCAAAATAAAATGTCGAGAATAAACTCATTAAATTGAGGATAAATTCGTCATGTTTCAAAAAAAAAAAACGTATTAAATTGAGAAAAAAGTTAAAATAAAATGTCAAAAATAAACTCATTAAATTTTGAGAATGAAATCATTGTGTTTCAAGAAAAAAAAGTGTTAAATTTCCGGAATAAAGTCGAAATAAATTGTCGAGAATAAACATTAAGATTTGAGAATAAAGTCGTTGTGTTTCGAGAAAAAACGTTAAATTTCGAGAAAAAAAGTTGATATACAAAGTTGAGAATAAAATCATTACATTTCGAGAATAAAGTCGCTGTGTTTCAAGAAACAACTCATTAAATTTCGAGAGAAAAAAAAAGTCGAAATAAAATGTCAAGAATAAACACATTCGAAGTGTCATGTTCATTGCATACTGATAGAGGACATGACAGAGTTGGATCACTTAGTCAACTCTGAGTTTGATCTCACATTATAATGACTTTAATCTCAAGATAATTTTATTTTTTAATTAATGCTTGACCCTAATCCTCTTTCTTAATAATGAGATTATGTTTTGAAGTCAAAGATATAATACAGCAATCCTACCTGGCCACATGTGCAGCGTATTTCTTGTGGAGTTTCCTTATGGGACTTGGGGCAGATTTCTGAAGCAGTTCCACAGCAATATCTAGAGGAAATACAATTATGAGTGAAGAATATACAGTACTGTACAACATAAACCATCATATGTATATTATGCATGATAAAAAAAAGTATCTACCCAAACATGGGAAAATGTAGGAATGCAATTATGATATACAAACTTTGCTTCAATTTCATGCAAAAACCAAGTACTAATATGAGTAAAATGTTCCCCTATATTTAATTTTAGATTTTAAATTAAATTCTTAGAATTGAAAATAAAAGTATAAATTAAGTCATAATAAAAATATACTTAATTATTCAAATAATTATTTTATAGCTAGGTAGAATAAACTAAATATTTAAACAACAGCATGCACATAATAAATAATTGTAAAAAATAAAATTATTTAATTTAAATTATTAGATTAAAATATTACGTAACTTCAAAATGTTTCAAGAAATTTTCCATGTAAACACAGGAGACAAAACAAGCAGTTAGGTGAAGAAGACAACTTAAATGACATTACAACGACAGACACTATAGTTTGCACTAGTTTTACTAGTTGACTCACCTGTCATGGGACAAGATAAAGCATCCAACGGGCTGTCAGAATCAAGACCATAATACAGTCGTTTCCTCACTCTCTCTGACCAATGCTCGTGTTTAGGCAGGAACTGATCATGATTACAGAACACAAAACATGTTTAAATGTCAGATATACGGCTTAGTTTTTATCTTAAAAGAGGTATGACTACTTAACATCATTAAATCAATAACATAACTACTGGTATGCGTGTTTCTTCACACCTAAACATTGGGCCTATAATGAAGCCTCGAACTTCATTAATACTCACAGCAAATAGTTACTGTCTTACATACTGAAATAAAGGAGACATTTGCTGTATTTGAGAGTAATCATGTTCTTCCAGTCTAATATTCTGGGCTATATATTGAAGGAAGACATTAAATACATTAAAGTTCTTGCATGAGTCAGTTTCGCGTGAGTTTCTCGGTCACCCGCCAAAACAGAACAAAAACAGCCGAGATACTGACCGTAAACTCTTGAAAGTCAGAAAAGGTGAAAGTCCGCTCGTCAAACAAATCTCCAAAATCCATTTTGGGCCTCCAACGTTCATTTAAAAGGACTGAAAACACAGAAAGGCCGAAGAAAGGCGTCGTAAAGGCGCCCTGTCTCTGCCGTGACAGATGCGTAGCGTCGAATTCAGAATCACAGTTACGCAAGTCAATGCGCTCAGTTGCGTAGAAATAGAATAAGAGCGTAAACAGCAGTTAGTGTGAGTTCGGACAGGGGCGGGACTTAGTGGACGGAATATATTTATGGTTTCTGGTTTGTCAGGTACAGCATATTCTTTTTGTGTGAATTTGTATTCAAATGCTTTTTTTATTCAAATCAGACAAATATACAAACAAAGCAGGCATCAAATGAACAATATTAACAAATAATAAGCTACAAAAGACAGACAATTATAAGAAATTACAACATGTGACTGGTGAAATTATAAAGAACCAAAAATAAAGATATTAAAGCAAAATATTATATATTATATATATAACGAATAAAAAAAAATAAGTAAATAAATACAAAACACCATTCTAACGTGGAACATGTTACTTTTCTCACCGCTGTTGTTAATGCACCAATCTCAGTCGTTCATGATTACTCGCTAAGGAGTTTTTAAAATAATTTTATTTCAGATTGCGAAAGCGAATTTCATGCGTATGTGAAGTAGCTAATCCACAAAATGGATTCAAAATATTTTTATTCAGTGTGCAAATATCTTCATTTACACACAAAAACACCCTTGATTGGAGTATGGAGTATTTCGTCTTTTTGGCCGTAAAGCGCCCACTAGAGGAAAGAAGCATTTGTGTATGTTACTTTTCTAAGTTATTTTCTAGATCAGTATGACAGTTTACCTGTCCTATTATGGCGAAAGCTTCGTGAATGTATTCATACTCGCGTCACTTAGTCAAGCGTCCAAACCACGTAAGGTATTTAATATTCATGAGCCATAGTTTTCAGCAAATCACATACACCGGTGATTGGTGATATTTATGATAACTGGTGCGGTTACATTTCAGTAGGTGCCCTTTTTGATCTAAATAAATATTTTTTTTATTATTACACATTTTCATTAATTGTGTATACAAACTAATTCCAAAACGCCGCATGATCAGCACTTGAGATCAATAATAATCACAATACATATATAATAATAATGAACCAAACATTTATATCTATAATTCACAATTTTTCATAATTATATATATATATATATATATATATATATATATATATATATATATATAAAAATCATAATTTTAGGTATTTTCATTTGTAAACAAAATATGAAGGGACTATACGAATTTGATTTTAATGTACAGTACAGACAATATTTTATGCACAGAATAATGTATGATCAATAAGCAGAATAAACAATAATATAAACATATGCATGTCTCTAGCTTTATTGTACAATAAAATACACAATTTTTTTTCTCACAGACTTTAGCCATTCGGTCACAACTGAATTACTTTATCCAAGGCAAATTCTGTCAGTCTGTATCTCCATTAAAAAATGTAGTGTATATATATTATATTATATATATATATATATTTTTTTTTTTTTTTTTTTTTTTTTTTTCAATGACTAAAAAAAACATCCCAATGGCTCATTTCAACCTTGTCCCCTGAGTTTAGTGTCAGTGCTATAAAGTGAGTGATCTCCTTTGTCCCTTTGATGAACTGAAGTTGTACAGTACAGCAATATATTGCATCTAAGCAACAAGTACCACTCCACGCACACACAGCATGAGAAAATACGATCTTTAAGCGCACAAATGATCATAAAGAACGTAAAAAAGTCAGATGAATATGCACATAATGTCAGAAATTAACATTAAAAGTGACTGACGATATAGTTTTTTCCCCTCTGCTTATAACATATTCCTAAATTCAAATTTAATCTTAGTCTGTACAGAAATTCAAATATCAGCATTAGTATGTACTGATATACAATGGCACCAGAAATATAACTATCCCTTTTCAAATTAAATAAAGCCTCAAAGTATACGATCATATTTACAATTACAAGCAGTTTTCCTATTACAAAGAACAGCAAATCGGAAGCATCATAGAATCAATGCAACCACAGAAATTCACTTAAGTACATTCATCATAATAACGTCTCCACAATGTATTGCCTAAAGTTGTAGATGTGGAGGGATTTATACAATGTACAATAACTGTCAGTCTTCTCTCATTAATGGTGATAGTATTTAGCATTATAAATGCACTTCGAAGGAAATGAGTGGAAAGCATGGAAGCTTGTTTCCGCCACGCAATAAAAAAAATAAATAAATAAAAGGAATAAATAAAAGATAATTACTTTTTTCTCACAATTGCGAGTTTATATCTCGCAATTTTGACTTTTTTCTCAGAATTGTGATATAAAGTGCAAGTCTCTCTTGAAACCAACACGGAAGTGACTAAAACTGCAATTCATCGACTAGCCGCTAGAGACAGGCTCCAAAAGGGAGTCCAATCTGTATCTCCCCCATGTTAAAATGCCCAACTTTACAGCAGAAAAAAAATATGTTTACAGCCTGTTACAAAAAGTGCTTTGGGCACTGGCTAAAAGTTTTGTCCGTCAGATTTACTACAACGACAATGGCTAGAGAATATGCCTCTCAAGACACCACAAAATCCAACAGCACTGCTTGGATATTATAACTGAAACTGCTGCACTATTTTGAAATTTTTTTACCAAATTTTACCAAAAATTTACTTTGGATGCTGCCTAATTTGTTTGTGAGAGTCTAGTTCAGTTTTACAACATAAACGGTGCTCAGATTGCATAATTTCTTAAAGAATAATGACAGAGAGCAGATCGTTCTGAAGAAATATGATGCAAACAATGGGCAATATATCAATATTTCATGGATTTTACGCTTTTGTGGACAAAAAGTGCTGTTGTCTGTTTTTCAATGGACGCTTATCATGGACATTTTACCCAAGTGCGACGGATTGGATTCATCTCGCAATCGCTATTTCATTACAAAGGTATGAAATACCGTTTTGATTTTGCGACACAAATTACAATATTACTGTTGCTGGAGCATCTATATCGTAAAAGAGACACCGTAGATTGACCCTTAAAGTAAAAACCCTTATTTAAACCCTTTATTAATATTTTAGATAGTATCTAAGATAGGATAGATAGCTCCTTAGCCTGAGCTAACTTGATCACGTCAAGCTAGGCGGGCGTGGTTTCAGCAACCAGGCACCTCAGCTCCACCCACGTACCGCCTCTTTGCCCATTTTCAGTTATCCGGGAGTGATGCACTGTGACGCACTGCCAAGATGACTTTTTTCTAAGAATTTCAACTTTATATCACGCAATTCTGACTTTATAACTCGCAATTATGAGTTATCTTGCAATTGCGAGAAAAAAAGACAGAATTGTGAGATAAAAAGTCGCAATTACTGTTTTTATTTAAGTGAATGCAAATAAATATATATATATATATATATATATATCCTTTAAGGTCAGCAATAATCCTTTTAAGTACTGCCAAAAACATAAAATATTAAATTAAATAATCATTCTAATATGACAAAACAGCATTGGACGAGCTTAAAAAGCACACAAAACCAGGTTTTATGTCCCATCATGTATCTAGTGTCCCTTGTGTCCTGTAGTGGATGTTTGTGGCTGTAGTTTCTCTGATTTCCTGTCTTTAGTCTCGCTGTCAGACGCCGAGTCTGAATCCTGAACCTGCTGCTGTTTCTGCCACATGTCAGAGTACAGCCCTCCCTTTGCCAACAGCTCCTCGTGCCTACGACAAACAATAATACTGGACTTTAACCTGCATAGTTCATGTATTAACCTATATCGAGTCGGACTTTGTGTTCAGAGTACAAGTAAATGAACTCACCTTCCTCTCTCCACAATCTGCCCATCACGAAGTACAAGAATCACGTCGGCTCCAATGACAGTCGACAATCTACAATATATGCATTATACAATAAGAAATCCTATAATGTATAAAAGACTTTAATATCTTGTTTTATGGCTTATGCTTTTACTATAATAATCTATGGGAGTTGATTTGAGTAAAAACTCTCTTAATTCATTTAATCATGCGTTTACCTGTGTGCCACCACAATGGAGGTTCTGTTGGCGCAGACTTTAGCCAGCGATGCCTGAATATTTCGCTCAGTCTGTGTGTCTAGAGCAGACGTGGCCTATGGATAGAGGATGAGTAAATTAGTCCATGAAGAAAAAAGTACTTGAGTACACTGGTGATGATGATGTACCTCATCAAGAAGGATGATTTGTGGAGCTTTGAGGATGGTGCGAGCGATGGCGACTCTCTGCTTCTCTCCTCCACTCAACTTCAGCCCCCTCTCACCCACCTGAGTGTCATAGCCTACAAATATAAATCAATCATGAATATCAATTATGAACTCAAACATTATCTAGACTCAAAATGAGCCAAATGGATGGCATAAAAAGCCAAATTATGCTCTCTGTCCAGCACAAATGATCTAAAATAATCTGAGCACATTTTATAAAGGTCTGTATTTCAAACACCCTATTTATATTCATTACTTGCAGTTTAATTATAGTTTTTTAATGGCAAAATGGTTCTCACCGTCCGGGAAAGTTATGATTTTGTCATGGATGTCAGCGGCAATCGCAGCCTCCTCCACCTCTTGGTCAGTAGCAGCAACTCGACCGTAACGGATGTTGTCACGAATATTGTCATTAAACAGGACAGTGTCCTGAGGGACGACACCAATGTGAGCGCGCAGAGAGGTCTGCTTCACCTGAGACACAACCAGACGTATGAATTAATATGAGCTTGAAACATAAAATTCAAAGGACAAAATATTCCTCCACATGTTCATGTAGGGAAAGGTTTGGGTGCACTTTTATATATTACAAGCAGGGCTTGACATTAACACCCGCCAACCAGTAACAAAGTCACTCCTACTAGCCACTTTGGCAGATTGAATTTTATATATAATATATACATTTTTTCAATTGTCGTCTTTTAAAAAGTCATCTGAAATAATAAAGTGCAATGTAGTGTTGTCAAAAATATCGATTTTTCAATACATATCGATATTGAAATATCTGAAACGTTTTCCAATATTCATTTTCCGCAGAATAGATACACGATACCAGCTGCTCTTTCTCTCTCTCTCATCTCTCTGACAGCGAGTTGACACACAAATCCGCCTCCCCTCACTCACTCGTTTCATTTGCTCCGGATGAATATTGTTGGTGTTACAGGGCTTGAATTTCGGCGTGGGATTGCGTGTATTGCGCATAATTTTACTCATTCCTGCAGATTTTTTTCTCACACCCAAAGTGCGGCACATAAAGCCGCCTCTTAGTACTAAATCGAGTTCTTTTTCACTACTTATTGCTCTTAAACAGTCAAATACACACAAAATAATGTCAAAATGGCGGTCTTGGCGTGTATTCACGTAAACTCAGTCAGTTATGTTTTAAGTGAATGTAAACAGTTGAGAAAGAAAACGCATGTGTAACAGTATAATGGATACGTGCGTCAGGTCTTAAAGTGACAGCAGCCTAATATACCTGCTGCCAAATTATGAGATAATATTAAAAATATCTATATGGCAGTTTTTCCCCATGGTATCTATGTCAAAATTGTGGCCAGTGAAAATTCTGAGTGGCTGGAAAACCTTTGTTCACCTTTGAGATGTCTTGACCATCTATTTTTATACACCCGCCCTGAACGTCATAAAAACGGAAAAGCAGACGGATGATGGTGCTCTTTCCTGATCCAGACTGTCCAACCTGAAAGAAATCCGAACAGTCAAATTTTGTGTACTCAAATATAAACTCAAAGTCAGTTTAGTGCAGAATAGAATAGCATAAAACAGAAAAGACTTACAAGTGCAACCGTCTGTCCGGGAAGTACAGTAAAAGAGACGTCTTTTAGAATTTCTTTGCTGCAAAAATATCCATATCATATAAAATAAAAGTTGCATATTATTAAGTGATTATTGCTCATTTATAAAATCAGTTCCTCTAAAAATAAATAATAATGAAGAATAATAGAAATACATCTAACTGAAGCTTCTTACCCTTGCATGTAGCTAAAGAAGACATTCTCAAATTCTACTTTTCCCTGCCTGAAGTTGAGGTTTCCTGCATTGACATCATCCTTCACCTAAGCAATAACCCAAATTACCATGTCAGGAATTATTCAAAAGCTTCTCTGAAATGAATTTCAAAGAAAACCCTCCACTCACTTCCTCCTCCTCAGTGAAGAGCTTGAACATGCTTTCCATATCGATGAAAGAGTTCTGGATCATTCTGTTCAAGGAAAGATACATGCTTACTTTCATCTTTGTTCTTTTGAAAACGCATATAAATAGTGATCTATACACTGACGATAAACTATTAACCAAGATTTTAAAAAAAAAGCTCCATACCTGTAGTATGTTCCAAACCAGTTGAGAGGAGTGTAGAGCTGGATGATGTATGTTCCAAACAGCACATAATCTCCGACCTGGAAGACCATGATGAGTTACAAACAGTTCATGTCACATGGGGAAAAAAAAAAAAATATATATATATATGTGCTGTCAAAATTAGCGAGTTAATGCATGCGATTAATTTTTTCAGTTTAATTCGTTAAAAATATTTAACGCAATTAACGCAGCATCCGTTTTTTTCCATCATAATTTGGCTAGCGTTACATTATTTGATCACGTTCTTATTCACGCAAATGCCTTTAAACCATTCAAGCTCCAAAAGACAAACGAGAACGTGCTGTCTGTGAATGTCATGTCATGTGACACACACACGACTCATGTGCACAGAAAGACGCTAGCCAGTATCGAGTTCTCTTTTGCGCTTAAACAAAACAATAACACACAGAATTGATGCCAAAATGCCCATTTTGTTGAGTATCCTCATAAGAGCAGTCTTAAATGAGTTAAATAACGTCTTAAATGAACATTAAGAGTTGTGAGAAAAATAAGATGTGTGTCATGTTCGGCAGCGGCAGCTCTTAAAGTGACAGCAGCCTAATAAACCAGTTGCTGTGATGATGACTGTCATTAATGTTCATCAAAGAACAAAGGTAACAGAGAAATGTGTAGCTTTAATAAGGATTAATCTATATTTAATTTATAATTTATGCAGTGAAGACTGTAAAGTGTTTGATAACTTTATTCAATTTCTGTATATTTCCTACCTGTTAGACAGCACTAATTAAAATACATTAAAATAATAAAGTTTTTAAAATGAATTCTGCACTTAGTTACACTCTTTTTTGCCAGTGCCAGATGAATACATTTTTTTTTCCTCAAGCCATTAAACCCACCACAATCCAATAAAATACTCTTCAGAGACAACTCCAGTCTTTAGTGTCACATGATCCTTTAGAAATCATTCTAATATGCTGATTTGCTGCGCAAGAATCAATTCTTCTTATTATTATCGATGTTGAAAACAGTTTTGCTGCTTAATAATTTTTAAATATTTTTATAACCATCACACTTTTTTTCAGGCTTCACTGATAAAATAGAAAGTTCAAAAGAATATAATTTGTTTGAAATTGAAATCTTTTTTTAACATTATAAATGTCTTTACTGTGACTTTTGCATCAATTTAATGCATCCTTGCTGAATAATTAATTTGTTCCTTTTTTATTTTATTCTAAACCACAGATGATGTGATGGCTTCATAAGTTTCTGGCAGTGGTCTGATATCTGAGGTGTTCCCGACTGTTCGTACCTGAAACTTCCCCTCTGTCACGAAGTACGCACAGAGCAGAGATCCGGTCAGCAGACCCAAACCGATGATGAGGTTCTGCGTTTGATTTAAAAACGCCAGAGACGCGTTGGTCTTCCATTCCGATACCTGAGCAAGACAGAATATAATTATGAAAATTGTATTTATGATTTATGCTATTAACCAATAAACTATAAAATACACGTAATAACAAATCTGGTCTGGAGAGCAGTCTAAAAACATCCTTAAAAAATACTACCTGATATTTCAGGATGGCATCCTCAAAGCGATTTGCTTCATAACTCTCTGCATTGTAATATTTCACCTGTTGACATTAACACAATTCAATCACACCATATGCAATTTTTTCAAAATTTTTTTTATTTTTTATAACACACACTCTGACACCTTAGCCAAACAAAGAGGGAACAAAACAAATCCATACCGTCTCAAAGTTCAATAAAGAGTCCACAGCTTTCGATTTGGCATTGTTATCTTGTGTGTTCATATCTCGTCTGTATTTGGTTCTCCATTCAGTGATAACGATGGTGAGAGCTGAAAGAGACACAGATAACAGAGCAGTCAATCAATCAAATGCTGATCTGGTATATTTCCATTCTTCAGTCTTCAGTGACTCCTGAGACGAGGAGAATCAAAAGCAATAAACCTGAAGAATGCCAAACTTTATACATACATGAATTTTCTATTTGCACGGAATACCTTGACAAATTAAATTTGCTAAATTGTGCAGCGCACTGTATCCCACAATGCAATGCACTAGACTACTTGACCTTCCATTTCCAGTGTGATGAATTAGCCAGAAGAAATCAACCGTAATTTGAACATAACTGTTTTTATTTACAAAGTCATAAATGAGCACCAATTGCAGAATTAAACAAGGTTCTTTGACAGTGTTATTTCAGTATTATTTATATACTACTAAAGTATTTATACATATTTTGAATGATCTTTTTAGTTATTTAATTTTAATTTTAACGTTTTAGTAATTTTGTTATGAGCTTTTGTAATTTGTATTATTTTTTAAATATTTCTATGTAGCTTCGATTAATTTTTATTCAATTTTAGTTGTTTTTTTTTTTTTTTTACTTTTTTTCATTAAGTTGCCAATACAACATTTTAGAAAGGGTTAGTTAGTGATCGCAAACGGTAGCAAATTGAAAGGAACTGGTTGTAAACAAGGAAGTTGTTTCAGCGCTGTAACAGGAAATTTCCTTAACTTTTAAAAGGACAAAGATATTGCTTTCCTCAGCGGACATTTAAACAGATTTTTTATAATATTATGGACCTCGACCTGAAGAATGAATGCTATATCAGATGCAGGTAATACACTCGTTTAGTCAATCTCTCTCTCATAATACCATAAAACTGTATCTACATAATACAATAAGCTTCAATGAAGCGACTCAACGTTCCTTCGTTACTAGTTATAAAGTGACGTTTTAGAATTAATAACGGAGGCTTAGACTGTTAAACTGTCAACTTGAGATTTGAATATGTGGCGGAAGGAAGTATTTCTGCACAAAAGAGGGTTTTAAAGACACTCCGTTGTTGTTCTTATTTATTAACACACTTGTGCTGTCGAACTGTTGTATAAACGCAATATCACACTTGTAGCTGTGAAATACGGCTGTATATCAGCACGCTGTGATTACCTACGGCCGAATCACAGCCGTGCTGATATACAGCCATATTGCACTGCTACTCATGTGATATTGCTCATATATATCTGTGTGTTCATGTATACACGTTTAGAAATGACCATTGTTAGATACTCACTGAGGTAGAGGGCCATGCAAACGAAGACTATGAGGCCAAACCAGGCATTGAAATTGGATATAAAATAGATAATGGCGATGACAATGTCAGCGATGGTGGGCAAGATGCTGAACACAATATAGCTGTTGGAATAAGACAAATAAAATATTTTCAAGACAATAGAGACTGGGATCACTTTTACTGTAAAAGAATACTATCTATACTTAAGGTGTGTATGCATCCAAGACCTAAACAGTCCTAGTTGACCTTGTTTATGTATCAATACTTGCATGTATCAACACTAATGTCGAATTTCAAATAATTTTTTTAGCCTCACCTCAGCAGGCTGTTGATGGAGGAGGTTCCTCTGTCGATGCTTCTCAGGACGTCTCCGGTGCGCCGGCCCAGGTGCCAGCGCAGAGACAGAGAGTGCAGGTGAGCGAAGAGACGCACCTGGACCACACGGTTAGTGTACTGCTGCACTCGAATCCACAGGAACGAACGCATGTTACTCACAAACCCAGACGCACCTGCAGATGAAGATGAGATTGTGGTCAGATTCAAACTGATAATCCACATCACGCTACAAAGATATCATTAAATTGGGTGATGTTCCCTCACCAGCTCCACCACCCTGCAGGAACTTCAGGAGCCCATAAAGACACACTGTAGTCGCCAGAGTCTTCCAAGAGCTCCCATCTGTCAGCTGGTTCACTGTAAAGGAGATTCATGAAAGTACAAATGCTTAGCTATATATATATATGCCATTTAAGAAAAGGCTACTGACCCAAAAGTACAATTGCTTTCCTTATATTTCATAAATAATTCAATCATGACTGAATAAGACTCTTATTCCGCACCTATGTTCTTGTAGTAGATGGGCACAAACACATTGATGACACGTTCCACTCCCAGCATCCCGAGACACAGCAGAACCAGCAGCTGAAGCACGACACTGCCTTTAGGCCACATGTACGGCACCAACAGACGCACCTTCTGCCCAAAGTCTTTCCACGTGGACTGATTCTCATCAGAATTACCCAAGAGAGGCTGAAAACATGCAAGAGATGCGTTAATCAGATTAATGATAGTAAGATGTATTTATGCAGATTTGACAATAGCAGAGAGCATCTAATGTCTTACTGCTCCATGCTCAACATCTCGCTCATCTTCATTGACCAGAAGCATGTACGGTCGGCGTGGCAATCCTGGAGCTTTGAGGCCTAACAGGAACAGCAAACCTGAGCTGAAGTACCGCACCAGCCAGAAAGCAAACTCTATCTGCAGACATAGTCACAATAAACAATATGCACATGGAAATTATTATTTGCTATTGTTTGTATCTGCTAGAATCATGTCATATCATCTAAAGAGTAAAGAGTGACATCACTATAATGTGTCTCAGATTTTTGGTCATTAGCATTTAAACAAAGGATTTTATGGTTTCTTTGGCCTTAAAAAAAAAAGCTTTTGTGGCATGGATTTGACTCCAGTGTGTCTTACTGAATTTGTCTTCTGTAATTAATAAGTTACCAATAAAAACAATTGTAGCATCAGTATGGGGTGCCAAATTTAAAATAAAGCACATTAAAGAAAAAAATATTTTAAATATAAAATATTTAAACTGAAATATAATATTAAAATGTTTTAGTTTTAAGTTTTAGGTCTACTTACCTTTATAATTATATAATGTATATTTAAGAGTTATATTTTATTTTTAAACTTATTTACTGTTTAATAATTTACAATTATTGATTATGTATTAATGTTTTAATAAATAAACAATTATAATTTTATATTATAATATATATATATAAACTTATAATTGCTTAATTTATAATTAAATAAATATAATTAAAAATAATAATATTAAATTATATATATATATATATATAAATAAATGTATAATAGTTTAATTAAAAATAATTAAATGAATATAATTACAAATAATATTATATATAATAATAAAATTATATATAATAATAAAATTATTAATTTATATATATATATATATATATATACACACACATTTATATATATATATATATACACACATTTATATATATATATATATATATATATATAAAAGTTATACAAACTAAGTGTACTATTTTTATAATATGCAACTTTTATCAACTTTTGCATTCAACATTCAAAGTTTAGAGCAAGACTAGAGTGAGCAGAGTAAAACTGCTACATCATGCAGTGCCACATGAACTGTTATCTGATTGGTCAAACGTAAACGGTTGGGGTGTGGCCAATGAGGCCAGAGAGGAATGCAGCCAGAACTGAGCATGACTCGACAATATTGTCACTGCCTGCTATTTAAAACCACAAAATGACTCAACAATACATTTTTGTAATGACAATGAAAACTTGACAGAATTGCAGAGTCATTCAGAGTTGGATCCTCAATATTTATTGTATACAAATAATCCTTTTACAAAATCACCATAATGCTGAGTCATGGTCTGTGAGCAGCATTCCTTCATCTTTCAACACTTTCAAATCCTTCCACTTTAGACAGGACAACAGAAACAATACCAAATGTTACGCCACAGAGATCCATGATAATACAATCTGGTGCATAACTTGATGTTTAGGCATTATTTTTCACCTTTTGGTTGATAAACAGGCAAAAAAAATGCCCATATTAATGCAACAAATTAACATATGCAAATACTCTTTATTAACTAATTAAAAGACAGCATTCTTCCTAACCAATCACACACGTACCTGTTGATCGAATGTCTCCAGAGTCCACCACCACTGAGGGCTCACCCACGACACAAACGCCAGGTTTTCAGCCGCAAAAGCCACGGCCCAGTACAGCAACAGTACCGTACTGTGTCCTCTGGTTCTGTCCCGCACCAGAACCCTCTTTCTCTCCAGACGCAGCAGAGCCACGGCCCAAAGCCAGCCCAGCATGGAGAGACAGCCGTACAGAACCACGTATCCCGGCAGCTCTCCGCTCCGAGCGATCCGAAACACCATCCAGCCCAGAGCCAGCAGGGCGAGCAGCACCGACAGGCCCACTTGGAGCCGGTAGAGTCGAGAGCGAGGGATGAACTTGGGCTCCATGTCTGTGCCGTAGCGGCCGTAGCATATACACAGGAACGTGCCGAAGAGGAAGGAGAGGGTGAGGAGGACGGACGGCACCAGGGTGAAGTAGAAGCAGAGGGTCAGACCACCCTCCACCCAGACCTGCTGCATGGAGACTCCGGCTTCACAGTAACTCTTCATCTCCACCATGATGATGATGATGATGGATCCACACAAAGAATACCTGGAAAAAAGTAATATGGTGAGGAACCAAATAAACTTGTGTTTCCCACAACAAAAATATACTGTGGCAGGCCATAGGTAGCAGATGGTAATACCATGGTAATGTATGCTTTTCATATTCAAATAGTATGGTGTTTACTAATATATTATATATAAAAAAATTTTCATTATATTTTATTAATTATTTTAATTCAGCTAGTTGCCAAAGCAACATCTGATGTACTAAAATAACTAAAACGGAAATAAAAATGAATAAAAACTATATAGACATAAAAAATTAATTTAAAAAAAAAAATGACAAAACAAAATGGCTAAATCTTTATTTAAAAAATAAAAAAAATACAAATATTCAAAAGATAAAAATTATAATAGTATCTTAACAATACTAAAACAACACTGCATGGTACAGTGATAGTTTCAGACACTGCTACCATAGTATAGAATTATTAACATAGTAATATACCATAGTATTTACATGGTGGCATCACAAGGTACTTTTAAATAATACCAGAATATTACCATTATTCATGTACAAAAACATCAACAATAATAAAAATAGATTTTTAAAATTACATATTATTTATTATATTGAACAAGTATATATTATGTTAATATCGTAAATAATATGTATATGTATAAAATTGATATTAAAACTTTCTAATTTTATTAAATATAATAAATAATAATACGTATTAAAAAAAAAAAATTAAAAAAAAACAAGGTTTATTGTTGATGATGTTCATGAGCCAGTCATTATTATAACTTACATTTTAACGCAATGCAATTATATTATTACGTTTATTTACTATTAGGATTAGCTTTTATTTTAATTGACCATGGTGCCTCATTTATAATATTACATTATTATTTTCAAAAAAAGTTGTGACCAACTTACTAATACACTACCATGATAAAACATACTGCATGCATAATATGGTACAACAATACTACTGTACCACGTACAACGAACATGACAGTTCCACATCTTTGTAAGTGTTATTTATTACCACATTTACACCAAAGTACCACAGTATTACCGTGTGAACTTGTGTTAGGCCAGTAAGAATATGAACTAACCTGTTTCCAATGTCACCGGGATCCTTCTAGTCTTTCGTGTGCGTCTTTGAATAATTATCCCCTCAGATGATGGATTATGGTGATGTTAGCGCTCCTAAAACATTTCATTGTATGCGGTTGCTATATATGACCTTACAGTCAGAAACTCACGCCGTTCAACTCCACAATCCATGACTTACACAATAATAATACCGGGACAAACAGACGCCTCATGGTCCTAGTGCCGTGATTCAAAGTGTACGTTGCGTCATGGCACTGTGTCACGTGGTAAGTGTGACTTTTCTCAGCGCAAGTAAAGATGGTCCAATCAAAGTTACTTGTGATCACTCGTTGATTTCCATAGAGCAGTTTATTGTAAAAGAATAAACTGTTGGGCCTAACTCTTTAAAAGAGTATGCTCTTTAGTCCTAAGATTTGAATGGGACTCAAAGGAACCTTTGGCTTTCTGAGCCGCCAAGCGCCCCCGAAAGGAATGAATTATAAAACAGTTGTTGTGTCTATGGTTGTTACCATGTGACATCTGCCGCCCAAACCTGTATAACAACAAAGGCAGACGTTCCTAGTGCATACGGGTGATTTTTTTTTTTAAGAGACTTATAAAGAGAGACTATATAAAGAAAAAAAGAATATATTGCTTATTTAAAGGGATAGTTCACCCAATTCAATTCTGTCATCATTTACTCACCCTCAGGTTGTTCAGAACCTGCATGATGTTCTTTCTTCTTATGAACATGAAGATATTTTGAAGAATGATGGTAACCAAACAGTACTTCCACAGTATGGCAAAAAAAAAAATACTTTGGAAATCAATGGCTACCGTCAACTGTTTAGTTACCGACATTCTTCAAAATATCTTCTTTCGTGTTCAACAGAAGAAAGAAATTAATACAGGTTTGGAACAACTTGAGGGTGAGTAGATGATGACAGATTTTTCATTTTTTGTGTGAAGTATCCTTTTAAAGCTTCAAATCACCAGCAGAGGGCAGCATTATACAGGCTATGCTGTGCAGCATACACCACCCAAACTACCCACTATAGTACCTACTATTTCTTAGGTAGAATGTGAAACAGCGTGCATTATTACACACTAAACATGATATATACACCGATCATGCATAACATTATGACCACCTTCCTAATATTGTTTTGGTCCCCCTTTTGCTGCCAAAACCCCTGAAGGTGTGCTGTGGTATCTGGCACCAAGATGTTAGCAGCAGATCCTTTAAGTCCTGTAAGTTGCGAGGTGGAGCCTCCATGGATCAGACTTGTTTGTTCAGCACATCCCACAGATGCTCGATTGGATTGAGATCTGGGGAATTTGGAGGCCAAGTCAACACCTCAAACTCGTTGTTGTGCTCCTCAAACCATTCCTGAACCATTTTTGCTTTGTGGCAGGGCGCATTATCCTGCTGAAAGAGGCCACAGCCACCAGGGAATACCGTTTCCATGAAAGGGTGTACATGGTCTGCAACAATGCTTAGGTAGGTGAAACCCTGACTGGTCTGCAGCTATGCAGCCCCATACGCAAAAAACTGCGATGCACTGTGTATTCTGACACCTTTCTATCAGAACCAGCATTAACTTCTTGAGCAATTTGAGCTACAGTAGCTCGTCTGTTGGATCAGACCACACGGGCCAGCCTTCGCTCCCCACGTGCATCAGTGAGCCTTGGCCGCCCATGACCCTGTCGCCGGTTCACCACTGTTCCTTCCTTGGACCACTTTTGATAGATACTGACCACTGCAGACCGGGAACACCCCACAAGAGCTGCAGTTTTGGAGATGCTCTGACCCAGTCGTCTAGCCATCACAATTTGTCCCTTGTCAAACTCGCTCAAATCCTTACGCTTGCCCATTTTTCCTGCTTCTAACACATCAACTTTGAGGACAAAATGTTCACTTGCTGCCTAATATATCCCACCCACTAACAGATTATCTCTTCATCATGGCACCTGTGTTATTCTCTGCACCTGTCAGTGGTCATAATGTTATGCCTGATCGGTGTATAATGCATAAATAAAAATGCACTTACATTTGGCTTTCCTATCAAATAATGAGTCAAACAAGAAGTGTTAAAATAATGGCTGACATTACTTGAAGTTCATTCATCATGCTGGAAATGGAAGGTCAGGTCCAGTATGTTGCATATTGCACGGTATTCTTTTTTTATTTTTTCAGGTATCCTGTGCATACAGAAATTCACTTATTGAGCATAATATAGCCTACTATAGACATACTGCAGCGTAGAAGCAGTATGCTTTTGCGAACACAGGCTGTCTTTGTTTTGCATTGTGCTGAGGGTAAGGAATTTTTTTTTACTTACTCCGTGTTTCTGCACACATGACACATAAAAAACCCTGCTACTCTGTTTATTTCATTCTTGTCCTTTTCTTGTATTGTATGCATGCATATTTCCAGACGAATTACACATGTTCACATCTGGGGGGAAATTAATAAATGAACAAATTTGCATGCTTATATCCACTACAAAACTCAAAACCAACACAAATGCAATACATGCGGGACGGGACTGTGTTTCCTCACTACAAAGAAAAACAAGATGTGCTCACACAGTGCTTTTCAGGAAGCTGTGGGGATTTTTAGTGGATTTTGGACTGGGATGATGTGTTTTTTTCTTGTTTCTGGTTCTCAGCACTGGAACAAGTCTTAAAGGGGTGGTTGATTATGATTTCACTTTTTTAACTTTAGTTAGTGTGTAATGTTGCTGTTTGAGCATAAATAACATCTGCGAAGTTACGACGCTCAAAGTTCAATGCAAAGGGAGATATTTTATTTTAGAGAAACCGCTTTTTAAGGACTACAACAAACTGGTATGGACTACAAGCTTCTTCCTGGATTGGTGACATCACAAACCCCAAAATTTACATAAACCCCGCCCCCAAGAACACGCAACAAAGGGGGTGAGGCCATGTTGGGCTGCTTTAGAGAAGAGAAAGAGTTGTTGTAGTAGAGTGTTGTTGCCATGCCGTCATTTTCATCAAATAAGGGTCAATTCAACGCTGGATTTGCACAAAAGATTAACATGACGGCACATGCTAGTCGATGAGTTGAATCAACATAAATTTATCCACTAACCATTCAGAAACGTCCAGTTTCATTCTAAAAGTTGTAACTTCTTCCTGAGTCTCTCCATCAGTGTCGACTCCGGTTTGAACAATGTAAGGCTGAACACCGTTACTGACAATCCTCATTTTAGCTGCGTGAGATTCTCCAGCTTTGTTGTTGTTGAGCAACCGAAGCGTGAGCTGTTAAAGCTCCGCCCTCTTCTGGAAAGGGGGCTAGGAGCAGCAGCTCATTTGCATTTAAAGGGACACACACAAAAACGGTGTGACTTATATTACGTCTTGTAAAAGGGGCATTATAGGTCCCCTATAATGAAGCAAATCAGAACAGAAGCATTATTAACATGTTTTATTATAAACATCTTATTTTTATTCTCAATCTGTGGACTGTTTGTGTTGGTTCTTCACAGTTATTTTCTAATCACCTAAAATGGAAACACTTTACAATAAGGTTACATTTGTTAACATTATTTAACTCTATTAGCCTAGTCCCCCTGTGGTGAAAATCAAGTTTTTAATTTTGTTTATATGTCTATGCAGTGTTTTTAATAGCTTTAAGACAAACCGTGTAAATTCATGAGTCAACAGCATTGCTGAGTATTTTCTCCTTAAAATTGCAGTAAGTTTACCAAAGACAGTCTCAAAAACGCGGTTTGAAATCGTTAATAAATATGTTAACCAATCACGTCAACGTGCGGGCAGGCTTTAGCATATCATTAACTATGCTGCGAAGCCTGTATAATTCTCTTCTTCTGAATTCGTTTCTGGTTTAAACATATTTGTCTGAATTAAACTAGTATTTCCACTTGCCATTGTGCAGCGTTTAGTTGACAGAGTGGATCTCTGAGCTTATGTGATTGAGTGGAGGCGGGGCTAATTTGCATATTCCTAGATCCATGTATAATAAATGAAGCAAGGGTGTAGAGTTACATTCAAGCTATTTTAAGGCATGAAGATTTTTTTTTACAGGAAAAACGTTTAAATATGTCATTTTGGTGATCAAAGATACAATTTTTGACTACAGTGGGACTTTAACATGAACTAACAATGAAAAATAAAGCATTCAAAAACATTTGTTAATCTAGTTCATGTTCATTTCAACATTTACTAATGACCTGACCAGTCATGAGTCATCATCACCTCAAAATCCAGTATTAGCCGCTGAAACGACCTCTTTGTTCATTCATTTTACAAAGACAATTACCTCATCATTTCCTGAATACACTGAAGTGAAGTCTGTGATCTGAAGACATCATATGTGTTATTAATAGAGGAGGTCAGTGAAGCCCAGACTCAGGGCCATTACACAGACTAAGAGGAACTTAATTGTTTCCTGAGTGTCTGGATCTTGGGCTGCAAGAGAAAGGTAATTAAATCTCTTCCTCCATTATGAACATTTCATTGTTGACGGGGGTCTTAATTAAGGGGGTTAATTATGAGCTCTGACAGGGTCGTCTCGCTCCAAGACAGGAGGCCTTTTGTCATCTTTATCATGGTCAGTCATTCAAACACAAGAAGAACAGGGTCATTTACAGTGACTCAAGTGCTTTATTTGAAGATTAGTTGTAAACACGCTACACAAAAGAAATGACACAGTGCAAATGCAGAAAGACATCATCCACAAGTTGCCAAAAAAATACAGAAATATTAATGAGTTAACCCCATACTCTTTGGTCAAAAATGACTGAAAAGGTTTAGATTTTGAACTTCATTATTCTTCATTAGAATGGGATGAAACTTGGTGACTTTTGTCGCATTAGCTATGTGAACACACAAAAAAAAATCATGGACATGATTCGGATATGTTAAAGGGTCGAAAAAAAAGTCACATTTGGCTCCTTTGCGGTCAAAAATGACCGACATAGGAAATGAGTGGGAAATACGAAAATATACGAAATCTTTTGGTGGTACAAACTACAAATCAGCCACTGCACAGAAAAAAAAGTGCACAGCAATGAAGGGGTGAGACTCTAAAATGTCAAGAGTGCAAAATAGATTGTATATATATATTTTTTAACATACACAACTGTGTATTATTTTCAATTGGGAAAAATAGCTAGTAAAAATTGTATAAATATTGAATAGTATTATAAAATACTCTCAAAATTTTAAATCAAAAAATATTAAACAAAAGCATTCTGAAAAAAATTATTAAACTTCTTGAGCAATTGAACTGTTTTCAACATTGATAATAATCAGAAATGTTTCTTGAGCAAATCAGCATATTAGAATGATTTCTGAAGGATCATGTGACACTGAAGACTGGAGTAATGATGCTGAAAATTCAGCTTTGATCACAGGAATAAATTATATTTGACTATATATTCACATAGAAAACAGCGGTTTTACATTGTAATAATATTTCAAATTTTTACTGTATTTTTGATCTAATAAATGCAGTCTTGGTGACCAGAAGACTTTAAAAAAACATTAAAAAAATCTTGATGACAGCAAACTTTTTTCAAGATATACTATCTTAAAAGTAATGTCTCATAAAATTCACAATTAAATTTCTCTTTATATCTTTTTTTTTTTTTTTTTTTTTTTATAGACTTTTTACTGGAAAACAGCACAAAATACAGTTTAAAAGTAGGATTTTCCGCAATATTTGTTTTTTTTTACCCCCCCTCCCTTTTTTTTTTTAAAATCATTTCTTTGCATTTAAAATATTTCCAACACAGAAATAGAAAAAAAAACAAAAAAACAAAACAAAACAAGGCATGTGTTGCATTCTTTGAAAATGTACAACATAACTAACATATTATGCATTTGTGGGTCAGCACATTAAATTAATTCTTTAAACCTGATTTCTCTGATGTTTAAAATTAAGATCAGAATGATCCTGATAATAAATTATGTGAGAAAAAAAACAAAACAAAAAAAACAAACCCCCCCACCTTGTTAAATATTTGCTCACCTTATATGGCTTTGCTTCAGTCATTTTAATTCATTACATTTTTAAATGTAATGTAAGTTTAATTCCTTTTAACATTTATTTTGGGTGCAAATATTTCTAGTCAATCATCTAGTCAAAGACAATTTTATTCCACAACAACATTTAGTAGTTTATCATAACTGCCATGAATTATGATTTCCATATGAGCATTCCCTCCCTCTCTCTCTCTCTCTCTCTTTACCATGGTCAGGATCTGGTTTTGGGTATTCAGAAGGCAGCAAACTGCCACACCATAAACCATGAGGTTTATTACTCATTACTGGGTCACTGCGAGTCAATGGATGTGTTTGTAAAACACACCAATATTACACAACATCAGCTGGCTACAAACACACCATTATGCTTCCATACCCCACTTCATTTCAATAAAGCTTCCTATTGCTTTTATGGCCTTTTTAATTACGTCCATTTGTCTTCCTGTTCCCATGAGTGTGGATGCAGTCCGTTTTACCAAATGCAAGACATAGACCATAAAACTCAGTCACCAAAATATGAGAGCCATTTTTATGCAAGGGGTTTTATGTTAGACTCATTCTCTGGAGATAAATATAATAAAACAAATGACCAAAAGTAGTTGAGCAGTCAAAAAAAAAAAAAAAAAAAAAAAAAAAAAAAAAAAAACACCCCACACACAACAGTCTGAATTTAACATTTTTCTTTGAAAGCATACAAGCACACGTACACATGTAGCCAGTACATTTGTGTCGCTTTAACGGTGCAATGCTGGAAAGCCGTGAACGGCAAATTGTTACCGTGTTCCAAACTGGTAAACAGTGCCGCATCAGCAAGATGATGGGTCATTTACTACAGATGGGATTCCCTGAACAGAAACAAGAACCTAATGGGCTTTAACCAACTAACTGCGGGCAACAGCAGACCAGGGAAACAAACACACCCGTTAGACAAAACAGCTTTTATTCTCATTCACAAGTCAGCACAGGCAGTTTCCGACATCTTTGGTAAAACAACGTTCCAAGGATAATGACACACAAGATTACAACGGTGACCACCAAAGCAGTCATGAGCACCAACTCGATGGAGTACTCTAGAGGAGGAAGAAGGTAAAAGTAGTAAGGGTTATGATGCTAGACAGACATAAGTCACTCTATATACAGTGGCCCAAAAAAAAGTATTTGAGCTCTTAATGTCAATGTAATTGCAATAGATACCAAATAAACCAATCCAAATAAAATCTAAGCTACTTTTTCAATTATTTATAACCAACTGGTCTCAAGGTGACTTTTTTTGGAATGTATGTAATGTTTGTCTGCGCTTTTTTTTTTTTTTTTTTTTTGAAATGCGCTTTACGACAAACCATGTGCAAATCATAAGTCAACGGCATTGCCGCATTTACCTCAGTAAGTTGGCCGAGTGGATCTCTGAGCTGGTTTGAGTAATTGGAAGCGGGGCTAATTAGCATATTAATAGATCCGCGTATAATAAAGCAATGGTGTAGAATTACATTCAAGTGATTTTAATGCATGGAGAATTTTTTTTTTTTTTTTTTTTTTCTGTGAAAAATAAGTGTTTAAATATGTAATTTTGGTGATCAAAGATGAGTTTTAAGGGATAAAATTAATGACTACAGGGGGAGTTTAAAGAAATGAACACTCCTATTCAGCAAGGATACATTAAAATGATCAAAAGTGACAGTGAAGGAATTTATATTAAGGATATAGAAGACTTCGAATTTCAAATAAATGCTATTTTTCCATTCAAAAGAATCCATAAAATAAATAAAAAAAGATGCATCACAGTTTCCACAAATATTAAAGGGAATAGTTCATCCAAAAATAAAAATTATCCCATGATTTACTCACCCTCAAGCCATCCTAGGTGTATATGACTTTTTCAAATGAACACAATCAGTTATATTAAAAAAATATCCTGGATCTTCCAAGCTTTATAATGGGAGTGAATGGGGGGCATTTTGAAGCTCAAAAAAAAAAAAAAAAAAAAAAAAAAAAAAGTCCCATACTCCAGGGAGTTAATAAAGGCCTTCTGAAGTGAAGCGATGGGTTTTTGTGAGGAAAATATCCATATTTAAAACTTTAACTATAATAACTAGCTTTCAGCAGACGGCCGTACGCATCGATTTGCGGCGGAAGAGTATCCTCGGACCCGATGCACGACGTAACGACAAAAACGAACGTGGAAGCACAGAGAACAGAGCAAAACAAAACACAGATCACGAATTAAAAGTCTAAAATGATCATTTTTAAAGAGAAATGTCGGAGGATTTCGATACAAGAGAAGAGGAGCTTGAGTTTGTTGCCCAGCCCTATTTGTTTGAACCGCGAGAGGCGTCCAAGCTTACGATACTCCTACATCATACATCGTGTCAGGATCGCGACTTGTGCAGTATGTGTACGGTTGTCCGCCGGAAGCTAGTTATTTGAATTTATAAAGTTTTAATTATGGATATTTATGCAAAACGGATATTTATACAAAAACGCATCACTTCACTTCTGAAGGCCTTTATGAACTGATCACAGGAATAAAGCAGACTTTTCAAATATACGCCTTAACCTCAAACTTTTTAAGGGCAGTTTGCATTCTGGGACATTGTATGCTTAAATCCATCACATTAATGATGTCAACAGTTACCTGCATCTTTCGATGACACCTGAGAAGACTCTTCAATTTGCAGTAAAGGCTCTTCCTCCATTGGTTGTGGCTCCTGGACAATAATCGGTCCAATAGTAGCCTCATCTTCCAACGTGGAATCTTAAAATGCAAAACGGATTGAAACAACATTCAAGTTGCACAGAAATAGCTTATAGCTTTCCAAATATATTGGGATGGATTTAAAAGTGGAACGATACCATCAGAATCCAGACTTCTGCCCTTCCTCATGGAACAGCTGGTCTCACAACAGCCACACACCTGATTGTCTCCGTTTGCAGCAGTCCAGCTGTTAGGAAACATGGGAATACTCATTGGACGTTGAATGGAGACTCCTAAAATTTCTTCCGACAATACTTCACCCATACCTGTTTGTTTCTCTAACAAATGAGCAGGCCTTGTTCATAATATCAATGGGGCTGGATGTTGTAGTAGCCTTTAAATGACAAGTGATGTAGATCTGGGAGAGAAAAACAACTAAACTCAATCGGATTAATTCAGATTAACAAATGGCTGATCTAGATCAAGTGTAAATGGAACAAACTGTACACTCTCAGAAACAAAAGTGCAAAACTTGTACCTGGGACATCTTTGTATCTTATTCACTCGAAAGTTCACAGTACTAATTCAACAATACATATTACCATTCTAAGGTAGGCTACAAACACGCATCTTTTAGGGGTTGCAAAGTTGTCCTTTTAAGGGTACTGCCCCAGTGACAAGCTTTTGTACCCCTAAAGGTACATTTTTTTTTTTCTGATAGTATACAGTAATGGACTCACCAGTCCACGGGAATCTTGGTTAAATCTGAATGCCTCTATCTGAAATTGTAACTTGTCATCCTGTATCCTGGGCATGAACCTGGATCTGGAATTTGTCAGCTTGGCATCCACCATGCATCTAAAGATTTCATTTAACCGCATAAACCAACAATGGTGCAATAGTTCGATAGGTCTGTCTGGAATAGTCGCTCACCCGCTGTTCTCGATGAACGTGTAGACGGTGGTGGTTTCCCCGCTGGGGCCCAAAGTAGCAGCGCAGCTTTCCACAAACACCCGCAAGGGAACGTGATTAGCACGGACCACTGAGGCTTCCAGGTTTATGAAATCTCCCAGAAAGTAGGCGTTAGAGGGTCGCTCATACCTCCAGTCATCTGTAGAACAGGTCTGATTAAGACATTCAGGTTAAGAACTAACACAATAATGCTAAAAGACCACTTACCAGTCATGAGCTTAAGGGAAAAGTGTAGATATTCTTCGCCAGATTTCGCTGCAGCATAGGGAATCCAGTTGGGATGCAATGCATTACTACTCACATTGTGTTTCCTGAAAGTTACATGATACAATGTACAGCATGTGGAGAACCAAAGGAAGTATGACAGCTATGACTTAAATTGTAAAAAAATAGTAGGTTAAATATTGACGTGAAGTATTAAGATAGATGAAATTGTATTTGGAGTTAATTCTGGCAAAAGGCCTATTATAAATCAATTCCACAAAACATTACATCTTTATTCTCAAAATCTTACATGTGTTCTGTGTGTTGAACTAAAATGCTGTCATAAAGAGAACTCTTAGAGGTTATGACTCCAGCTCTTATAAACTAAAGCTTGATTATGTTCGTTTGAAAGATTTAAAGAGTGTTACCTTGGGTAGATGCAATGAATTGCAACCATAGCTTCATTGGTCTTCACAATAGGTGTGTTAGGAAGAGGTGAAGGTGAATACACCAAAACAAAGGAATAAACAAGTGAATCTTCAGTCATCTGGGGGGAAAAGGCCACAAATTATTCATACAAAAAATTAAAACGAAAAGAAAAAAAGACAACAAATAAAATACAAAGATGACAAAATATAGAAAGATAAAAGGATAAAAAGAAATTCAAAATAAGATAAGTGATAAATTAGTAATAATTAAATTATATACACACAAATAATATATACACACATACAAAAAGAAAAAAATTGAGAGACAAAAATACAAAGACAATTAATAAGTGGATAAATAACTACCTAAATAAAACTAAATTATTAAATAGTCAACCGATCTCCCAACCCCATATTACACATTTATCTTTATCATATGGCCATGTTGAGGTGCCCCTCGTCATTTACAATTCCGTGCGCGAAGACCCGCCCCCTTTAGTTACTGTTGCTACGTCTCTCACGCCACACATTTTCTAAAATACATCGAGGAGCAAAGAGGACACTGACAACGCGTCGACAGACAAGACAGAGCAGGTTACTTTTGATATGAAAGTCTCAAATTTTGTAGATTTTAAAGACACTTCAACAAATACCGTTTTGTGGCTCTTTAATGTGTCGCGACAGATCGCTGTAGCGCCTCAGTTCAAACGGCTCGAGAACCGATCATCTCTTCCGACTAGTTAATTTTTAGCATCAAATAAACATGAATGAATGTTGTTTCAACCGCGGAAAGACGTCAGTACACGCCATTTTTCAAGTTCAAGTCCATCTACGTTCTACTAATTCTAGTAACTCTCCTGACTGCTTTGTGTTACAAAATGGCGGATTCGGCGTTATGACTGGTTAAATCGCCTGTCAATCAAACTCCCGGCGAAGGGTCAAATTTGGGGTGAAAGCAAACATGAAAACACCTAAAGAGAGTCTTGACTAAAAGGTTACAAATATCATTGTCCAAGTGTCTAATAGCAGGATCACAAATAGAAAACTGTAAACAGCTAGAGCACCAATGCTAACCAGAACATACAGTACCGTTAGTGTGCTTCCACATCCTTGTAGTGCTGATTCAAAAGCAACAATCCTGGCATGGTCATCAAATCCAACAGATGGACAACCACCCAGCATCAAATCAGAGGGGTTGATGAACTGATTGTTTCCCAGGAAATCTTGCTTCACCTGCACATTGACAGAGACCTCACCACAATGAACCTCTACGGTGTTTGCAGGCTCTGGTGCCTTGGGTACAAACTCTGGCCCCATAACCAACTCATCCTTGAGGTCAGGATAGAGATCAGGACCTGGAATGGGCTTCTGGAATCCCTGTTGGGTTTGTGAGAACATCTCAACCGTTTGCTCAGGTTTTATTAGTCCAAAATTCACTTGGCTTCGCAAAGGCTGGCTAGGTTGAAGGGGAACAGGTGCGTAGTTGGTTCTCTGGGATTGTGCTTGCATTGGTAGCTCTTGCCCCAATGCTGGGGCAGGTCTCCAAGGAGCCACAGGTGCAGGTCCCCTGGATTCAATAAGGTTTTGAAACATGTTGGGTGCAAAGCCTAATGCACTTTCATCAGGCCCTTGCGCTGGCATTGGCTGTCTGAAGACGGCATTTTGACTTGAGCCCTGGTCTAAAGATTGTTCCCATAAGTTCAATTGTTCAGCACAACACAGTAATCCACATGAAACTATAATTATAAAATCAATAACCACTGAACTTCTTCCCATTGTTGGTCTCTCAAGACATTCCTCAGAGTTCTCAAAGGATATAACAACTCCCTATCACTCTTTAATGTTGATTGGTTGGAAAGGTCAGGTTCAAATTTGACTCCGCCCCTTTAAATTTCCCTCCAGCCCATGCCAATCAAATGCTGCAGCGTTCCATTTTACTGCTGGCAAATTCACACAGTAGTTTCCCAATGTTAATCCTTTCATCTGATCACATGATGACAACGTGAGGAAATGTATTTAAAATGGATTTAAAACTATATTTAACAATAGTACTGTCATCATTATGAAAAAAAGAAATGAACTGGTTTCATCAGAAAACATTGCCTTAATTTTTTAAAATTAAAATATGATATATAATTTTTATTAATATTAAAAGAATGCACTTATAATTAAAAAAATGTACTTTTAAACTTGCATAAAAAATGAGATTCATTTATTTGAAATATAGACATATGTTTATATTTTTGAACATGGGTTTTCACCAGAAAATGTATTTAAAATATATCATATGATATATAAATATGATGTATATTAGAAATATGATGCTATCCTTATAGTAAAAAAAGCAGTTATTTTATACTTGCATAAGAAATTAGGCTCATGTCTAATTAATATACTTAAAATCAACACATTTATACTAGGCATTTTTTAAATGTCCAGTAAAAAAGTTTAAAAGTTTATGAAGTGGATAACCTTTGTCGGAATTAGACTACTTCTATATTTATTGTTTCTTTTTTTTTTTTTTTTTAATTTGCAATATATCAAATGTGGAGGAGCAAAACCACGAATTACTTTACACCAACAATCTGAAGTGAGATTAATCTTTGTAAAAAGACACAAAAAAATTATTTTTAGCTCTTCTTTTACTCATTTATGCCATTATAACATATGCTAATTAGGGGAAAAACACAATTCTTTGAGAAAATATACTCTAATATTCTCTATTTTCAGAGGTTGCAAAAGATTCTGTTCCACAAAACACACTGCTGATTCCCCCACAACTCCCTCACACATAAAGCGTGTTTATCAGGTGGTGTGTTGTGTTTGTCTTTCACAGAATTTTACGACATGCTGTGCTAAACACTCTGACACAAGAGGAAGCTGTGAGAGGACAGGTCTCAGATCAGTTGGAGCTGCCTATCAACCCTATTATGCTGTTCTGAGTAACTCTATTAATGGCCTCTAATTTGGCCCAGGGGATCTGAATGGGACCGGTGGCGTCTGCGACTCCGGTGCCAGAAAGCAAGGGCCATCTGCTGGGGACCGCAGGAAGCAGGTATCCATGACCTCCTACTCCCCACAGACACAGACAGGCAGCAGCTGCTCATTATGAAACATGCTAAATGAGCTCTGAGTACTGTCATACAGAGAGTCTCACACCACTAGAGGGCAGCGCCAGCTGTAATTATGTTGCATTTAGCAGCTGAGAGCTTTAGAGGACTTTCAGGCTGGATGAATTCGGAATAGCATGCTATTATCATTTCAGCTTAATATGGCGGAAATTGTAGAATGACTATGATATTCCAAATTCAGAATGTTTAGGCTAATTTTGCAGTATGTATAGATACTGTGCACAGTATGCATCCTTTCCGGATGAATAACCAATTACATTTGTCAAAATATGCAGTATACAACCCTGTAGGAAAGAAAAATCACAAAACATCTCTTTAATATCTCACTTGTTTTTCCTAACAATGAGATTAAATGGAGAGCGAATACAATGGAGACTAATTTCCTGTTTTTCTCACATGAACGAATGACTGAATGAGTGAATGCACAAACGCTGGGTTAAAATGGACAAACTCAGCAATTGGGTTAAATGTTTGCCCAGCCTGCTGGGTAGTTTTATTTAACTCAACTATTGTTTAAAAATTACTATATTGCTTGGTTAAAATGAACCCAAAATAGGTTGGAAATTAACATTTATTAATATATTTAATAAACAAACATTTATTAACATGTTTAATAAATAATAATTAAATAATAAACATTTATTAAATTGTTCACCTTTTGATTATTATTGTTGCCTCTATGAATTATGTGTCTGATTTGTATTTTCCAACCTATTTGCAAGTTGGTCAAACATTTAACCCAACTGCTGGGTTTGTCCATAACCCAACTTGTGTTATTTTTAACCCAGCATTTTTTATTTTATTTTATTTATTTTTTTTGAATGAATGAATTAAATCTCAAATGTGTCTCCCTTGGAAATGTCTCAAACTGTGCTCAGATTTGCCAAGATACAATAATAATTCAATAAATGTAGCATCTGTCTATTTAAACACACACACTGGTTGGGTTTTCATGTTTTATTGGGATTTTCCATAAACATAATGATTTATATAATGATTTACTTATTTTATACTGTACAAACTGTTTATTTTATCCCCTCACCCTACCCATAAATCTACCCATCACAGAAAGCATTCAGCATTTTTACATTTTCAAAAAAAAAAAAAAAAACATTTATTGTGATGAAGAAAATGTCAAAAATTTCTGGTATTACGTTCCAAGGGACATTTGGTTTCTTGGGTGAAAGAAAAAATGATTGCAATGACTTTGATTACAGTCTTTTCCATTCCTTTAAGCAAAAGTCTCCATTTGATCTCCATGTAATCTCATATCAGTTTAGGAGAAACCATTGAGACATTAAAAAGATCTCATTTGTGATTCTTCCATCCTACGGGTCTGCAAGCTACATGATGTTTTCAGTTGTGTGATTCTTTGTGTGGCAGCAACGTGGTAAGAAACGATAAAGACGCTTGCCAAAAGCTTGGCTCTGAGTGGATGCGGATGACAAATGTTTAACCGCGAGAAGTGAATCGGGCGGCTTTACGTGTCTGTTGACTGATCCGGAGCCTGCTGCTCCCACACATCTGCTGGCGTTTGTCTTTGTTTAACCCGTGCTTTGTTATTTTAGAGCCTGAGCGCTCAGAGAGTCACATGATCACAGGCTGCTCTGAGCCCATCAAATATTTCGGAGGTGCAGCTGGATTTATCCTCCAGATAAGTGGATCTGGATGCCGTCCTGCATTCTGTGGGAGTGAGGTGCTCGAGGACACCTGCTCGACATGGGCTGGACTTCATTGAGTTTTCAGTTATGTTTCATTCAAGTAATAAGTTTGTCTCATATGTTTCTCCTTAAGTTCCTTAAAAGAAATAGAAAAAGACAATGGTTGGCATACAGTAAGAATATAGGCATAAAATAAAGTTGGACAGCAGCTCTGATTAATTGGCCTTAGAAGAATTTGATGAGAAATGCAATATTCTTATTTATTAGCAATATTCTTATTTTATGACCAGTAGGTGGCGATGTCAAAATCAGAGCACAGTTTGAGACGCTGCTCAGATTCAGATGTGAAATGACTCGGGTTCTTGGGATTCTGGAGAATAATTCAGAGTAGGAGTTCAGTCTTCATTTGCTGTCCATCTAATCTTGTTACTGTCTTAGGAGAAACAACTGAGATGTTGAAGATCTCATTTGTGTTTGTTTGGGGTTTTTTTTCCCCTATGGGAGATGTTGTTAAACAGACAAAAAAAATTGAAATAAGGGGAGGAGTGCGAGTAAAAGAAAAGCGAGACGAAATCAAATGTGGCGTTACAACCAAGAAACCCAATGCCGGCCATATCCAGAGGAAACAGATGGAGTAATAAAAGAGGGGCTTTGATTCACAAACCATCAGTGTTTCTTTCCAGCAGATTAGAAATGTGCTGTTATTGAAGACATGCATCACATGGAGTCTCTACAGGATATTCCACACGCATGTCTACTGCACAATATAATCAAACACATTCAAAGCTAAGAAGAATAGAAACAGAAATGTTAGCAGCATGTCACTAACTTGATTTTTAATTCAAATGAAGTTGTGTTTAGCTGTGTAAAACTCACCTCCATGATGCTTAGCTGTCGTGGGTGGTTGCTGGAGTGTTTAGTGTTAAACAGATGGCAGGGTCTTCATTGGCATTGCTTGGTGTTTCTGAGGGTGTTCTGAGTGATTTTTAGCATATTGATAGGGCTGCTAGTCCAAGGTGGCTGCTAGGCTTTATAGGTGGTTACTAGGGCGTTGATAGGGCATTGATAGGTGGTTGCTAGGATGCTTTGAGTGGCTACTAAGGCGTTTTAGATTCCATGTTGAGACTACTACTCAAGATGTGGTAACATTAGCGAAATTTTGCTAGCAAGTCTATTGTCTAGTGTGAATAGTAGGCCTATAGTGATGTATGAAGCATCAGTCACAAAGAAGTCAAACCAAGCAGTTTCTGTTGGTTCTCTGAAGGACATTTCACACTTGAAATAGTTAACCCTGGGTTATTCTAAACCCTGGGTAAATGGGATCCTGGGTTATCTTGCTTCACGTTTCACGCTGCTCATAATTTACCCGGGGTTAACAATTAATCCTCCACTCTAAAAAATGCTGGGTTAAAAACAACCAAAGTTGGGTTGAAAATGGACAAACCCAGCGATTGGGTTAAACGTTTGTCCAACCTGCTGGGTATTGTTTAAAAATTACTGTATTGCTTGCTTAAAATGAACCCAAAATATGTTGGACATTAACATTTATTAATAAGTTTAATGAACATTAAATAAACAATAAACATTCATTAAATTGCTTATTAATAAATGTTCACCTTTTGATTATTATTGTTGCCTCTATTAATTATGTGTCTGATTTTTAATTTCCAACCTATTTGGGTTCATTTTAAGCCAGACATATAGTCATTTTAAACAATAGTTGAGTTAAATAAAACTGCCCAGCACACGAACATTTAACCCAACCGCTGGGTTTGTCCATTTTCAACCCAACTTGGGCTGTTTTTAACCCAGCATTTTTTAGAGTGTGGGTATGCATAAGCTGATGTTTCACATACGTTCTTATTTGCATATTTGCGGTGTCAGTGTCATTGATTGGATAAACGCAGCACACAATCTGTTTACATAGCTCTAGCATTGCGCATCCTCGTATTGCCGGCTGTACTATTGACTTTATACTGAATGGACATTTCGGACTATAAAGTTAAGAATGAAAGGGTCTCTTCTTCATTCAAATTGTTGCATTTTCTGTCATCTTTTGACATTTTTCCTCTCAAATGCTGAATTTACTGTTTATATACAATGCACAGTGTTTCTGTGACTGTCCAAAGCAGGTAAATATGAGTATGCGATTGTTGTCTGTTGCTAAGCGTCTGGCTGTAACATTCTAACACCGCATCGTTTCACACTGTACAAGTTTGGCACCATAAAAGCACCATAACCCCGCTTCTAAATTACAAGTGTGAGACGTTCCTTTACCCGGGGTTAAAAGTGGTGTTTAGAATGACCCTAACCCGGGGTTAAGCACATTGTGCCCTAGAGTGACTTGAACCTGTTGAGAAGTCTGTGTGGGGAAATCTAAATCTAAATGATCTAAAATCCGATCATGTGGATTCCTGTTGAATTTACTGGATTTCACCCACAAAAATTTGTCCAATAACAGTAAATGTGACAGAAATTTTAATGTTAGGGTTCTGTTAAAATCTCTAAAATGTGTGGTCACATTAGCGAAATTTTGGGAAAATTGCACAAGCAAAAACGTGGTGAAATATGGATTGGAAAATCCCAATCGTATTGATTCCTTTTGAAATAACTGGATTTTACCCACAAAAATTTGTCCAATAACAGTAAGTGTGAACGAAATTTTAATGCTAGGGTTCTGTTAAAATCTCTAAAAGGTGCGGTCACATTAGCGAAATTTTGGGAAAATTGCGCAAGCAAAAACGCGGCGAAATCTGGATTGGAAAATCCCAATTGTATTGATTCCTTTTGAAATAACTGGATTTTACCCATGGAAATCAGCCGAATGGTGTGACCAAAGCTTTAGTTTTAGGTTTCATTCAAATCTCAAAAGGTGCATCACATTAGCAAAATTTTGGCGATATTTTGCAGGCAAAAAAAGGTTTAGCCATGTATGAAGCAAAGCTCGCATGGAAGTCACTTTCAAACCAAGCAGTTTTCTGATGGTCAACGTGGCGAAATCTGGAAATATTTCATCTTCACACCAAATTCCCAATTGCTTGGATTTCTATTAAAACTCGCCCAGGAAAATTCAAAAGTGATGCTTGCTATAGCAAACAATAATAATCCCTTTTGAGAAACACAAGCCACCACTGCATTTAAAAGACATTTACCTTGTTTTGAGGAGGTAATTCAGTCATGTGTCCAATAATAAACTTCAGCTGTCTGGTGCTGCAGCACATGGATGGACATCTACTGCCTTTATTAGGTTGTCTTATTGAACGCACAATATTAGCTCTCTTCATTATGCATCTTCATTACCATTTTTCAATCAAGGTAATGCTGTAGAGATGGAAAAATGGACTAATGCTTAGTGACAGTGAGAGAAATAATGACTGGCGGTAATTTGGTAATTTTGAGTCCGAAAACTGCTCTCACGTGCATCGAAATACTGTATATGCACATTCAGAGGCAATTACGCATTCCCTCATTTCACTGCATTACTGTTTGTGAAGTTGCACTCCAAACACATTTAGTTGTAGCCAGTTATCCATCATGTCTGATTGTGTCATTTCGCAGTAATTGAACCCCCCGGGACAAGCACAAGATATATTCTCTGGTTTATCTGCATTTGCTTTGGGGAAATCTCATTATAACTTTCTCTTTGATAAATCAACACCGGGGTTCATTAACAAAATGGAAATGCATGAAAGGTTGCTGTTATATTCACAACAATTCCTGTGGTCTGGATGACCGTCTCTGACATCTGGAATTCACACACATCATGAGTCTATCTGTATTAGTGAGAAACACTATGTTGTATTGTAGTATGTAGTATGTGACCGTGTAAAACCCAGAGGGTGACAGCATATTTAATGAGCGTGAGCGTTTGGTTCTTTATCCCCACAGAACTACACAGCAGGGGACAGAGGAGGGCAGTTTGTCTTTGTCACATTAGGGAAAGACTAGGGAAAATAGTTGTTAACTAGGCGCAGATCTCACAAATAATTAGGGGTGTTTTCTAAGTCAACCATCAGTATTATTGTTCATACATAGGAGTTGGTGATTTGAAAAAAATCATTAACCTTAAAGGGATAGTTCACCCAAAAATGAAAATTATGTCATTAATTACTCACCATGTTGCTTCAAACTTGTTAGACTTTTGTTCATCTTCTGAACACAAAGAAAGATATTTTTAATAAAATCTGAGCAATTTCTGTCCCTCCATAGACAGCTACGCAACTTTGACAGTTCAAAAAGTTCATAAAAAGATCATAAAACTAATCCATATGAATTGAGCGGTTTAGTCCAATTTTTCTGAAGAGACTCGATCACTTTATATGATGAACAGATTGAATTTAGGCTTTTATTCACATGTAAACATTCATCAACGGACACATCAATTGTGGTAAACGGAAGCTTAAGCATGTTTGCTTGACGTGCGAGAACCAATGAGGTTCATTCTCGTGTTACGCATCACGTTTGAGCTTCTGTTTATGTTCGCTGATCAATGTTTATATGTGAATAGAAGCCTGAATTAAATCTGTTCATCACATAAAACAATCGAGATAAAGTATAGACATTTGGAAGGTTAATTTTTGGTTAGTGTAGTGTAATAAACTTTGGTGCGCAATTCATCCTCAAAACCATACCTCACAAAATGAGGCTTTGTTGATATGCGCTAGCTTTTATAGCTATTACCGGTACTTTTCAAGGAACGCCATGGCAATCACCCTAATAACACATTGCTATTTTTGGACAAGTAAGCTAAGAATATGTAACGTTACAAATCTATGCCACCATTTGCTTTCTTCACCACTTTTTAGTGCTTTTGTGCCGCGGCAAAAGAAATCATATTTTACTTGAATTGAGAGTGAGTTTAGGCCTTACTGCAGGCTTTGAATGTGATGCAATAAAAGCCCGTGTCCCGTGAAATAATGATAACGTCTTGAATCGTCCTTGCTGACTTCAAGATAAAACGATGACATAGGCCTGTAGTAAACGTGTGTAGTGTTTTGATTCACAAAGAAATCTTGAAAGCAGATTCTTTTTAGTGAATCACCAACATACAGTGAGAAGTTTAATTCACGAATGAATGACTTTTACCAGCTGAATCTTTTTAATTTTTTTAAAACATACAGGGCAGCACGATCAATGCAGTCAAATTGCTGAACGAATGACACTTAAAGGCACAATATGTACGATTTTTGCTGTAAAATATTCAAAAACCACTAGGCCAGTGTTACATATTTTGTTCAGTTGAGTACTTACAATATCCCAAATGTTTCCAACTATTTGTAAATTGTGAGAAAATTGCGATTTTAACCAAGGATATGGGACATGTCCGGGAGTCACCTGTCAATGGCGTCATATCCGCGTTACCCTCGGTTTCCGGTTTTAATTTGTAGAAACCATGGACAACAACAAAAAGACGCTTTAATATATTACATGTTTTATTAGACGAGGGAACATCTCTTTGGTTACATTTATAGACAGAAAACGAATTATTGTTATATAGCTCAACACGTTTAGTCTAATTGTTTAAGGGGGCTTTCACACTGGCAGTTTAGTTCAAAACGGGGCACGGTTCGCATGAAAAATTGCTAATGTGAAAGCTGTCATGCGAACCTGGGTGCGCACCGGGGTACCGAACCCGAGACTACCTGAGGGAGGTGGTCTGAGTTCGGTTGCACTCGAACTGTGCCGCGGTTCGCGTTAAT
Source organism: Mylopharyngodon piceus (assembly GCA_039654765.1). Taxonomy (NCBI): domain Eukaryota; kingdom Metazoa; phylum Chordata; class Actinopteri; order Cypriniformes; family Xenocyprididae; genus Mylopharyngodon; species Mylopharyngodon piceus. The sequence goes on along the minus strand of CM077440.1, from coordinate 16,745,348 downwards.
ATGAAAGCAACACGGACTAGGGTGCGCACTTGTTCAGGAAGTAAAGTAACCTGCGCATGCGTTTTAGCCGATTATAATATATTTACTTCAATAAAACACATGTAAGAGATGATAGTGTTGATGATTTATCTTGGATTCGAGCAGGAGTGAGCCTGCAGTGTATTCGCGTTTTGCGAGTGCAATCAGAGTGGCAAATGAATGGCAATCAGCTGTCTCCTCAAAACAGGCTGCTTGCAAACAGCGGAAAACCAGTAACAGTAAACTGAAGTGTCGTTTACTCTGCTGCACACAATAGCACCACATTAATAAAAAAACACAATTTATTGACCCGCATTCATGCGCCTTGTACGTCTGTGATGAGGTAAGATGAACGCAAACGCTCCAGGGTTCGATAGAATCAATTTCACTGTGAAACCAGACCAACGCTGTGGGGGGCACCGGGAACGATCGCGCCTGGGCTCGGACCGCGGCAAACGAGCCCAGTGTGAAAGCCCCCTAAATCTAGTTTTCTTGATTTTCCGAGAGTACCATGCTTTTACCATGCCTCAGAGAAAAACACTATTTTGTCAAGTAGCTAAGTAATACAGAATTTTCTCCTAACGTTTTAAAATTAATCGCATGCCATTTATTAACACAAGCCATCCAGCATTTATTAATATGATATTCTAAAATCGATCAAGCTTACTGCAGTGTGCAACAAGTGTCTCACAGCAGCCGCCGAGCGAACGCACAGAGTAACGTTATAACGTCATTTTCAACACAGTCAAATGTATCTAATGTGATAAAACAGCGCTGCGTTACCCCACATACGCTTGACCAGAAGAAGCGAAAGCGGCGACTGCAGCATAACAAAAGTTCGGCTGCTCTCAAGCCGTGTGTCATGTTCGTCTCTCATTAACAATCGCTCGTTCAGGTCCAACATCATTCGGCCCTGCACTGCTTCATATTACAGTAACGTTAATAATCTCATCCCTGAAAATGATTTCTGCTCGAGTCCCGTCCCGATTCTTTTCCACTGGCTGTGAGGTGAAGACGACATCTCCCATGAGTCCACGCTCAATCTTGGCGTCATCAAACTACGCCTTTGTTTTGAATAGGCGACCTCTAGAGGCGAAAATCTACTTATTGTAGCTTTAAGAACCGGTTCTTTTTAGTATGTCAAACATGCAGCGCAGCTTTAGTGCGAATCATGAACAAATGACTCTTTTGAGTCGGTTCCTTTTAGTTAATTAAAAAAAAAAAAAAAAAAGCACGATCCCACAACGAATGATCTTATCTGACGGTTCTTTTAAAGACGAATTATCAGTTTGAAGCAGTCTGACGGATCCTTCACTGAACTGAATCTGAAATTGAATAGTCAAGGGTGAACCAGGCAGTTTTGCAAGTGTCTCTCATTCTGTATTTTCCTCTAAATATAAGTGCCAAATGACCAAAATAAATATGTAGTATACATTATGTGGTATATAAAATAAATAAATTTAACAGTCATAAAAGTTTTACGTCTGTAGGTGGCACTGTGTAGCTAAAGCCAAGCACACTGCCTTCATTCAGCGCCAATCTCACACTTCCCTCCTGGGCTGAAAAAAAGACGAATCTCTGACAATAACGTGTTGTTTGCTCTGAAGCCTTGAAGAGGGAGGTTTTAGCTTCCCAGCCATCGAGTGACTGGCTGCTGACCTTTTGAGTTTGTGTTTTCATACACCAGCGCTGTGTGAAACTGTACATCTATTGATTTCCTTTGTAGATGTTGAAACAGGGGCACGATTAATATTAATCAGTGCACTAAGAATGAAGAGTGTTTAAAATCATGTTTGCGTGGTCTTGGTTGACGTTCCATCAAAAATATTCATCTTTTCACTTGAGCCAGTTTCTTACAGTAATTTATAATCTATTAATATTTACAATTGGATGTACTATTAACTATATATTTAACGATACAGTGAGTAAACAACCTAAACCTAAAGCATTGAGGAGGTGAGTTTCGCCCTAAAAAAATTTAAGAAATGAATTATTAACATGGCAAAATGGGTCATGATGAGAAGTAACAACAGAATAGAAGAAGATGTAAAATATTATAGAACACTCTGGGGACATTTGAACAATATTTACCTCAAAAAGATCTTGACATTTCAATGCATTCTCTAATAACGAAGTATATGCTCAAAACACATTGCATTTGAGAGGGAGTTATTGATCAATTTCATTTGGAGATGTACAGTAAAAACAGCAGGATGTGAAAACACATTATCTATGTCAGAATTAGAGCTTTTTAACTTGTGAAAGCACTTGAGAAACTAAAGAGGTCTCACTTGTGATTTTTATTTCCCACGACATGATCTTCATGTCAAAATGCTTCTTTAGTCTATAGCCATGGTGACTCCCATTATGATGCAAATAATGCACGTATATAGACAAAATGGCCTGAGTCTGGCCTGGATCAATTGTGCCTCTGGACTCATGACATTTATGGAAATTATGATCATAGATCAATACATCCCGCTTACTGCAACTCAATTGTAATTGATCTGTTGTTGGATACAGAGGGCAAGACAGACTTTCTCTGCCTGAGAAAATGAGCTTCTTTGTCTTTGCTGCGGTTTGGAAAGAACTGAAAAACACTTCAAACAGAGACAAAAGAAAAGGTTATTTCTGCCTAGAATTATTTCTGCTTTATGATAAAGAGATTATTTCATAATAGATCTGAATGAACCCGACTAGGCTGCTTTTATCTTGCTTTCCACTATTCTATGAGGCAGAGCGATCCTAAAAGGAAGTTATTTTGCCTTTCCTTTGAGTGTAATGAGATTTGCACACATACTTTGATTATACTCAAAGTCCCTTTAAGGCAAATCGGTTCACTCTGCAGCCCTTTTGGTAATTTCCCTGTCACACACGTCATACAAGTACCGCTCTCCCAGCTAACAGGGAATGTTCTCAGAACATTCTGGCAAGGTACTCTCATTGTTATGAACAAACGTTGGAATGTTCGTTCAGAGTTGTCTGGTCTTTAATACTTTTCTCCTTAGCACAAATACGTTATTTGTACTGTTTTTTTTTTTTTTCGGAAATGTTTTAATTGGAACATTTTTTAAATGTTACTACATGTTTCAGAATGTCCAGAGAACATTCAAAAGTAACATTTGTAGAATAATAAAATGGAATGTTCCCCTAATGTTCGCATAACCAAGAAAAAAAAAAAAAAGTTTTCAAAACATTTAAAAAAAAAACTAGACGTTTTGAATGTTCAGAGAACATTCTGAAATAACATTTCCATAACTTAATATGGAAACATTAGCATAATGTTCTTAGGACATATTTTTGTTAGCTAGGCTATCTACTAGAATATGCTATCTCATTGGTTCTTGCGGAGGCTCAAACGTGATGTGTAACATGAGAACGAACCTCATTGGTTCTTGTGGAAGCTCAAACGTGATGCGTAACACACAGAAAATGAACTTCATTGAATTTCACTGAAGCTCGAACGTGATGTGTAACACGAGAATGAACCTCATTGGTTCTTGTGGCAGCTCAAATGTGATGCGTAACACACGAGAATGAACCTCATTGGTTCTTGCAGAAGCTCAAACGTGATGCGTAACACGAGAACGATCCTCATTGGTTCTTGCGGAAGCTCAGACGTGATGTGTAACACGAGAATGAACCTCATTGGTTCTTGCGGAAGCTCAATCATAATGCGTAACACACGGAAAATGAACTTCATTGCACTTCACTGAAGCTCAATCGTAATGTGTAACTCGAGAATGAACCTCATTGGTTCTTGCGGAAACTCAAACGTTATGCGTAACAGGAGAACGAACCTCATTGGTTCTTGTGGAAGCTCAAACGTGATGTGTAACACGAGAATGAACCACATTGGTTCTTGCGGAAACTCAATCATAATGCGTAACACACGGAAAATGAACTTCATTGAACTTCACTGAAGCTCAAACGTGATGTGTAACTTGAGAATGAACTTGGTTCTTGCGGAAACTCAATCATAATGCGTAACACACGGAAAATGAACTTCATTGAACTTCACTGAAGCTCAAACGTGATGTGTAACTTGAGAATGAACCTCATTGGTTCTCGCATGTCAAATGAACATGCTTGAGCTTCCGTTTGCCCTTCCGTTTTCCGTTTAACTGATGTGAGTTGATTAATGTTTATACGCGAATAAAGGCCTAAATTCGATCTGTTCATCGTATAAAGCAATCGTGTCTCTTCAGAAAACATGGACTAAACTGCTCAATTTATATGGATCACTTTTACAATGATTTTTTCTGGAGTAGGTCGCCAGGTCTTTCCCCAACCCTCCCCATTACATGGCTTGGGACTCTCACACACACACACACCAATTTAGCATCTCCAATTCACTGGATGTTTTTGGATTGTGGGGAAAACCGGAGCACCCGGAGGAAACAGACACATGGACAACATGCAAACTAATTATTTAAAAAAAAAAAAATATTGTAATGCCTTTATGTTGATTAAAAAAATGTTTGTAATAATGAATTAAGCAGTAAAATATTATTATTTGCAATGATGGCTAATCAATCTAATGAGAATCCACACAGAAAAATAATGCCATAATGCAAAAACTTAGGCTTAATTTTCTTTATGCAGAATATAATTTTTGTGCTACTGTATCAATTGCTCTCAGAGCGTTCTCTCGTACCTGAACAAATTTGTTTTCCTCTGAATAATGAACCTCAAAACACTTGCAATATGCATCATAATCGGAAACTGTGGAACAAATCTAAATACAACAATTGAAAAGGAAACACGTTAGAAGCAGCTCTCAGCTCCTTTTTTCCGGAGTCAGTTAAACAACATCAACCAAAGCAGGCCTTACGATTTTCCTTCATCCTCTGCTCTTTCCTTTCATAACGACACGTTCAGACCTCTCTCTCGTTCATTGAACCCTTTCTTCCTCTCTTTCCTTCTCGTCTCTCTTGAGACTCTCATGCTCCTTTTCTCTATAGTAGTCAACTGAAATCTTCCATACCGTTCCTTTGAACGCTCAGCACGTTTGGGGTCATCTTAGCCAGCACTTCAAAGACGGAGGCTAGAGTTCGTGCCATGCTAGGGGCTCCTAGATCAAGGATGTGATCCGACTGTTGAAACAAAAAGAAAGAACATGTCAGTCTCATAATCTCTGTCAATACATATTCTCTTTTGATGTGTCTGAAAGCAGAGGAATTTGTGTGGGTGCGTCGAGAAGTTTTGATGGTTTAAGTAGCTTAGCATCATGAATATAAAGTCTTTAAAATATAAAGTGCCTGTTCTGTTGATATTTGCAATCACAAATTTATACAACTTACCTTAACAAACTGCAACACCACTCAAATTATCTTTAGAAATCCAGTTAATTTTCTAAAGACTGAAATAGGTTTTTCTTGTATTTTCTTTATTTACAACTTTGTGTAATAGAAAGACTGTACTGGTCGACCAGGTTTTTTGTTTGCTTGTTTTTGTTCTCTTCCTCTGGTTACCCTTGACTTTGGGGTCAGAGAGAAAATGACTAAAGACCCTTAAAGACTTTGAAGGCTTCTCACATAGAAAGTGTGTCAGGGTTCATTTATACAGCCCTAAGCCACAGAGACAGGAAGTCAGCATAAAAATATGATTGATCTGAAGTTAAAAGACATCAATCTCACACAGTATCTCATTTTGTTCTCTGTAAAAAGTGATCAGTTGGATCAACTTAAAAAAATTACTTCAGTTGGTTTTCTCAACTTAATTTATTACGTTTATCAACTTAATTTCACTAGGTTAATCACACTTATATTATTTGAGTTCATTTAATCCTATTATTTACAATAACTTAATTTTACTGCATTCCAACTTAAAGCTGCAGTCCGTAACTGTTTTTGGTTAAAAATGATCCAAAATCAATTTTTGAGCAAGTACATAACCAGCCAGTGTTCAAAACTATCTCTTTACCTTAGCTCGATTCACAACGGTAAGCTTGTAATAATTTTTTTTTTTAATAAGAGCGGTACTGGTGGGTTTCCGCGGGAAATTCGAGCATGCAGCAGTTCGTCTTTGCGTCATTATGTCACGTCCGTGAACAGAAAGGAAGGAGTCCCAGCTAGTAGCTATATCATGTGAGGATGCTGCTTGTAGCGGATCATTTATAGCCTTTTCTCACAGCAGATGAAATAATTAAACTTATCATTTTGATGGCGGATTATCCCGTAATCAGATTCACCCGTAATCAAAAGCAAAAAACTTCGGACTGCGGGGTGACTACAGAAATTGAAATCTACAGGTAACGCTAATACACGCTAAATACACATAGTCACGCAATGCTGGTGTTGTTAACATTAACAATTTGAGAACAAAGTATAACAATAATAATAATTTGCACGGTTTGGCATGATCCGAGCTAAGCGATCGTTAGATTTATTTACCATTGGCAGCGCGATTTATTGCTTTATTCCTCAGTTGGTCAGAACAAATGTGGCAGATGACATTTTCCGGTGAAAATTCTTAGTTTGGTCATATTTACAAGACGTAGAATCTGTGATTCAAAAGTACAGTATCCACACCGATGTGATGACTGACACCAAACATTAGATTCATCCGTGTTGAGGAGCCGTGCCGATGCACAACCCACGTAAAGAGGATAATTCTGCATATAACTGCAATTGCAGGTTTCAAACAGAGATGGCGACAGAGAGGCAAAACTTACGGACTGCCACTTTAAATGTGTTAATTTTTCCCAAATCATTTTTTAAAATTGCTTGCAAGTAAAAACCTCAATTTCAAACATAATATTGCTTAAAAGTACTATTTCTTTAGTTGTGAAGTATTTTTTCCTAAAAACGCAATAAATTATCACAAGACTCAAATTGCTTTAGAAATATTTATTAACATTCATTCGGTTTATACACAGACAGTATATTTTCCTCATTCCAAAAATGTAACTTTGAGAAATCATTTGCAAAACAAATTGAACAAAGCTTCTTATGTAATTTCATTTACTGAAACTTAAAAAGATCCATTCCATTAACATACAAACTGCCTTTTTGCTGCTTTTAGTACTTTTACTGGACTGAACACTTTATGCCCGAAACTATTATGCTATTACATATAGGGACAGAAAGCTCTCAGATTTTATAAAAAAATAGTAATACCTTCATTTGTGTTCTTAAGAGAACGAGGTTTTACAGATTTGGAACAACATGAGGATGAGTAAATGACAGAATTTGAATTAATGACAGAAAATGAAAATGCTTTCATTAATTACTCAACCTCGTGTCGTTCCACATCCATAAGACTTTCGTTCATCTTCGGAACACAAATTAAGATATTTTTGATGAAGTCTGAGAGGTTTCTGTCCCTCCATAGAGATCCAACGCAACTACCACTTTCAAGGTCCAGAAAGGTAGGAAAGACATCATTAAAGTAACTTCAGTGGTTTAACCTCAACTTTATGAAGCAATGCGAGTGCTTTGTTTGCGCAAAAAAACATAATTTACCATAATTTACCATTTAACATGTTCCTGGATCAGCATCTTTGTTGATCCTGGAACAACATTCCAATCATCCAATCAGATTTGAGGGACAAGTTTACAGTTTATGTCAAGTTTAGGCTTACAACCAGGGTTAGGTGCTTCTGATTTTAGGGAAAACTTATGGGTAGGGTTAGGTTTAGGACTAATTTTTGGGACAAGAATGTTGATCCAATCACTGTGGCCACACCAACAGAGGGTGACATTATGGAGGGATGGTCATTATGTTGTTTTTGTTAACAATTGACACATTTCTAGGACACATTTCTCAATACTTAGGTCACTTTTTCAAAACTCTTCAATCACACAGTTCTCCTAACCAACTTTCATCTTGGCACTGCAGTTAATTTCACATCCAAAATGCACTAAAACTACCAAAATACTTCATACATGTCTCAAATTGCGGTCTTATTCAGTTTATTATTACGTTAAGTAAACTTAAATTGAACTGTTTCGAAAAAAGTATGCAAACGTGTAAATTGGCCTATAAGTACAAAACTCCTGTAGAAGATTTTTTTTGTGTGTGTGTGTGTGTGTGTGTGTGTGTGTGTGTATGTCTGAGTAAGAATTTATAAATTAATTTGAAAGAAATTTTCATTGAATGCATTTTGTGCCAAAGTTTCGCCCACATAGACTGCTGTTGTACTCACTGTGTGAAGACTTTTGAAAAAGTCATTTAAGTATTGAAAAAAAGGGTCCTTGCAACAGTAAAAAAAAATGTTGCAACTATACATTTTTGTAAGGTATGAACGAACGGGTCTCTTATTGACGGGTTTGGTTGGGCTGTGCTGAAAATTGACATTAAATCATTCAAAATGCAATCAAAAAACTTTTTTCTAATATTCCGTGTTGCCGTACGTATAGTGTTTTGTGTTTTTATTGTAGTATAACCGACCCCCATCAATATGGTGTGAAATTTCCACTTCACAATGAGTGTTGATTATTTAATCGGAGCTTAATTGTTTTGACGGTGACCACTGATCCGTCTTATAATTGAGTTAATTATGTCTGACCTTTAGTGAGAATCATAAGATGAAATATCACAATGTCAGACCGCTAATCTGTTTGTCAATGTGGTAGTTTTATTGTACGTTTTCAAATTAACATTTTTCCATTAACAAAAACTGAAGGGCTTAAAGGAAGAGCTCACCCAAAAATAAATATTCTGAATCATTTACTTTAATAACTTCACTAAAAATCCTATTTAAGTAGTTGTAGTAACTTTTTGAATACCCCGACAGCCTTTACAACTATATTAACCATCTGAACAGTTCAAAAAGCCATTAAAAGAGAAATAAAGCATTAGTATAATTCTGTGAGGTGTGGTAAATGAATATATTAAGCTACTATGACAGTGTTAACGCATCCAGCTGGCTCCAAAAAGCTGAAGAATGTATTAGCGTAGCGTCGTCAGTGATCGTGGTGAGCATGTGTTGCATACTCCAACAGGGTTTTTCATTGTGATAAATGAACAGTGCCATTCAGTCATATTAAACCAGCGAGTTTTCACGCCAGCCAGCTGTTCCCTCGGCTCGACAATCCCGTTCCTCCCTCAATTTAAGTTCATCACAACCTCACCAAGCCAGTTCCTGTTATTAGCGGTATTACCTCCACCCTGTTTGCTTTTGTTCGAAATGTACCTCGTAATTGCCCAAATCGCTGTTAGACATTTGCTGCAATTAGTCGGGAAATTAGGACTGTCGTGCTCACTCTGGAATTGCCGTAGTTTTTCATCACAGGATTTGTTCCCTCTTTGCTAAGTGTTAGCATGTCATAATGAACTTTAATTAAGCGGCTCACCAAATGTAGCGGAAATTGCAGTGCGAGCGAGATGCCAGAGAGGTGGGGAAAGATTTGTGACAATCCGCTAATTTGATCCATTAGGCACAGGTGTAAGTCTGCGCTAATGCTAGCGTTTCTGTCTTAGCACCTGCCAGTGTGTGAAGATTTTAGGTTTAACCTTTTTTTTCCCAACAGGCCAGATCAAAAAAAGAAAAAAAGATTTCGTAAAAAGGCCGTAACCATGTCTTGAACATTGGGTGGGGACCATTTTTTATAAAGCATAAATAAACAGAACATTGAAGGAAATTCTAGGTCTAATTATAATTGGGAAATAATAATTTTTTTATCTATTTGCAAATAATATTTGCATTAATTTAAAATATGCACACATGTAGGGTACTTTTATTTGTATATGCCTAATGTGTCTAAAACGTAAAAGTGTCAAAAACCACCATATTTGAGAAAAAAGTCGAGTAGTTTGCATCACTGGATGTTACTGTCGGTCTTTTAACATTTCTATCACAAAACATGTACCGTATTAAATGTTTCGCTATTTTCGTCTTACCTCACTCTCTTCCAACGTTAAGCCCAAAGTATATTTAGTTTTTTTTTTACGTGTAAAAAGTGAAATACTGTGGGCTTTAAACTGACGTTTTGCGCTGGAATTCACGCTCTGCTTCTGTGAACAGTAAACCCCGCCTACTTTGATTTGATTGGCCATCTCAATCGTTTTTGACAGTGACGAGCTGAGGCAGACCAGTCACTGGGCAATAAATAATTCTGTCATTATATTTATTCATCGTCAAACCTGTATGCTGTTGTTGTGTTTTGTTTTTTTAAATATAACAGGAGCTTTGCAAAGATTTTTAATATGGATCATTCCATACAACATCAAACTTTTATTCTTTGTAACCTTATAATGACTTTAATGTTTTAAATTAATTAATTGTTAAATAATAAATTCAGTTAAGTGTAGTTACTGATTCACGGGCTAAGAACAGTCAATCGCTGCGTCCGAAATTGAATACGAAATTGAAATGTAGTACCAACTCAGACAGTATGCGATTTCAGACGCAGCTAATTTCTCTCTCTTAAAGTTTTCTTACAAGGTCTAGTTTTACACTTTGTTTAAAGTTTCAGAACTGCATCATGAAAACTTATTTTTCTTGTCCAAACTAGCGCTTTCAACTGGTCGTACCGGTGTCAGTAATCTTTTGTTTTTCAATGAAGACAGAACAAGGATGATATAATTGGCTATTAAAGTAATGAAGCTGGTGCTGTAATTGCTTTTACAGTCTGGGGTCAAGAAAGTAGGCCTACATATAACCCAAAATGCACCTCTGCACCTTACCAATCACTTCTTGACTTTAATCTGTCATGAACAGAGAGGGCTTTGTGTTGGCTGTGTGTAGACATGGTTGAAGGCTGTTTTCATTGCTTAAAGGCTGCTTTGTTCATGAGTTAGTGATTAAAGGAACAGCGCACTGTCATAGCTGCCCACATGAGTTCCCCTGAGAGCCCACAATGGACCTTTAAAAACAAAACACAGTCAGGGTTTAATATATAATGAAAGAAAACCTCTTAATAAAACTAAAACATGTTTCTTGAGCAGCAAATCAGCCAATTAGAATGATTTCTGAAGGATCATGTGACACTGAAGACTGGAGTAATGATGCTGAAAATTCAGCTTTGCCATTACAGAAAAAATAGAAATGTAAAAAAAATGAAAAGAAATAGAAATTGTATTAATATTTCATAATATTACTGTTTTTACTGTATTTTTACTGACATAAATGCAGATTTGGTGAACAAAAGAACCTTACTTCAAAAAACACAAAAAATTTAAAAAAATCTTACTGACCCCAAACTTTTGAACAGTAGTGAATGTACGTTTAATGAGGTTATCTATTTGAATTAAAATTATATCACAATAAAAATTACATTTAGCTAATACATTCCATGCTATTTAATATATACCTTACATATAGAATATACATTACAATAAAAATGACATTTTTCGAATGCAATTTATTCCATTTAAATCACTCATATCACTTAAATTATTCAGATTCACTAATATTTTAATATTATATATATATATATATATATATATATATATATATATACACACACTCTCTCTAAAAAATGCTAGGTTAAAAACAACCCAAGTATGGACAAACCCACCGATTGGGTTGTTTTAACCCAGCAGTTGGGTTAAATGTTTGACCAACCTGCTGGGTAGTTTTATTTAACTCAACTATTGTTTAAAAATTACTATATGGCTGGCTTAAAATCATCCAAAATACGTTGGAAATTAAAAATCAGACATAATTACTAGAGGCAACAATAATAATCAAAAGGTGTTTTTTTTAATTTATTAATAAGCAATTTAATTAATGTTTTTTATTTAATTATTATTTATTTAACTTATTAATAAATGTTCAGTTATTAAACATATTAATAAATGTTAATTTCCAACCTATTTTGGGTTCATTTTAAGCAAGAAATACAGTAGTTTTTAAACTACTGGGTAGTTTTTATAGTTGAGTTAAATAAAACTACCCACACATTGGTCAAACATTTAACCCAACTACTGGGTTAAAACAACCCAATCACTGGGTTTGTCCATTTTTAACCCACTTTGAGTTATTTTTAACCCAGTATTTTTAGAGTGTCTTGTATTTCATTCAAGTACCAACTTTCTTACGTTTATAAAGTTTACAAGTATATATTAAAAAAGGGTAATTAAAAGGAAGTTCAATAGGGAACTAACAGATCTTCTTTATATCCAATATCTGCTTACTCTTCTCGTTCCAGACATGGTGGGTTCAAGGCAAACAGATCTGGGAACCCCGTCTGCTGTTTGGTTATGAGGTGGAAATTGATTTAGGATTGTTAAAACATTGCTTGGTACCCACCGAAGCCCAGATTAGGCAATGAAAACAGATGATACAATCCCGTCTGTTTGCACAAGGCTGTCATATCCTGACACATCCAACCCTGCCATAACTGTGCGTAATGAGCATATTTCTCAAAAACAATATGTCTTCTGCTCAGACAGAAGTGCGGTATCTGTAGGGGTCGGTGATGGATTAAATGGAGGATACTGGGCAGATGCGGAGGAGAGGCTGATGAGAATGATTGAATAAGAGCCAAGACAATGTCCACAAAGATCTTCAGAGAAAAGGCTTTCGTAACCTCTGAAAATGCAATCAGGTTTGTTTGTTTGTGCTCAAACGTTCTGACACACGATAGATGCAAATACACCCACATAGAGTGCAAAGCAAGTCATGTGCATGCATACAAATGCAAGGAATGTGGAGCGCAACCATGCATGAAGAATTTACATGATAAACAAGCATACATCTTGTACTCGAGTACCTCATAATTTGGTTTCACTGACCTGGGAAGTTTAAAACAGGCCTTGTATTTCATTTCTCATGCGTCTAAATTATCTCTGTCAGTGGTTAGATAAGCAGAGCAGAAGTGCATTGTGGGGGAAGACATGTCCAGTGAACAACTCCTCGTCATGAGATAAAATATAGGAAGCTGTTTTTTTTTTCTATATACAGACACACAGTGTATTAAACCAGTCTGTTCCCTTTTCTTCACTGGGTTCACAGAGAATAAACCACCCAAAACAGGAAGAACTAGTGAACGACAGTGCTCCCTATCAAAGGTACCTTTGATCCTTTGAACCTACAAAACACTTTCTGTGCTTAAATAGCATATTAGCATATTGTTTTTGCACAGTATAGTATGCCTTGGATGTAAAATGTGTATACTGTAAATAAAGTCGTAAATAAAACAAATATTATTGCGGTACGTTTTACAAGAAAATACTACTTCACTCTCTCTACTGTACTTCAAAAATTTTACATTTAAATCATTGTGTTATTAGCTGTTTCTTTGTAATTAGTTGTGAAATTTACTAGCAGTTTGAGTAAAAATTGTTTCAAAGAAAATCATAAACTGTAAAAAAAAAAAAAAAAGATTTTTCAAAGTTGTAAACAGAGATTACTGAAATATGTTTTACAAGAGCATACTATTTTAGTTTTTCTACTTTGTGAAATTTACTAGCAATTTCTGAGTGAAAATTGTTTAAATTTTAAAAGTAAAGTAAATCCTACATCATTTTTTTTTTTCAGTGTACACCAATATTTTTCAATGTAGTATACATTACATTGCAATATTTTTGCATATGAAGCATTTATAAGTTTGATTTATTTTACTGAACTGGTTCACTCAGGTTCATTTGACTGATTTATTTATTGAAATGATTCAGTGATCCATTTGAATTCCTTTTTGTAACAATAAATAAAAAAATATGATAATTTGTTTTTACTCTAACAATTGAATAAAATAAAATATTTAGTTAAATTCTGCTCTAGGTAACTATGTTACTTTTGATAAAAAAAATTACTTTGATAAACAATTATGCCCCTTTTAACAAGATGTAATATAAGTCTCAGGTGTCCCCAGAATGTGTAAGTGAAGTTTCAGCTCAAAATACCCCACAGATCATTTATTATACCATGTTGTAAATGCCCATTTTTGAGCTGAAGCGAAAACATGCTGTTTTCGTGCATGTGTCTTTAAATGCAAATGAGCTGCTGCTCCCCGCCCCCCCTTCCCAGAAGAGGGCGGAGCCTGTACAACTCGTGCCTCAAATACTCTGCCAATAACTAACAAAACATCTCTTTGGTTTTGATCAAAGTATATGAAATCTTTGTTTTGATTATCATCTCTATAATTAACTTTATTAACTCTATAATTAACTGAGGCCATGCCCACATAATATTGCATTTCTTCATCATCATGAAAGTTAATTATTTGCATGTGTTTTAAAGCCATAACAGTTTAAACTTTTGATATATGGTTTTCTGAGCGCACACATCTGAAGCACACGCACAGAAAACTGGCTGTCAGACGACGCGTCCTGTGGGTATTAAACTAAGCTCTATTTCATGTCTTATTGCGCTTAAACTGTCAAATACACACAAGGTTATGTCAAAAACACACAAAGTTCACATAAACACAGTCGGTTATGTCTGTGAACGTAAACAGCAGGGAAAGAAAGCACATGTGTATATTAGATCTGTGTATTAAAGTGGCAGCAGCGTAATATACAGTACTGTATATGCTGTTAATATGAACCAAACAACAAAAGAAAAACAGAAAATCACTCACTGCTCTTGACTGAATAACTTTAGTAGCTTTAATAAGAATACATTTCTTACTTGAATGCTGCTGTTAAATGATCTGGTGAGGAGATAAACATGGCGGACTGTGCACAGCTCACTGAGGGGAGGGGCTAAGCTATTAGGGCGGAGTCTGTCAGCAGTAATGGGTGGGGCTTCACCTACTGTTACGCAAGAGTAAGGGTAAATCTGGAACCGTGCATTTGGAGAGACTGTTTATGATTTATGGGGATTATTAAAAAAAAGTGGGTGTGGGAGTGGGTCGATTTTTACCATTATAGGCTGGTTGTTCACACACTGTGGACACACATCTGTGTTCAAACACCTTATAAAAGTGAATTTTGCATATTATTTCCCCTTTAAAATATGAGCAACTAAACATCTCATTTATTTGGCTTTAAGGAGCTAAGACATTTTTACACAAAATTGGATTAAAAATGCCAAATAACCATTATTACTTCAAAGAAGGTAAAGTAACTGTATGCCACTTTTTCCGTAAGCAATATATAATAATCCATCTTACTTCAGGCAAACCATGTATATAAAGAACTGAAGACTGGTTTGATAAACAGCATAGAATAATCATTTGTTTGAACAAGCTATTTTTGCGTGCAGGCCTCTATCCCTCCTGAGCACATTATTTTGCAATAAGGAAAAGATAAACAGCTTTTCTTCAACCAAAACCGAGCCTCATTCTTTCTGTTGCCCTCTCCATGAACTCATTGAGCGAGCTATGAAATGATGCTTACTGTCTAGCAGCTGCCGTAGCTCTTTACTACTTTCATTCTTGCCAGTGCAATCGAAATAAGACATTTAATCAAGCCCAATCAATTAAAACACTATAGACCGAGGTTATAAGCATGAAATGAATACTTTGCCGCCACACAAAATGAGAGTGGTAAAATGATATTATGCTCTTACAACAGTGCCATGGAAAAAATATTAACTTTCTTCTTGTTTTGATATTTTGCTGCTTATTTTTAATAAAAAATTATATAAGATAAAGGGAAGTTTACTGAACAAATAATGCTTCATTTTTACTTAATAATTCAATGAAGTGTTCAAACACTGTGTGAAAATGAATTCCTCCCTCACACAACTGGTCGTACCAACTTCAACAGCAATGACGACACTCAAACACTTTGTGAAATTTGATATCTGTCTCTTATATCACTTTAGAGGAATTTTAGCCTCAACAGAACTTCCAGGAATGTTTCAGGAGCTGCTTGTTTCAGTTTTGATTTATTCTTCAAATAGTTAAATTTAAGTTGATTATTTCCTTATGCGTTTTTAATTATTGACTTGTTGAATCTCCTTTGCTTCAGTTTCAGATGTATGATGGGACGTTTGATTCAGAACGTGCCTGAACAGTGTGAGCCAGCAGGAGTCGGAAAAGCATTCCCACATTATAACACCATCACCACCAAGAGTTTTGGTTGATGTTGTAGATATGGAATGCAGTGTCTACTTACAACTAGAAATGTTGTCTAAGACGTTCCATTTTTGTCTCATCTGAACAACAAAATTCTTCAAAAAGGCTTGGGGATTATTCAGTTTGAGTTAGTTTATAGTAGTTATAGACAAAAAGTACATTTAAAAGGACAATTCACCCCAAAATTGATCTTTTACTCACCCATATTTTGAAATATTTTTTGCCACATTATTATTATTATTTTGCCATACAATGAAATTAATAATGTTGTTTTGGACCCTATTGACTTTCATCATATGAAAAAAAAAAAAAAAAAATCTTGTACACATGCATTATTGTACTATTCCCTTAAAGGGTTAGTTCATCCAAAAATGAAAATTCTGTCATTATTTACTCACCCTGATGTCATTCCAAACTCGCAAGACTTTTGTTCATCTTCAGAACACAAATGAAGATCTTTTTGATGAAATCTGACAGATTTCTGTCCCTCCATTGACAGCTACACAACTGACACTTTGACGCTTCAAAAAGTTCATAAAGAGATTGTAAAACTAATCCATATGAATTGAGTGGCTTAGTCCAAATTTTCTGAAGAGACTCGATCACTTTATATGATGAACAGCCAGTTGCATAAACATAGCCATTATGTTAAGTCTGTGTCTTAAGAACTAGTACGAACAACTAACAGTTAGTTAGAGGTAATCAGTCTTACTTTTCTGTATCAAATTAGACTTAGTTTTAGCAGTTTATGCAACCGGCCCCAGATTTAATTTAGTCTTTTATTCACATATAAACATTCATCAACGCACACTTCAGTTGTGGTAAACAGAAGCTCAAGCATGTTTGATTGACGCATGCGAGAACCAATGAGGTTCATTCTCGTGTTACGCATCACGTTTGAGCTTCCGCAAGAACCAATGAGGTTCGTTCTCATGTGTTATGCATCACATTTGAGCTTCCGCAAGAACCAATGAGGTTCATTCTTGTGTTACGCATCACGTTTGAGCTTCTGCAAGAACCAATAAGGTTCATTCTCGTGTTACGCATCACGTTTGAGCTTCTGCAAGAACCAATGAGGTTCATTCTCGTGTTACGCATCACGTTTGAGCTTCTGCAAGAGGTTTGTTCTTGCACGGTTCGGTTGAGCTTCTGTTTATGTTCGCTGATCAATGTTTATATGTGAATAATAAATTCAATCTGTTCATCATAAAGCCATTGAGACTCTTTAGAAAGTTTGGACTAACCCGCTTGATTCATATGGATTAGTTTTATGATCTCTTTATGAACTTTTTGAAGCATCAAAGTGTCAGTTGAGTAGCTGTCAATGGAGGGACAGAAATCTCTCAGATTTCATCCAAAAAATCTTTTCATTTTACATTTTTGTGTGAACTATCCCTTTAAATTCACCATGAAATCACAATTAATTATATTTTATGGAATACTGCATTAACTATACATGATTTATCCGTGCACATCATTATTTTTTTTTTATTTGTATGCCTTCATAATCTTTAAACAAAAAAAGTTCCCCTCCCTCTTGTAGTGACATAGTGATGTATTCAAGACCACCTAAACTGAGACCAAGTCGAGACCAAGACAAGACCAAGACTTCCCAATGAACAATATTAAGTCCCGTCATACACCTTTTCTTGTTCGAGAAGCCGTTTCACTCAGACATACATCAGAATAGGGAAGAAAAGATGATCACAACCATTTCATGCCAACAGTTGTACACTTGGAGTACAAAAAGACCAAACAACTGACTTTTTTAACTAAGAGGCGAGCCTCCATTTTGAATGTTTTGAATTTCTCCCATTAATTTTTTTTTCAACAAGAGATCCATCTCCTGCTCTAACACTGCAGATAAAGCGCACATTTGCCTTGTAATTATTTGATCTTGCTCTAATGACCACTGATGCAAAATTTTCCATTTTCCAAACTTTTTTCCATTTTCATGCCTTACCTGTCTCCATGCCATACTGGATAATTGTACATGGCCACCCTGGAGAAATGTTGACAGACTGGGCACCCCTGGGAGGATTCACTTCTGTTCCCAATGTTCCTTATTTGGAGAAAGCAGCTCTCACTGTGAGTCGATGGAGTCCCAGAGGCTAAGAACGGCTTCAGACTGATACTCTTCTTGGATATTGGTTTCACAAGTTTTTTTGGATTTTGGTTTTCTCAAATAGTACAGGCACGCAGAAGATTTATTCAGAGCAATCTACTTACTATTTCTACTTAATTTCAGCTTCTACTTAATCACCTAGCAGGCATAAAAAAATAAAGAAATTAATTTGTGCATAAAAATGATATGACACAAATGAGAGCACTTGACTGGCTAGCAAAGTTAATTGGCAGTGAAAGGCTTGTTTATGTTAGGACTTATAGTTGATTTATGTTAGCGCTTCCCGCTGATTGTAGCCATCATGTTAAGCAATAGCTTGATACCCTAGAGATTTTTATGCTCTCATGCTTAAACAATTCTGAGCATTTGAGGCATGCTGTTTTATAGTTATAATGGTTACCGGATAGCTCCATTAACTCCTCTGTGCTGGCTAAGCAGTATTTTTGATGTTTGACACATCTGTCATACTCGCTTTGAATGTGTGCATCATAAACCTTATGTGCTGTGAGACCATCTACACCCTTCCTAAATCAATGAATGTTCCAAAAACATTCAGCGCTTTGTTTTCCCCCATTATGCCCATTATATTTTATGGTGAACGGGATTGTAAACCATAACTTTCTCCAAATGGTTGTGGGTAATGCTAGCATTAAATCTGTTGAATTGCGTATATAAAAACCGGATAAGAGACAAGTCTGGATTTTGGCTGGCACATTCACCCCTCCAGATGGCAGAGTTTGGCATCTCTCATTATAATGATGGGACGGCCCCGGACTAAAGCGGCAGTGCTAGCTTACTATCCAGTGTAGTCATATTGGTGTTTATACTGCATTTCAATGCTAATAAGAACTGGTTACCATTCAAATGGTTCAAACTTTGTCTAAACATAATGTTCACAAATATTAAAATGTTTGGAGTTGGTAAAATAAAGAAAAAAACCCAAACTTTTATACCAACTTTGAACAATACGTCCTCTGGGTAAGTAGTCAGAGGAGCGATAAAGAATACATGTTCATCTAAACTAATTAAAGAACATGAATGCTATTTAGAATTCATTCAAACTGTGGGAATAATAAAGCTGTCGTATTACTATCTTCATGTATATGGCTGATGAGAGGGTGTAGAAGAAAGTTGGAGAGGTTGATAGTCTAATTGGGTCAATGAAACACTTGCCAAAGCGACACAATGGTCCTCTGATAATAGTCCATTGTCACTGGAATATGTTGCTGCAAAGGCAAATGAAGGCCTGGGGACTGTGAACTAATATTTCAAACAGGATGTCAGGAAATCTACTTTAATTTAGATGCACTTTATGTGTAATTTAAACCAGGGCCGTAACCACCATAGACATTGAGGGGGACAAGTCCCCCCCAATAATTAGAAATGGTCAAATCGTCCCCCCCCAATATTTGAAATTCTTGCACTGCTCTGCTGCACGTCATTACAGCTCTCTGCATGTTGTTAGGATGACAAAAAGGTTTAAAAGTTACATTTTTAGTCTGGCCTCAGCGGTCTAAGAACGCTCATCAATGTCAAAATGATTGAGATGGCCAATCAAATTAAAAAGTAGGCGGGGTTTACGTTCTCTTTTTGCTCGTGCACACAGTCTTCACAGCACAGACGGGTGCGTCAATCGATCGCTTAACGTCGTTGCGGAGGTTCTATTTTTCCGGTAAAATCACAAAACAAATGCACACAAACGTGTCCCTGCTCTTGATATACAACCATTGATGAACATTTTTAATGAGGAAAAAAAGAAAAAAAAAACTATAAAAAACTTTTTTCTACAATTGTTATTGTACATATCTGATATAGCATTGTATTAGCAGCAATTTCATTCACTGTTTTGTTTCTTTATGCTTTATTAAAAAAAAAAAAAAAAGGTCCCCTCCAATGTTCAAGGCATGGTTACGGCCTTGATTTAAACGCACAGGCTAGTCGTCAAACATTTTACTCTATGCAGTGAATATTTCTCAGGGTATAGCTTTAGTTTTAATAATTAATTTCTGTGTAAGTACACTGTAAAAAAGAATTGTTGGTTTAACTTAAAAAATTAAGTTACCTGGTTGCCTTAAAATTTTGAGTTCATTGAAATTAAAAATTTGAGTCAATACAATGAAGGTGACGACGAGAAACTAAAAATATTATGTTATGTGAACAACATTAATTATCTAAGTTGATTTGACAAAAGAAAAAAGGTTGTGATAACAAATCAGGAAAATAATTTTTACAGTGTAGCATACATACCCTCTAAAAATGCTGGGTTAAAAACAACCCAAGTTGGGTTGAAAATGGACAAACCCAGCGGTTGGGTTAAATGTTTGCCCAACCTGCTGGGTAGTTTTATTTAACTCAAATATTGTTTAAAAATTACTGTATTGCTTGCTTAAAATGAACCCAAAGTATTAACATTTATTAATATGTTTATTAATAATAATTAAACAATAATAATTTATTAAATTAGTTATTAATAAATGTTCACCTTTTGATTATTATTGTTGCCTCTAGTAATTATGTGTCTGATTTTTAATTTCCAACATATTTTGGGTTCATTTTAAGCCAGCCACATAGTAATTTTTAAACAATAGTTGGGTTAAATTGCATGTTGGTCATTTAACCCAACTGCTGGGTTAAAGCAACCCAATCATTGAGTTTGTCTATTTTCAACCAAACTTGGGTTGTTTTTAACCCAGCATTTTTTGTTAGAATCTTAATACCCTATCTATCTATCTATCTATCTATCTATCTATCCAAGACAGATCCCCTCCAAAAGCTCTATAATGTAACATATTTCATATCTAATTTTGATCATTTTTTTTATTTTGATTATGCAAATGTGGCATTATGAGAGTTTACTTATACTGTCAAATGAGGAGAAACTCTAAAACTCTACTCTCTATTCTCTTAGAATAGCCTATGTGTGATTCCCTATCTTTAGTACTTATTCATTCTGTGTCAAGTCACCTATCAGTGAAAGTACATCTTCCTTTCCGCAGTAATGATTCTAAGGGGACAGCGCGTTTATAGATTCACAAAGCAGGCCGTCAATCACGATAGTCAAGAGGTATTCACTATCTGCCGCTTCCGGTTTCACTCTGGACTTCTGCGCGCGCGAACTCGGGAAAAGAAAACACATCAGGACTTTTTCTCTGTCATCCAGGACTGTGTAATCATCTTCAAAGTGTGGTTTGGAATGTGGTTACTGGATGATTATTCCGTTTATGGACTTAATATTGGCTTACTGAAGACTTTACAAGAAGGAAGATCACCTGTAACAGTTGACCAATGACACCTGTTGACTCCTCGGCGATGGTTTTAAGAGAAACTGTGCTATAAACAAACTACGAGGATATTTGAACGTTTGGTGAACAAGTTAAGATGAAAGTGACGGTAAATTTCGGGGAAACGCGGATTGTCGTCCCGTGTAAAGACGGTTGGATGGTACGAGATTTGATCGATCAAGCCACTCAAAGATACAAGAAGATTGTTGAACAGGTAATGTATTGTTTTTAAGTTTGAAATCGATAACACAACCCGATAAATATTAATTTATGAGTTCGAGTATTCACTATGAATTGTTTAAATGTCCTTACTTGGAGATATTTAATCGAAATTATATTAAAAACTACACCTGTTTACCGGGTGGTGAATCCTACTACGACGAAGGCCTGCTTCATGAATATTCAGACATATTTGACGCTGCTTGAGAACTTTCCTACGAGGAAAGCGAAGCTCATAAATATTACTCGATTCATGCTGACGTTACTCGCTTCATTAATATTAAAAGCATGCCTTCACCCAGCCTTCACCATAGTACGATTGGTAACCGGGTGTGCCCTCCAGCACAGATCACGTGATCTTGAGCTGTCAACACTGCCGTTTTTCAGATTTCTGGTTATTGTTTTGAATATTCATTATCTTTAGACATTCCTGCAATCTGATACTGTGGTAACAGATTTGTCCTGCGCCTCAAATATGTAAATATGATCTTTAAGACTGCACAGTATATGTCTGGGAAATTGACTTAGATCGTTAGTTTCTGATACCAGTGACTTTCACTTCACTTTTGTTAGGATTTATTAGTTTTAAAACACACACACACACACACACACACACACATATGTATTCTTATCATTAATAAATAAATAAGACCCAACTGTATTCCACTATAGAGGGGATCTTTGATACCAGTACATGCTTATATTAATCCTCACTGAGTAGTACCATCCCTCTTTAACAGTGCAATGCTTGGTCACCGTTAACTATGCTAGTCCTTTTGTCCAGCTTCTCTAAATGCCAGTTGGAATAAAGCAGGACTTATGTGACGAATACAGCCGTGTCATTAATCGGTCCCTATCTCCAAATGCAGGTGGCAGGCTTTGTTTGATTAGTTTGGCCTGGGCTCTCGGGCTGAGATGGCTGGCTTTATGGGAGGTTTTAGTATGCCTGACTGATGGATGTTATCGGCTGAGATTGGCTCAGTTGGATGGGATGGGCCGGTGCCAGGCGTGCTGGGGTAGACGTGGGCGCTTTATCTGTTCTGTCAACCCACCTCTTGGGTCTCGTGCGTCACTGAAGTATTGAGCCCTTCATCTATGATAGCAGTGCATCCGTGATGCACTTCTCCTTGCTTAGACCTTGTGCATATTCACATACAACAAATGGGCAGTTTAGATGTAAATTTTGAGATGCAAATGTGTCTATGATATGGGTGGATGTTTAATTTACATTTACTTTGAGACATGAGCTGTTATTTATATTATTGCTGATTTACAATGATGTCAACAAAGAAAACGCGTTATGCATTATTAATGAAGCGCAGGGTCCTGTTTTGCAAATGTGACTGTATGATTATTCAAATAAGCTTTTAAGGGGACCTATTATGCCCCCTTTTTTTATGCCCAGAGTGCGTCTGTGAAGTTTCAGCTCAAAATACCCCACCGATCATTTTTATAGCATGTTAAAATTGCCACTTTTTTGGGGTGAGCAAAAATGCACAGTTTTTGTGTCCCTTTAAATGCAAATGAGCTGCTGCTCCCGCCCCCTTTCAAGAAGAGGGCAGAGCTTCAAGAGCTCATGCTCCAGCATACCAGCAACAACAAAACAGGACAATCTCACGCACTGAAAATGTCAGAAACTGTCAGTAGCAGTGTTCAGTTCAAACCGGAGTCGGACAATGATGCCTACAGAGCCAGAAAATATATGCTGCATGAAGATAGAACAGGTCACTTTTGATTAATTCACAGTCAAATTATAGAATTAATTTCTTTAAAAACCATACTAACCCCAAACTTTTAATGTACCAGAGCAAATATGTCTTTAGTGAAATATAAAACTATATGGTATTTTGAAGAAAAGAGCTTTACTTATTAGTATTATTGTTATTATTTTATTTATTGCTTTTGGCAGACAACGAAGACATCAAAAAAAAAAAAAAAAAAAATCTGGGACAAAAAGTGGTCTTTATGACAGGTGTTTGGAGGGAGAAAGTTTTTATTAAATTTTGAATAAGGTTATAAAGACAAACTTTTGTTTTCTTTAGGAAAACTGACGCACTGATGAATCGTTCATAATAAGACCAAGAACATATATGTTAAGAAAGAAGAATATGTTAAGAAAAAAGTAAAGTTTTGGTTTCATGTTGATGTTAGACAGAGTGCTTGAAAAAACTGGTCTGATAAAATTTATTCGACTCTCCAACACTATTTGACAGAGACAGGCTATTTTAAGGAGTGAGTTTAAGTATTCACTTGTCTGTACAAAGTCTAAGTGTGTTTTGTCATGCTGTGACTACAGGAAATCTACATCATTCTATATTCTGAGCTGCGGCTATGCTTCTGAAAATATAGTTAGTAGTCCGTCTACTCCCCAAAAGCAGTCCTATAAGAACACTGAATTAAAAGTGTCCGTCCCACTCAAGATCTTACTGACCGGTTGAGATTAACTGACATCAGAGGAAAACTGCTTTATTATCCTGCCATAGCTGGGCTCTGCCGGGCCGCTGCTAACCTCTGAGGATGGCTGGAGAGCTGACTTGGCAGGCAGCACTGCTGAGATCACTACACGCGGCACACTTCCAAGAGCACAAAGCCATCAGTGTCAGCAGACATCACTACAACAAATTGCCCTGGCTTTAAATGTCACAATGGCTATGCAATATCAAGTCCTATAGGACCGTTCCTATGCATATGCTGAAAAATGAGCCTATTTACTTTCTTTAAGGGGTCGTGGAATTATAATTTTTTTTTAATATTATTATTTTAGTGTGTTCCTTGAGGTTCACATATAATGTTAATAATTGTTTATAATGAGGAGGATGTTTTAAGCTATGACATTTGAAGGATGTTTAATGGTACAAAGACCTCTAATATGTTAAAGGGGTCCTTGATTATAATTTCACTTTTTTAACTTTAGTTAGTGTGTAATGTTGCTGTTTTGACGTATTGTAAAACTGTTCAGGATTAATTACATGCTGACATTTAATACTTTGTGTTAGGGGTTTGTTCAGATTATTAACCCTCAGTATACACCATAGTAATTATAATGGTCTTGCCTTTGCAAAAAACAAAAACTCTAATTAAAGATTGTAGCTGTGAGGAATCATTTACAATTAGTGCATATTGAAATGACTTCTCAGTTCTCAAATACGGAGAGGCTGATTACTGGGTGTGTTTGACATTTGAGAGCAAACAGCTTCTCAGAACTTCCTGCTGTTTAATGCACAGGTAATCAGATCTTGTATTTTTGGTTTTCTCATAGTGTTTTAGGGGATTTGTGGGAGAAAGATCAAAAAGACACAAAATAGTAGAGCTACATGAATCTGGATAAATCACGATTTAGTTTGTTTAAAATAGAGATTCTCCCACGATTCTGAATAGGCAACTAAACAAAATATGTAATTTATTAGATGTTCTGACAAAATGCTGTGGTCTATTTAAAAAAAAGTTTGATTTGAGTTTATTTATTTTTTTTTAAATTGGTTTGAATGAATGATTCAATGACTCGCTCATAAAGACTTCACTTGTTTCATTGCTGGATGAATCTGCGTTTTTGAACGAACCTCTCGAATCAATGATTCAATGACTCACTCATAAAGACTTCACTTGTTTCATAACTGGATGAATCAGTGTTTTTGAACGAATCTCTTGAACGAATGACTACCGTAACTATGTAATCAATACAATCTTTATTTGAAGCATCAAGTTACTTTCAAAAGGTGATTCACTCTATTTTGATCACTACCGTAGACATCAGTGTTTATATCCGAATTATAAGCTTTTATTCCAGTACTTCTGTGATCATTCAAATTATCGTAACACAGAAATAATGATACTGTGGTTGAAAAGACTGTGAAGCTGTTTCATACCTATACAATTGCTCTTGCTGGGTCAGTCCCAACGCCAATGCAGATTTGAAGGTTCGCTGTGATCATACTTGTCAAAGGTTTAACTCTTTCCCCGCCAGCATTTTTGAAAAAAAAAAAGTTGCCAGCCTTTTTGATCATTTTCACAAAAGTTTCATGGTCCCCAGAATTCACATGGATTCACAACGATGATCAAAACCCAGATGGAGTCGATCTAGTCCATCAACACCCCCAAAGCTTCCCAGTCCTATAGCTCGTCCTAGGTCGACATTTCATTCGGTAACGTTGGGCAGTTTTGATTTATATGCCGTTTAATGTTGATGATCGAGTTAATTTACGTATGCGTATGATTACATATGCCATCGCTTGTTTCTGCTGCTTCTTTGCTTGTGTTTTGATCAGGAGATTCAGTATTCAGTAAGATGCGTAATAATTGCCCCCTACCGTATAACAGTAAAAAAACAAAAAATGGCGTGGAAAGAGTTAATAAACAGCTGAAAGAATAAGATTGTGTGGGTGTTTGAATCAAGATTGCGATCTTTTTAACGATTAATCATGCAGATCCACAAAATAATCAGTTTTCCGTAGCATCTCACATACTCCATATTTTTTAGTTTCTTGTTATTGGCATAATGTAATGTTATTGATAATGAATCTGTATTAATATTTCCAGCTTTAAATGTCTAAACGGTTTCTTTCTTCCAGTGTTATGGGAGCTTGTGTGTGTAAAAAGCACCAGGTGTGTTGTGTTCATCCAAAGCAAATGTTGCTCAGATGGTTACATGAAGCTGAAAACAGTCCCAGCGGACATATCTGCCTAAACAGCATGAACACTTTTCCACACCAGCAGGGTGGACACAAACTGCTGCTTCCTGTTGAGACTGAAGCAGAGAAAGCGCTTTCACAAAAAAATATCAGTGTGTGTTAATCTGGGTTGAATTGAAAGTCACTGTTTCATTCTGGATTGGAGGAACTGCCTTTTTTCAGTGGTCAGATGGTATCAGCTTCCGTTTTAACATGCTTTTTGAAGGATTGAAGCTGCGTCTTTGATAGCGGCTCCCTGAGGCCCGCAAATTATATACAATATCCTGGAAATCAAGTGCGTGAGAGAGAAGCTTTGTATCCACCTGGTATTAAGATGCCTAATATTTGTGATCCGATCACAAGTGGTCAGCCAAGACACGTATACTGTTTACACCTGGTATCATGTGTTTCAAATGCGTCTCCTGTGACTACCAGCATTCTTATTTTATCACGCTCAACATCATTTTTGGAGCATGAATTCTATTGCAAGAACGACCCCATGTTATGCGGCTTACTCATAATATAATTTATTATAATAAAATGAGGGTGCGGTGGCCTTTTGAGTTTTTACAGGATGGGATGTCTAGAAAAACATACCTGTGGGAACATTTTTGCAAAACAAAAATACGTAGCGCCCTGTACATTTCGTGACAGTTTCAATGTGAAATGTCCACTGAGTGGCGCTAAAAGCGTGTTCAGTTTTTTTCCGAAACAGATGAACGTGAATATGGCACGTTTATATTACGTTGGTTTTATACGCATCACCGCAGTTCTGATTTGAAATGTCCGGTGAGTGGCGCTAATGATCCATTACATTTAAAAATAACCACAAACACCTAGACCTACCCGATAGTGTTAACAAAAGCAAATGTGACATAAAAAGCATTCGTAATAATGCAATTTAGCTTGTTTTGATCTCTCTTACCATGACTCGTCTTTCACGGAATTCGTACCCAAGGCTTCCGCATCCTAAGTACAACTCTGTATCAGCTGAGCTACCGAGCAAACTTATTATGACTGAAAAGCGAAACATATGGAGCTGGTTAAGCGATGCCAAGTCCAAAATGTATTTGTTTACAAATCGCGCACTTTGGTAAAAGCGTTTTGAGATCATAACATAATATTTTGCAAGGAGACGTAAAAACAAGTCTTTATTAATCCATAATTTGACCCTGTAATCATAACTGTGTATGAAAACGATTAAAAGTGCTTGCTGTTTTACTGCCTCTAGTGTTCATTTCTGTTGGAAACTGCAGTGATATGTACGTATTGGTACGTATTTTGCGACTTGCAAAAATGTTACCACAAGTACGTCTTTCCATGAGACTAGGTTGCAAAACTTATACTTCTATTGAAGCAAGAACATCTGACATCTATACAAATGTCACATGATCAATGAAACAAGTTTACTTACTACTTATGTCATTCCATAATAATTTGGAACACAATGTATTTCTAGGTGACTAATATCATAGGATTTTAGTACACTGTAAACCCGAATAAGTTGGCAAAACTCATGACTAAATTTTTAAGTTAAGAAATTCAAAGTTTAAGTAAGCAGAATTTTGTACTCATACATTTGAATTGTTCTTAACTTGAAATGTTTGAGTACATTAATTCATACATTTGACTTAAAATAATCATGTAACCTCAGTGTAAACATTTTAATTAGTGTAAGCATAGCTAGCTATAACAAGCTAATTCAGAAAATGCTAATTTGCTAACATGTTAACAATAGCATGGTATAACACTTGCTGAATGAGTACAGCAATATAAAGTATTTAACATACTTGCACCATGATGGTAACTCTCCAAAAACCCACTTAACAGAAACTCTTCTAAATTAGCATAACAAAACATTAATCACTACTAAATCCCCCATTTAACATTAATCTTGCACACACACACACACAAAAAAACATTATATAGCACTTAATTTTAGCATTTACTCTCCCTTTCAAGTGCCATGGGCAAAGCATGCTGGGAAATAGAAATCCCAGCCCAGTTTCAGTTATACTTAAGTTTGTCTAAATTAAAAAAAATAAGTTCATAAAACTCAAAATAATGAAACAGTTCAGTTTGCTTAAAATATATCAGTTCTGTGAACTTGAAAGAAAAAGAAAGTGCTAAATAAAAGTTGATTTGACTGAACTAATTTAATTTAAGTTTGTCCTACTCAAACCAATTAATTATTTTGAACGTTAGAGTTTACAGTGTACATTCAGATTTTAATTTTTGAAGAAAGTGTTTGTTTTGTTTCTCGTATCTTTTTTAGATAACTGGTATCAATCTCAGACAGGTTTAAGTAGTTTTCCAGGTTGTCTTAGGTAAACGTAAAACCTAAAGAGGTTGTTCCACATTATTAAGCAAGTCACAGTTCGCAGGCAATATGAGGGGGAAGAAAGATCTTTCTAAAGATGAAAAGCATGAACTAATATTTTGCAAAAACTGAATAGAGATTGTCGAACTGTCAAATGATTTGTGAGTAATTTAAAGCACAGAAGAACTCGGTCAGATAAAGGCTTATTAAGGGAAGTTTCTGTCAAACAAATGAAATGTATTAAAAGGGCAGCTATAAAAAAAAGCCACTGTTGAGCAGCAAACAGGTATTTAAAGCTGCTGGATTTTCTGGAGTCTCGAGTACCTCTCCATGCAGTCTGGCAGTTATGCGTAAAGTTGCATTTCAGCCACCCATAACCAAAACTCACAAAGAGAAATGAGATGCTAAAAAGATACGAGAAATAAAACAAATGGTTTTCTTTAAAAACTAAAATCTAAACGTTTATTGTACTAAAATCCTACTGATATGTCACTTGCATAATAATTTGAACACAGTGTAGCGCAGAAACGTATTCTTAAATATTAGTTTTAATGTCGACTTTTTTTCTTTTTTTTTTTTTTTTTTTTTTTACATTTTCAATATAGCCTCAATGTTTTTATTTTATTTTATTTTATTTTATTTTATTTTATTTTATTTTATTTTATTTCCTATTGAATTCTGTACATTCTGTTTCCTCTGGCCTGATGTAAAAATATCTTTTTAGCAGCTTATATGTGTCAGAAAACAAATATTTATATTTTTCATTAAACAATGAGTTTTTATGATAACAAAGAAACATAATTTATTAGATATTTTATTAGGTTTTTAATTTGCATTAATGTAACTCCATGGAAGCTATGAATGTGTATCCTTTTGGTGAAAAATATACTAGTTTGTTTGTTTGTTTGCCCCCAAGACTATCACAGATCATTCACAGTTTTGACCGAACGTCGATGTTTCTATTCTATATTGCACATTTTGAAGTTCACAGTGATAAAACATTTAACATAGTCTGCTGTTTAACATTATGGCATGACTTGATGATTTTAGGATTTATTGTCATGTCTGTCAACAGTTTCATTGAGGTTTCAGCTGAAAAAAGGCGTTGACCTGGATCTGTTATGTCATCATGCGTTACTAGCCAAACACGTTCTTTTAGACCATTGTAGTGTTTTTTTTTCCCCAACCCAAGTAGGAAAGTCGTTCGGTGAGTTTGTTTGGTAATGATCTGATGGTATTCAAACTACGACAAACTAACCCATCTGACTTATCTTATCTGGTTACATGTGTACACATGATTGTATGCATTCCCACTGTAAATTTTCAAGTTCTCATTCGACCTGTAACCTGTCTAGTCAAGGTCAATGAAGGAAATTAATTGCAGCCATTTGATATGTTTTGTGAAATATTATTATAATTTTTATTTTAATTTTTACTTTTTATTTATTATAATATGATGGCAAAATTAATTTTCGCCATCCATTACTCCAGTCTTCAGTGTCACATGATCCTTCAGAAATCATTCTAGGCCATGTTGGGCTGCTTTAGAAAAGAGGAAGAGTTGTTGTAGTAGAGTGTTGTTGTCATGCCGTCATTTTACGCCGGACTGCTTCACAAACAAGGGTCAATTCAACTCTGGATTTGCACAAAAGATTAACATGACGGCACATGCTAGTCGATGAGTTGAATCAACTCCACAGCAACTACATAAATTTATCCACTAACCATTCAGAAACGTCCAGTTTCATTCTAAAAGTTGTAACTTCTTCCTGAGTCTCTCCATCAGTGTCCGACTCCGGTTTGAACAATGTAAGGCTGAACACCGTTACTGACAATCCTCATTTTGGCTGCGTGAGATTCTCCAGCTTTGTTGTTGTTGAGCAACCGAAGCACGAGCTGTTAAAGCTCCGCCCTCTTCTGGAAAGGGGGTCGGGAGCAGCAGCTCATTTGCATTTAAAGGGACACACACAAAAACGACGTGTTTTTGCTCACACCCAAATAGGGGCAAATTTGACAAGCTATAATAAATGATCTGTGGGGTATTTTGAGCTGAAACTTCACAGACACATTCTGGGGACACCAGAGACTTATATTACATCTTGTAAAAGAGGCATTATAGGTCCCCTTTAAAGCAAAAGGCACTCAAGCTCATGCTGAATAAAAGAAAAATGCCTTTTAGTTGTCAATATATTCATAACATCACACAGCCACTCATAGTTTATCTGATTCTCTGTGCTTTGTGGATCGTGTATATCAGTCTGTGCTGTAACGGTTTTAATGTGCTGTAGAATTAAACCTTTGAGCAACAGGAAATTCACACCTTTTATTGTCATCACTTCCTTAGTTTCCATACATTCATCCACATGAATACATCAGATGGACATTAAAGCAGCTATTGTTTCCTAATCATGACTAAAGGGATTTCTGGCTGAACAAATGTCGTTTCAGCTAGCCAATAGCTAATTTGCATGTGTTATCTTTTTCGTAATGAACACGTTCTCAAATAACGTGAGATATTAAACATTAAGCAACAGGAGACTGTTAAATAAATTGATTACGAAATATAATCAATAACAATTACTCTGTGGCTCATCCAATCAGACTTCAGAGTCAAAACTAGCCTAGTCATTTAATAATTATAATAAATAAATATAATATATGACATCTCTATCTGCTTATATTTTTGTGTATCCTTTGATTACAGAAATATGATTTGTAATAATCGTAAGAACAAAACTGCGTGTTGTCTGTCCAAAACTTCCAAATTCCTCTGATTAGTCTCTTGTATTGTTGTTGAACGGGGGACTTCACTGATGGACCTATTGTTTTCAACAGGATGGGGAATTCCTGGTACGGACGCACCATGTGGAGTACGAGGACGGGGGGATTCTGGATCCAGATGACATGCTAACAGACCTGGTGGAGGACAAAGACAAGGTAAGCCTACCGTGGTACCTATACACAAACACTAGAGCTGGACTGAGAGTTTTTTCTCTTTGTTGCTTTGAACAGTATATCTAGCAAGTTTGTCACGAAAATGTGCGGTAAACCCGTTCAAATGTAGTTAAGTTTGTCTGGAAGTGGCAAACCACATAGCTTGTCTGTAGCAGTGGCCTGTGGTGGACCTCTGAATTGAGCTCCCTCTATGAGTTTAGGTGTTTCAGTTCACTGTAAATTCAATTTCCATTTTCATTTGATGTTTTGAAAGCTTTATTATTTCTAACAGTTGTTTGGATATTTTTAATAATAATAATCTTCCTGTTTTCGGATCATTAGTAAGTAAACAGTGGAGCTGTCATGATTGTCACAGACAAGGGATGTTTAGTCTGTAATTCATCTATTTTTACCAGTTTGACACATTCATGCAGGTTTTTGGACCAGTTATGAGCATTATTGGTCTGCGTTATTGCACTGACAGGGTAATCAGCCAGTCACAGCAAAATGGGTCCAGTTTACACCTGGTATTAAGATGCATTTTGGTCGAACGGATCACAAGTAGACGAGGGAGACACAATCCCGTTTACACCTGATGTTTTAATCCATCTCTTTTGTCCACTTTCAACCACTTCTGTCCTGATTTCTTAGAGGGTAGGGTCTATGGGTGGGTAAATGTATGGGTTTTTTCAGATCTTTCGATCAAATGGACAAAATAAGCTCACGCAATTTACATATGAATGCGACCGGAGACGACGGAACACATACGGAGAGCGTCAGCTTTAGTTTCTGCTCTGACAGCCGCAAGATCACGGCGAACGCTGTGAGGGTGTGTTAGAAATCAGGAATGGTGAGAGAACATTGTGCTTGGTACATTTTTCATCTTCAAACCAAACTTGGGTCTTCAGCTGAAAAAGTTAGCGCGCTTCCCATAATGTTTACTCGTTAGGTCAGTAGGCGGAGAGTAGGCGGTCTTTTGTGGCTGTTCGAACACATTCGACCACATGAGTGTTTACACTACGAAAGCAATCCGGTCGAATGCGTTTTCGACTGCCTCTGGAAGTGATCGAAAGAGGACAAGCTCAAAACGTTTTAGACCCCTTTTACACCTGTATGCGTCGTTCACTTGTGATCCGATCGACCAAAATGCATCTTAATACCAGGTGTAAACAGGGCCATGGAGGCAGTACCTTCTTTCACATGACTTGTCAAGGAGAAAAATAAGATGTTTCCTCCTCCTGAGAGTGTAATCGACTTTATAGATGTCATAGCTGCAATTAACTAAAACTTCTGTAATATGTTTAAAGTCTGCCAAGTTTTTGTTGAGCTGTCTGGACATTCATAAACTTATAGTAGCAGTGGGAACTAGCAAAGCAAGTTTAGCTGAGACTTGTTTAGCCTGCCTTCCCTGCCTTGAGCAGATTGGTTTACACACCAATGACATCATCACTATTTTAGTTTAGAACCAGTGTGGCAGCATTTACATTTTTTTTTTTTTTTTTATCTTACTTTTTTTGTCTTTCTTTTTGTATAACAAGCTGTGAAACAATATAAACCCACAGCCCTAACTGAATGACTTCAGCTTGTTGAATAACTACATCTGAATGTTTTTTTTTTGTTCGTATTAATATTAATATTCATACCATTTGTGTGATAAATGTCCATTTTGCATAGCATAATCTTATAAATTGTTATAAATTCAAATGATAACCATAATAATAAGTCTAGATGCATAAATGGAGCAAATTATAAATCCTTGGTCAGCTGGAGCTGAATAATTACTAATAAAATATTCATATGACATTCAGTGCAGCTGAATAATGATTAAGCCACTTTCTTTCATTTGAATTTGGATCATTTTATTAGGAATTAAATTGTTCTGGAGGAGAAGTTAGTGGCAGAATGTTATTGGGAACACTGGGAAAGGAAGTGATATTTCACTCTGAGCAGCTTTGTAATTTATTTATTGTTTTATTCATATAAACCCTGTGCTTTTGTTGTGTTATAGGTATAAATTACATATATGTGCAGATGCTGACACATGAGGATGCATGAAAATTGAGCACGTGCATATTATAGGGCAGATTAAGTTATTCATAATTTATAATTTTCCATTAATGTTACTGATGCCATGGAGTTGCAAGGCAGTTGTTTAGGTGTTCTGAATATTGTGTGTGTGTGTGTGTGTGTGTGTGTGTGTGTGTATGTTTTAAGCATATTGCTGTGTAGTTGTTATGATGTTCTGGGTTGCTAAGTGGTTGCTTACTCTAAAATCTCTGATATTGTAGTCTCTAGATGTTCCATATAAACCATAAAATGTTTACCCATTTTATTTTGGCAACGAAATTAGTCACAAACAAAGCCACAGGACTGTTTTGCATCTCTAAGCCACACACGGCAGTCTTTCGTTACTGAATGAACAAATCATTTGAATGAATGATTCAATGACTCACTCATTAAGACAGTCAAATGCTTCATTCCTGAATGAATCAGCCGTTTTAATGAATCAGTTTAAACTCAAAGGGCCCTATTTTAATGATCTAAGCACATGGTCTGAAGCGCATGGCGCAGGTGTGCTTCAGACACGCTTCGGACATGCGCAGGTGCGTGTCCGAATCCACTTTTGCTAGTTTAACGACAGAAAAAATGGTCCGCGCGCCAGGCGCATGGTCCAAAAGGGTTGTACCTAGTCTCTTAATGAGTCATGGGTGTGTTTTGGGTGTAACGTGCAATAAACCAATCAGAGTGTCATCTCCCATTCCCTTTAAAAGCCAGGTGCGCTCGCACCATGGCAGATTCGCTATTTACATGGCGGAATATAGACACCCTCAACCTGACGAATCAGTTTAAATACATGCGTGTATTGCCACGATTGGACAAATAATTAGCTAATTTAATTTGCCGTTACTAATCCTTTTATTTTTAATATTTGGCATGTTTGTGTGCTACTGTGCGTTCCTGTGTGTGTAACAATCCCTGTGTGTGTAACAATATTACTAATGCGCCCTTTAAATAAAAAAAATAAATAAAAAAAATACTGCGCCATTGACTTTAGACCAGGTTTTTGTTGGTCAATGGCACAGTTGTTTTCAGTTGCCTCAAAATAGCAACACGCCAACAATGTGCCCGAACACACCTCGTTTTAAGACCAGCACATCCATGGGCGAACAGATGGCCGCGAGTGCATTTGCTATTTAAACAACGTGGGCACTGGACATGAAAATGATAACTGCGTCAGGCTGAAACTAGCAAAAAACACTTGCGTTGCACCTGGCGTCACATTGCGCCATTTCAGATTTAAAGTGTCTTTTCATTTAAATAATTTAAAAATATCAATATTCAACATTTTTTGTTTAAAACATCAACATATTATTTATGCATTTGTAACTGCATGTCAAATGCATTCATGTCCCCTCTGAGCTGCATTAAACAGTCTGTGTAAATGCGTCTAAATGCCACTTCAGATGCAGCCTCTGTGTTTTCTCTGCATTGCAAAGATGAATTGATTTCATTTGATTGGTAACAGCCCTGTTGTGTCCAGCTGTCCATGGCAGTCCTAAACCTGCCAAGGTACCAACACAATAAACACACTCAACAAAATATTATCTAATTATCGTTATCGATGAGATATCATTTTTTGTCAATATATTGCACACCCCTACTCCTGATTTAGGTGTTATTCATGTCTGTAGCACAGTTATTACTGGATGAGATGTTTGCTGAAGTTTAATACTTAGTGTTAAGGGTTTGTTCGAATTGCTAACCCTAAGTTTGAGCAACAGCAAAAGTGATGATTGCGTTAGTATTTTTGTTTCAAGAGCATTTTGATGCCTAAAATGGTTGTCTAGGTAAACAGCTCTCTTACTTTTGGGACAGAGCCGTTTTAAAACAGCTTATTGGCAAATTTTCTCACATGAAATTTAGGTTGAATAGGAAATGAGGAAAACTTTTTACTCTTTAACTTGCTGCTATTGATTCCTGCATGATATTGCATTCTAAACGCATTTTTCTTTTTCTTCCTGAAAGTGTTTTCCTTCCATTTAGACTGAAAAACCATTCTTGCAAACCCATTTTTCACACTGACCGGGCCCATTATTGCCCATTATGCAGTCAAGCGGCTTTCGTCTCTGTTATAATAATCTTTATCATCCCTTGGAAACATTCCACCGAGACGAGGTCTCACCGTTAGTAGCGCATGCTAATCAACTTTAATGCAAAGCCAGTGCGAGGGAGTCACAGCATCTTCATTAGACCGTTCTTCACCTCCTACGGAGGTTGATTAGGGTGAAGTTGCCATGGTGATGGAATCAGATTACGGCCCCACCCCTGCTCTGATGCCCATTAACCCCCAGCAGGAAATGATGGCGTTTTGCTTGACCCCCGGGCCCTGACCATGAATATTCAGCGCCGGATGATGAATGACGTTAATGCGCAGAGTTGCTGTAGCCGAGCCCCCGGTGGACTCTGGGAGACAGAGAGGTCATGCTAGGAGGACTTGCCACACTGTTTCCTCTAGTCAAGTATACGCTTAATCACTCTAGTTCTTCTCTTTTAAATTTATTACTCTGTTTTTGTGGTGGTATTATGAACTTTCACTAATTTTGGATTGATTATGATGTTATTTGGTGTCTCCTTGTGTGGGTAGATGTCTGAATGATCACCATTTACTTGCCTTCATGTTGAACCAAATCTGATTGTGTATGATTTTCTTTTTCCAGTGGAATACAAAATGAGTTAAAGGGGACCTGTTATGCAAAATTCACTTTTATATTGTTTTTGAACATATTTATGTGTCCGCAGTGTGTGTACACAACCACCCTATTGTGGTAAAAATCCATCCGTTTGATATTTTAATCATAAACCATAAACCATAAAAACCATGAAGCTGTTAAGGAATGTGCTCCAATGTGACGTCACATTGGAACAGGCCCCGCCCATGACTGGCGACAATCTGCCCTATTAGCTTAGCTCCTCCCCTCAGTGAGCTGTACACAATCCACCATGTTTATCTCCTCGCCAGAGCATTTAACAGCAGCATTCAAGTAAGAAATATATTCTTATTTAAGCTACTAAAGTTATTCGCTCGAGCAGTGAGTGATTTTCTGTTTTTCTTTTGTTGTTTGGTTCATATTAACAGCAGAAGGTACTGTATATTACGCTGCTGTCACAATACACAGATCTAATTTACACACTTTCTTTCCCTGCTGTTTGTTTACATACATAACTGACTGTGTTTTTGTGAACTTTGTGTGTTTTTGACATAACCTTGTGTATTTGACAGTTTAAGCGCAATAACACATTAAAGAGAACTTAGTTTAATACTCACAGGACGCGCCGTCTGACAGCCAGCTTTCTGTGCGCGTGCTTCGTATGTTTGCGCTCAGAAAACCATATATCAGAAGTTTAAAATGATATGGCTTTAAAATGCATGCAGATAATAACTTTCGTGATGATGAAGAACTGAAATATCACGTTAGTTTGACCGCGGTATATTAATCAAAAACAAACAGATGTTTTGTTAGTTTTTGGCAGAGAGGCACGAGCTGTACAGGCTGGAAAGGCAGGGTGGGGAGCAGCAGCTCATTTGCATTTAAAGACACATGTACGAAAACTGCATGCTTCAGCTCAAAAATGGGCATTTACAGCATGGTATAATAAATGATCTGTGGGGTATTTTGAGCTGAAACTTCAGACACATTGTGGGGACACCTGAGACTTGTATTACATGTTGTAAAAAGGGGCATAATAGGTCCCCTTTAACTAACAATCTCTGAACTGCTGTTTTTCATACAGTGAAAGTGGAAAAATTTCGCCATAAAAGTGGTCCATATGACTTGTACACCACATTCCAAGTCTTCTGAAATCTTAAGCTGCCTTTTCACAATTTCTGACAAGCAACAGACCGGAAGTCATTCATTTGCAATGGAGAGAGTAGTACAGGAGATACAGGAGATGCAACTGTTTAAACATTCGTTTTGTCATATTTCCACTTATCTACGTGTGCTTTTATTACCTCAATTTCTTTGGGTGCAAATTTAGGAAATTGATTTATGAACATTTGTAATAAGTCATGTCCTGGAAAACCTACTGCTTTTCTTTTAAACGTATTGGCACGTCATTTGTTTCATGTTGAATACATTCATTCATTTATTTTACTATGGTGCCATATATTTTGATGCAACTTATTTAAATTTAATGAAATTTGAATTACATTTTTAACAAATATTGACTTTGAATTTTGTTTTTTCCTCAAATGTATGGCTTCAAAAGACTTGGAATATAGTCATATGCTTCTTTTTTAAATACTTTTATAGTGTTGTTTTTGAGCTCAGCAGCTCCTATCTCCATCCTGTGCAACCGGAACATTGATGTATTTTTATTCAGTGAAGCACAAAAGGACCTATTTTGCACACAGTGAACAGGTAATGACAGAATTTCATTTTTGGATTACTTTTCATTTAAACAAACCCTTATTTTACAAAAAAAAATCAACAAAAATATATTAAAAAAATCTGCTATTAGATTTTGAAATGAATGAAGAAGGAACTTCCTGTTCACTTTTATTCATCCAGTGGGTGGTCAATGTAGATTTTCTTAAATTAATAGATTGATAAATTGGTATACCACAATTTAAAACCACTTCTGAGGTTACTTCTACTTGGATTATGGTTATAATTACTCCCACCCTCATTCTGCATGCATTAAACTGCTGTCAGCCTCCAAAGACAAATGTTCAGAGTACAAAATGTCAATAATACCTGATATCCTGCATTATCATACTGACCATAAAAGATTCCTCACCCACCTCCATGAGCTTATCATCATGCGTTCAGCCACCCGTCTCTTTGCCTAATGCTCATAATCAGCCACTCCAGATGATGAATGGTGATTGTGTGTATTTGTGTTTCTCTGAGCTCTACAGAGTCACTGATAATGACCTAAATCCCCTACTACACCCTATGATAACAGAGCACTTTACTTTCCCAAGATCCGCATTACCTGTACAGCCATATCATTCACTTCCACTCACTGTCACTCACTGATGCATTATGGGTCTGTCCCTGTGTGCCAGTGCCGTCATAGCGGTCCATCAGTATGGGCAGGTTAACAGCCATTAGAGAGGAGAGTTTTATTCAGCACCTGAAACTCTAAATGGAATCAGTACATGATTCCTATAGGAATTTCCATCATAATTTAAAAATTACTTATGGCTGACATAAAATGAACCCAAAATAGGTTGGAAATTAAAAATCAGACACATAATTACTAGAGGCAACAATAATAATCAAAAGGTGAGCATTTTTTAATAAGCAGTTTAATAAATGTTTACGGTTGAATTATTATTCATTAAACTTATTAATAAATGTTCGTTTATTAAACATAATAATAAATGTTAATTTCCAACATATTTTGGGTTAATTTTAAGCCAACCATATAGTCATTTTTAAACAATAGTTGGGTTAAATAAAACTACCCAGCACGTCGGACAAACATTTAACCCAACCACTGGGTTAAAACAACCCAATCACTGGGTTTGTCCATTTTCAACTCAACTTGGGTTTTTAACCCAGCATTTTTAGATAGTATTGGAATAACATTATATTATATTATAAAACATTGTATTAGAATATAAAATGAATGCACCGTATTTCATTTGCATTTTTTTTTTTTTTTTTTTGTGATCAGACATGGTTCATTTTAGTATTAATAAAATTTGTCACTCTAGGTCTCTTTTGTTCACTAAGGCTGCATTTATTTGCTCAAAAAATACAGTAAAAATAGTGAAATATTACTACATTTAAAATATCAGGGTTTTTTTTTTGTGAATATATATATATATGTATGTATGTATAATGTATATGTATAGTAAAATGTAATTTATTCCTGTGATCAAAGCTGAATTTTCAGCATCATTACTCCAGTCTTCAGTGTCACATGATCCTTCAGAAATCATTCTAATATGCTGATTTGCTCAAGAAACATTTCTTATTATCAATGTTGAAAACAGTTATGTTGTTTAATATTTTTATGAAAACATGAGATATATTTTCTAGATTCTTAACTGCATTTATTTGAAATAGAAATCTTTTGTAACATTATAAATATCTATTCTATTTTTTCTAAAAAAAAAAAAAAAAAAATACTGACCCCAAACTTTTGAACAATAGTGTAATTTTTTAAATTTTTTTTTTTAATTTGACGTTAAATTTATGTTATATCCTAAAGTTCTGTTATGCAACAGTAATATTTTACTGCAAAACAAACTAAACAACCTGTTGCTCTTTGAATATAGTGCGTTCATCATGCACTTTTGAAACAAACAAACAAACAAAAGCCCTAATATATCTTATTAACAGCTTATCTGTGATGGGAAAACAATGAAATTAGCTATTTAAAAAAAAATAAAGAAACAGAGTAAAGAAAGAGCGTGTAAGAGATAAAAGACAGTTGTGATGTCTGTTTGTGTTGTTTTAATTAACTTCAATGATAATTCAGATCCTTCTGTTTTAATGCCTGTAAATACTCCAATTTACCAGCCCTCATACTTCTGATGAATTTATAATCCCCCCCCCCATTTTAGATGTTTGTTTTTTTTCCAAGTCACGGTCATCCTTGTGATGTTTTGGACCTTTTAAATAGGCCTAATGAATTTGCCATGCTAATTAACACATATTTCAAAAGCTAATTCAGAATAAACGACTTCTGAGTAATTGGCGTTATTGTAGACTGCAAATTACTATGCAGATTGTGGTGTGTCTCTGGGCCACAAACATTTAAAATATATAGCGGGCCAGCATGCATGCTAAGTCAATAGTTAGCATTACTGGCATCCAGCTCATTTTGAAACGCATTTGTCTTTTTCATTTCACGTCTGGCGTCATTGAGAGAACGATCATGCTCGCTGAATAGAGCCTGATTGCTCAAGCCGAACGTTTAACTACTGCGGTTTTCTCAATTTGCTGGCATAGTTAAGCACTATTCAGCTAATATGAGCTGCGGGTTCATTCGATTACATTTCAAATGCAGAAGGATGATTCTAATATAAAAATCTCATAATACATGAAGAATTTGATTGATTAAGGCTATTCAGAAACTGGGGAAAGAGCTGTGGGAACTCGTTTTCACTGATGAACAAAACCCAAGCGATGATTTTGTGCCGCAAAGTCGCAGTTTCAGCTACATGAAGCATTCAGGAGTGAATAAAACTGATATTCTCTTAAAATATATTCTTATGAGTTGATGGTCAATGATCTGAGATATTTTTTATATCCTCCAGCTTGGCCTTACTTCTTAAAGTTACAATTTATGCATCTTTTTGTTCCTATGCTGCATTTACATCTGGCAGAAGTCTATACGTAGGCTATAAACGAACTACACCACAGTCACATGTAGACACCAAAAAAAAAAAAGAGAAAAAGTTTGAGTTATAATAGTTTGCAAGAGCGTGATTATAAACAGTAAGTTTCCCATGACACTAAATATTAATATTCATTGAAGTTATGATGGGTGGGCTGATGCTGTCACTTTGCATTTCTAAAAGCATGAGCTGCTTTTAGTTTTGGCTTCTAATATTAGCAGAAGAAAGGAATCAGCAGTATGATGCAGGTCGGATCTCATTGGGCATCCATGTATTATGCATTCTCATTTCCATGTGTTTTGCTCTACCCCAGTCTGGGAAATCAGTGCTGGGAAGAGGATAATGTTTCTCCACTCTGAGAACAAAGGCTTTGATCAGAGGATGCTGTCCTTTGCCAGTAGTTTCGTTTTGAACGCACTAAGAAGCACACAATAAAGAACTTCTCTATTTAATCAGATCTTTTGGAACTGAAACATGAAACATGCGTCATTTAGACTGACCTCTTTCAAAGAACAGCTCCTGATGTACATGAACACTCCATTCAGTCATTCATTGATGGGGCTTGAGAACTCAATTTGCGTTGATATTTTAGAGACTTTCATTTTGTTAATTGTATTTAAATAATTTGTTTGATCATTTGCAACTTGTGTTGCTACGGCGTTTTTCTACAAATAATACTGTGCAAGTATTATGATTTATTAATGGTATCAACTGCTAATAATATGACCTTTAGGGATGCACGATATAGGACCCATATGGTTATTGTTTAAAAATATATTGGTACAGATTTGAATATTAAGTTGTTTCTGTCTATTTTACAATTTAGATCGCAATAGATTATAGCAAAGATTTAATCCTCGGAGAGGAGAATAGGAGATTTCATATTTCAATTTTGTACCTCCAAAGATTTACTTGACTATTTAATGTGATGATATCTGCCATTCTGCAGTACCAATACCCGTTGATAGCTGGCTGCTTTAAAACGCTCCCGCGAGTGTTTGTGTAAGCGCTCTGTGAAGAGCATCAAAGGTTTCTATTTACATTGTGTTTTTGCGGCATTGAGCTTTATAGCCAATCACAGACACATCTGTTGAGCACGTGAACGCAATGGCCAATCAGATGTGTTTAATTTAGACAGAATCCACTCAACACCGCTCAAAACGTTTTTGTTCTGCACGCTCGCAAATCCTTTCATAATATCCAACAAATAAATGCAATGTCAATAAGAGATTCATTGCACAGCATAGCCAACTTCATAATTATGATGGTAGTTTTCGCAAGAGTGCAGCTTTGTGTACCTTGCATTGTAATTGACAGCTTCAGTGATTATAATGGCAGCGATTTTTGCTCGCTTTCTGTATACAATATATATTTTTCATGCTGCTAACTACACATTGCAAAGTTTCGGGATTGACAACCGTTAAATGCACGGTTGAATGCGATTGATGGTGATAACCATATGATAGTAATGAATGGAACAAATAATCTGATACTGAATATCAAATGATCTGTGCATTAAGTCTTGGAGTGTAATTGCAAAATAAAAGACCTGCCACTTTTTCTTTGTAATGTGTCATGTGTTACTTTTCAAATTGACAATGACATTTTACATATAAATTTACAGATTTTTAAATGTTAAACAGTTCTAAGCACCATTTTATGATCTGTCCTGACAGTGATTATTTTTTATTTCATGAATAAATAGGATAAGTTAAAGGGGTGGTTGATTATGATTTCACTTTTTAAAATTTAGTTAGGGTGTAATGTTTCTGTTTGATCATAGACAGCATCTGCAAAGTTACGACGCTCGAAGTTCAATGCAAAGGGAGATATTTTCTTTTACAGAAATCTTTTGCAACAAACGGCTGGTAGGGACTACAACGAGCTTCTTCCCGGGTTGGTGACATCACAAACCCCAAAATTTACATAAACCCCGCCCCCGAGAACATGCAACGAAGGCGGTGAGGCCATGTTGGGCTGCTTTAGAGAAGAGGAAGAGTTGTTGTAGTAGAGTGTTGTTGCCATGCCGTCATTTTACGCCGGACTGCTTCACAAACGAGGGTCAATTCAACGCTGGATTTGCACAAAAGATTAACATGACGGCACATGCTAGTCGATGAGTTGAATCAACATAAATTTATCCACTAACCATTCAGAAATGTCCAGTTTCATTCTAAAAGTTGTAACCTCTTCCTGAGTCTCTCCATCAGTGTCCGACTCCGGTTTGAACAATGTAAGGCTGAACACTGTTACTGACAATCCTCATTTTGGCTGTGTGAGATTCTCCAGCTTTGTTGTTGTTGATCAACCGAAGCGCGAGCTGTTAAAGCTCCACCCTCTCCTGGAAAGCGGGCCGAGAGCAGCAGCTCATTTGCATTTAAAGCGACACACAAAAATGCTGTGTTTTTGCTCACATCCAAATAGGGGCAAATTTGACAAGCTATAATAAATGATCTCTGGGGTATTTTGAGCTGAAACTTCACAGACACATTCTGGGGACACCAGAGACTTCTTGTAAAAGGGACATTATAGGTCCACTTTAATATTACAAACAGTTTGGATTTATTGTCAGTTCTGGGCTCACAATTCACATGGATATAGTACTTTGTACTGTGTGTGTGGATGACTGTATTCATCTGCCACCAACAAAGACCATTTTTGACCCAGGAAAAATCCTGAAAAGGATTGGCAACCATGAGTGTTAATGTAAAGGCAGTGGATTTTTCCATGACATTTTTAGAGTAATATCATGTTTTGTTTTTTCTTTTGTAAGAGTTTCAGTAGATTATTCCCATCATCTTTGTAGACTGTCTTATCGGTTATACAGACAATAAATGAGAGATGAACTGGGACTTCACTCTCTGCTCATTTATGATTCCATAACTTTCCACATCTGAAAGTGTCAGTCAGACTTTGTTTTTCAAGTCTCTACTGACTTTTTTGTTTGACAGTTTCTCAAGTCTTTGCTGATGAGAACAGCGTGTTTAACAACCATTCTGTGTGTTGAAGATTTCTTTCTTTCAGGTGGTCACTCCTGAGCAGATGGCATCTTTATGGATGGATTATTATAGTGACCAAACCATCTGTGTTAAAATTGTACTAACATACAACTTTTTATAAACTTTATCCTGTTCTCATTAATTAGAAATTGATGTAAACTTGTGGTGTTGTCATTTTGTGACATTAAGTGCGGAGTTGGCATTTATTTATATATTTTAATTTTTTTAGCACCAGTGCTTTAATTAATGTGCTGACTTTACGCTTCAGTTTCCTTTCTAAACTGTTAAATCAAAGTTCCAGGCTGCCAGCGGAGCTCCACGGTGTCTTCATTAGGCCTCACACGCTCAGAAACACTTGACTGACAGCTTGAGAACGTTTCTCAAATCTCCACTCATCCTCTTCACTGATAATTTGCTAACTCTTCACATAAGTGACAAGTCACACGTATCAGCGCTCCTCGTGCACCTCTTCAGAAGAGGTTAGCAAGTCGACCGCGGCGGATACAACTAATAAAACACATTGTGCAAAACGCTCGACTGCAATTAAAAATCGTAAACCCGCACCTGGGTCCCTGCCCCGTCGACCAATCAGCAGTCATCACGCCCTTCATTATTATTATTATCAATTTCCACAGGCGTCCGCTACTAATTAATTGTCTTAACGAATGGGCCTTTCTTGATGAGATAGTAATGAGTCTGAATAGCCCTCTTGAAACAGACGTGGTTTGTCTGGGCTGGATACACACGCTTATCAGATACATGCTGTCACCTCCTATTTCTCGGAGAACATCTCAAAGCATTGATGGATTGTAATTGTTTGTCTCTCATGGTTTAGCGTAATGTAATGGCTGTTATTAGAGATGCATATATTGCATTGTAACAGGGCTTCTTTCAGAGCTAGACCACTTTATTTTTTGTATTATGCAAATTGTTTACTTATGTTCTTCTGAAATGTGCGGTGATGATACACTCACGTTTCTAAAGTTTAAGGCATCACCCTGCCCAAAAGACCACATTTACAGACCACATGCATGGCTAAACGCTAAGGATTTTTTCTACTGGCCTGGTCAGGCCAGTCATTCAGATTGCACTCCAATTTTTCACTGG
Source organism: Mylopharyngodon piceus (assembly GCA_039654765.1). Taxonomy (NCBI): domain Eukaryota; kingdom Metazoa; phylum Chordata; class Actinopteri; order Cypriniformes; family Xenocyprididae; genus Mylopharyngodon; species Mylopharyngodon piceus. Next base: position 16,700,406 of record CM077440.1, on the reverse strand, counting down.
TGCCACCAAAAAATATAAATAAATACATTAAATGTAAATATATAAATAAAATTTTGGTCACACTTTAGATTAGGGTCCAATTCTCACTATTAACTAACTGTTAACCATGAATTTTGCCTCAATAAACTTTTAATTACTGCTTATTAATAGTAAGGTAGTTGTTAAGATTAGGTATTGGGTAGGGTTAAGGGATGTAGAATATGGTCATGCAGAATAAGGCATTAATATGTGCTTTATAAATACTAATAAACAGCCAATATCCTAGTAATATGCATGCTAATAAGCAACTAGTTAATAGTGAGAACTCGACCCTGAACTAAAGTGTTACCAAAATTTTTTGTTGTTGTTATGACCCATGTAACATTGTATTCTAATATATAAGCCACCAAAATTTTAGATACCAGTGAAAATTCACAATTCTCAATTCCGATTTCAATACCACAGCAAAAACTACTATAAAGTTCAAATGTTATTGCAGACAAGTGAATAGTCAGTAAAAAAATAAGAAAAAATAAACAAATTACAAGCAACAGCACAATAAAATACAACAGAACAAAAATATAAATATACAAAATTAACAGTGCTTTGTTTTTTGTTTTTTTTTTTCAGGTAGGACTAACAGTAGTAGTACAGAAATTGAATAATCAAATGTAAAAAAAAAAAAATGCATAGTCTCCACTATATAAATTAAACATAGATTAATCCTTGTTAAAGGTACAAAAGTTGTTCAGTCAAGATAAGTGAGTGATTTACGTTTTGTCTTTTGTTGATTAACATTAAAAACACAGACGGCATATAGGTATATTAGGCTGCTGTCACTTTATACCGTCCAATATACTGTAACAGTTATAGTTGACAGGAAGCAAATTGGGAGAGAGAGGGGGAAGGGGTCGGGAAAGGTCCACGAGATGGGACTCGAACTCATGTCGCCCGAAGCGCAACTGCGCTATGTGTCTACGTGCTGCCCAGTAGGCTGTCGGCGCCAACATGTTTTACATTGTTAAGACATAACCGACTGTGTTTACGAGGATACTCGCCAAGACGGGCATTTGGACATTGTTGTGTGTGTTTTTCTGTGCATGCGCAATAAGATGTGAAAGAGATCTCCATTCACTTAAAATCACATGCAAATGATAAACTTTTGTTACAACGCAGCGCTCGCCCGATCGGGCAAGTGGCAGTTCCGTCAACTGTCCCGAGGGTCTTTCACACTGGCCCCCAGCCATTGGGCAGTCTTTATTGTCGAGCCCTGACATGTGATCAGATTTCATTAGAACTTTCTAGATAGATAGATAGATAGATAGATAGATTTTTTTATCTATCTATCTATCTATCTATCTATCTATCTATCTATCTGTCTATCTGTCTATCTGTCTGTCTGTCTGTCTGTCTCTATGTACAGTACTGTTGCATTATGCAGCAATGATGCGTTAAATTGAGCAAAAGTGACAGTAAAGACATTTAAAATTTCTACTTCAAATAAATACTGTTCTTTTTAACCTTTATATTCATCAGAGTCCTGAAGAAAAGTATTCCACACAAATATTATGAAGCACAGCTGTTTTGATAATAATCATAAATGTTTCTTGAGCTGCAAATCAGCATATTAGAATGATTTCTGAAGGATCATGTGACACTGAAGACTGGAGTAATGATGCTGAAAGTTCAGCTTTGATCACAGGAATGAATTACATTTTAAAATATATTCAAAACACATTATAAATTGTAATAATATTCCACAATATTACTGTATTTTTGATCAAACAAATGCAGCTTTGGTGATCGTAAGAAACTTAAATATCTGTCTATACTTACAGGAACCACTGGACGGACGGACAGACAGACACAGATAGATATAGAAATATAAAGATAAAAGATATAAAGACACCTGTCATATAGAGATAATTACTAAATCCTAATGGATAAAATCAAGTCCCACCATATTTTTTTTCTTATATATCTCGTTTCACTCGGAAATGCAGTTTAAAAAAGTAAAATGTGTTAATAGCACGTGGATGTCCTCAACCCTGTGCCGTAGGCTGGTGAAGAATGTGTGCGTGTGTGCCCTCTGCTGGGAGATGAACACCTCCTGTGGCTGCTGCCAGCGGGAAAGAGTTTAATGGTCTTGATTTTGTTTTGTCTGTTTTGCAATTTTAGAGACACGACCGATGATATTCACACGTTAAACCTTTAACCACACACACTCTCTCGCTTGGATTTGCATGCGTTAAATATTTTATTGGAATTCCTAGAGGGATTTCTGTCATAATTGGAGCCAATCCTAAAATATCCCAGTGGGATCATGTACAGATTCCTTAAGAGTCAAATACGGCCCTAGTGGATAAACTGTAATTCTTACAGGGGTTTGTTTTAATTCTTATTTGTCTCTCAAAGTCCTATTGGCTGGGAATCATACTAGTCCTGTTGGTTTCTACAAGATCTAGTTTTTGTTTTGTGCAATGTCAAATCCATAAAGAGATTTCCAATTAATATCTTCTAGGATTGGTTCCAAAATAATAAAATAAGGAATCCCTTGCATGGACTATCTTTGAGGTTATGCTAAAACTTTTTGGAAAATTACAGTATAATTTGTGTGTGTGTGAAATTGTCTAAGAGGGAAGGGGGCGTTGGCTGGACGGATGATCAGGTCTGATTGACCTCTCAGTGGATGTTTCCGGTTCGTTAGGCCTTGCGAGATGCCTGATTAGCGCCTTTGATTCCTCCTCCGTGCCCGTGTGCTTCTATTTTTCACTGCATCCTCCCTTTTCCTGCAGGTCAGGATTCAGGAACAAAGAGGCCAAACATTTAAGTGAGATGGACAACTTGCTTCCAGCTACTGGGATGTCAAACGCCTTGTAGTCAATTTGTCTCAAGCTGTGCTAGTGTGTGTGTGATTACTACTATAGCAAGGCTCTTAAAGCAAGAAAATGAACATCTCTGGCTTTTTTGAGCGTCAGCGCTGTTCCAAAAAACTGCCTGCCGGTGTCAAAGCAGCACAAATGTGTTTTGGTCTCCATGGTAACTCCCTCGAAACCACATGTTCTGCCGACTCTGAGCTGAAACATTTGTCCCCCCCCCCAACCTTCTCCAGTGAATGTCGTTTTCTTGTCTGATTCTGTCACTTACGCATGCCCATTTTCCGGATCTAAAAAAAAAATTTGGAATGCAAGTCATAGACAATGTTCATATGCGTTATTATATAAATAATTATATAAAATGTTGCATTGGTGTAACTGTCATTTATTTATATTTATTTATGCATTTTTTCATGGATTTATTGTACAATAATTATTTACGTATTTATTTATGCATTTAGTTATTTAGTTATTTTAATTACTTTTTTACTGAGTTTAAAAAAAAATGCTATTTGGAAAGTATTGTCTTCCAATGTGAAAATTCTTGAAATTCATATTTAAAAAAACATAAAAAACCTTGATGTGTTTTTGCAAAAACAATAAAACCAAACATAATTAATGCATTATTGCATTTTTTATGTATTATTTATTTATTTATTTATTTTTACATTTTCATCATCTGTCATTTATTTATTTATACATTTATTTGTTTATTTATTTATGCATTTATGCATTTATTCATGAATTTATTGCACAATAATTATTTACCTATTTATTTATGCATTTAGTTATTTTAATTACTTTAAAAAATTCTTTTAAAAAGTCAGTTTTAAAAAATTGCTGTTTGCTATTTAAATATTGTCTGCCAATGCCAAAAAAAACCAAACAAAAAAAAACATTAAACCTTGATGTTTTTGCAAAAACAATAAAACCAAACATAATGAATGCATTTTTATTTATTACAATTATTTATTTATGCATTTATTTATTTATTTATGCATTTATTCATTTATTTATTTATTTATTTATGCATTTATTCTTGGATTTATAGCACAATAATTATTTACCTATTTATTTATACATTTAGTTATTTAGTTATTTTAATTACTTTTTAAAAAATATCTTTTAAAAAGTCAGTTTTAAAAAAAAAAATTGCTATTTGCTATTTAAGTATTGTCTGCCAATGCCAAAAAAACATACTAAACCTTGATGTGTTTTTGCAAAAACAATAAAACCAAACATAATGAATGCATTTTTATTTATTTATTTACATTTTCATCATCACTTCACCATGGTTATAATTTGTCATTGACCTAGCTGCGTGTTTCCCTGCTGCTCAGAAGTGCGAACGACACATCACAGTGAGTTTCGGCTCTGAAGTCGAGTTCACACACATTCAACATGTTTCCAAACGTGTGTCTCAGCCGTGATTCCTCATAAACCCCCTGAAGCACAGATCCGAATGGAGAACAGCCCCCTCCACACACTCACACACACACAGACGCTTTGATTTACTGCAGGTTCCAGTAAAAGGCAGCTGCGCTTGCACAGCGCACCCTACGACGTGACAGGTCTTATTATTATTTATAAGCATTCATAAAGAGAAAGGGTAAATTTGTCATTAATCTTACACACACACCATATAAGCCCGGGGGGATTTTGGCACATTGTGCTTCCCACAAAGTAGCTCACGTTAAAAAAGCCCACTCATTCATCAAGAAGCTCATGCAAACACATCCGTCATGTATTTTTTCCCCCTTCCAACGGTCTAATAATTAGCTCTCTCTAATGCTAAGCTAATGCCAGCTGCTCTCTTTCACCCTCTCGTAAGACCCTCCATCCGCCCCCCCCTTCAGTGGCACATTTACCCCCCTCAGAGGCACCAGAGGGGCTGACGCTCAAATGGAAGGAGTGATTAAGGAGAGGAGAGGGCGGCAGATACCTGTGGAGCAGTGCCGCCACAATAACCATTTCCTCTCTGACCTGCTCTCGCTCTCACATTCTCACTCATTATTTGCTTTATTCCCCTTCAAAATATGTCCTTTTCATTTCTTTCTCTCTCTCTCTCTCTCTCTCTCTCTCTCTATATATATCTATATATATCTATATATATCTATATATATATATATATATATATATATATATATATATATATATAGCTGTTGCTTCCGGCCCCCTTTCCAGAAGAGGGCGGAGCTTTAACAGCTCACGCTTTGGTTGCAACAACAAAGCTGGAGAATCTCACGCAGCCAAAATGAGGATTGTCAGTAACGGTGTTCAGCCTTACATTGTTCAAACCGGAGTCGGACACTGATGGAGAGACTCAGGAAGAAGTTACAACTTTTAGAATGAAACTGGACGTTTCTGAATGGTTAGTGGATAAATTTATGTAGTTGCTGTGGAGTTGATTCAACTCATCGACTAGCATGTGCCGTCATGTTAATCTTTTGTGCAAATCCAGCGTTGAATTGACTCTCGTTTGTGAAGCAGTCCGGCGTAAAATGACGGCATGATAACAACACTCTACTACAACAACTCTTCCTCTTCTCTAAAGCAGCCCAACATGGCCTCACCCCATTTGTTGTGTGTTCTCGGGGGCGGGGTTTATGTATATTTTAGGGTTTGTGATGTCACTAACCCGAGAAGAAGCTCATTGTAGTCCCTACCAGCTGTTTGTTGTAGTCCTTAAAAAGCGATTTCTGTAAAAGAAAATATCTCCCTTTGCATTGAACTTTGAGCGTCGTAACTTTGCAGATGTTGTTTATGATCAAACAGCAACATTACACACTAACTAAAGTTAAAAAAGTGAAATCATAATCAACCACCCCTTTAAAAAGAATCACAGAAAACCTGCATCCTGCATTTTAACGTTTTCAAAAAAATCTCTTAGTATGATTTATAAGCTGTTTTGCTCATGGGGACCAAAAAATGTCCTTACAAAGACAAAGATATTGGATATTGCCATCTTTGTGGGGACATTTTGTCCCCATTACATAGGGTTTACCAGGACAACACACACACACACACACACACACACACGTGTGTATACTATATCTCAATCTATAGTATTTCCATGCATACCATCATTGCACTATGGTCCTTCTTTTAGTTTGTCTCTGGTGGCCACTCAAGTCATGTTCTCTCGTTATCTGACACTTACCACTACATTACTGCAGGTTTTCAGTGCATATGGTAAAATGAGGTGTTTCTCTCACACACAGACACATGCAGAGCTGTAGGTGTATTTGATTAGCAGGGGTCAGGCGTCATGTTCTCTTCAAAGACTGTGAATGAGGTGCTTCATTTCCTGAGTGTTCACAGCCTGTCTCTGTGTCTCCAACACTTTGTTAAAGAGGAAATCAACTGAGATTAGAAGTGTGTGTGAGAGAGTATAAAGCAAAAAATAAGTGAGAATGAAATGTACATGGAATAAATTGTTAGGCTGCAATTAATGTCATAAATATGAGAAAATAAAAATACATTTACTTATTTATTGAACATTATCTTTTATCATACTGCTTTGTATTAAAAGCCTTATTGCGTTTAGAAAATGGCAGCAACCGTAATATGATAACAGACATTAAACAAATCCATTTATTACTTTTTTTCACTCAATGATATAGTTTATTAGCATATCTATAGTATACTTTTCTATAAACGAGTGATTGACACATTAATATAAAATCAAATTGTTATGTGGTCACATTTGTATGTATATGACTTATCCAGATTTCTTCGGGTATGTTTGTAGAATATGATTTATTTCTTTGTTTATTTGTATATTTATTTATTTATTGTGCATTTATTTCTTTATGCATTTATTCTTTATTTATTTATGCATTTATTTATTTCTTTATTTGTATATTTATTTCTTTATTTATTTTTGAATTTACTTCTTTATTTATGAATTTATTTATTTGTTTATGCATTTATTTGTTTATTTATGTATTTCGGAATAATTTTTTATTGTCTTTTATGTCTATATCACCATATTATTTATTTATTTAATTTTTTTTCCCTGTGTAATAAACACTCAAGCACTCGAATGTGTGTGTTTTAGCAGTTACCCAATACCCTCTGGGGGTGGAAGCCGTGGTCCAGGTGCGTCTTATCGAGAGGTAATCTCACACATCTGGAGCCGATGTTCAGCACACATGGCTGGATCTCAAATTAGTCTGGTCTCCTTCTTAATCCCTGTAATTCCAGCCTTGTTTGCACGGCATCACCTGCAATCACATTCAGAGGATTTTACCTATGTTTGTGTGTGCCGAACGTCTGTTTGTGAAGGCCTCAGCGCAGGTCACACGGGTGTGATTGATGTCGATGCCCCTCCGTGGGCGATCACGGCGAGAGATTTAGAGACACTTTTTGTCAGGTTTATTTGTCATCTATAGTGAGAGAGAGGAGAGATTGAGAAGATGGAAGACTATACAGGGAACTGGAGCGAAAATTAGGAAAGTGATATAAAGTAGGCTCTATGATTCCTGCAATGAAAAAACACAGACAGTCATAAAATCCAGCCATAAAAATGGAATTTATTGTATACTGCGGAATGTCACGGAATTTGGCAAAATTTGGAAGAATAAATCACGATGCGGACTGTGTCTGTGAATATTAAACTGCAAAAAGGCTGCTATTTAAATTTGATGTCTGCTTGTTTTGCGTGTCTGTGTGAATGAGCGGCACGTTTTCAGCCTCTGCCGTCTCACTATATGAGGACATGAACTCATGAACTATATCTCCAGATCTGCTCCGAGTCACTTCACCAGCATTTCACCATTTCATTTGAGAAAACTATCATCAGATACACGCAGAAATGCAAAGGTCTTCAGCACAATGTGCCAAAATAAAAGTTTGGTTTAACTTGAAGTAATTATGACAGAAATATGTCATTATTGTATAGTAGAATTTACTTCTCAATTTAATAACAATGACAATAATGCATGATAAACCATTACTTTTTAAGGAAGTTTTTATCCATGTATTGTTTTATCTGTGCCAGTTGTTAACACTTTTGCCAATTTAACTCTTCCCCCGCCATTGACGGAATTTATAAGCTAGGGGGCGCTATTATGCATCTTCTGAAAGAGTACAGAATCTACTGATCAAAACAAGGGCAAAAAAGGAGCAGAAACAAGCGATAAAAGCATTGCTTATGCACATTGTAGTCTTTGAAAAAACAAAAACACGATTTTAAAACTTTTTTTTTTTTTTTTTTTTTAAGCAGAGGCTCTGTTCTTTTTTTGATTTATTGCATGTTCAAATATTCATACAACAAAATATTCTGGGAGCCATTACATTTTTGTGAAAATAATCAAAAATGTTGGCAGTGGCTGGCATTTATAAAAAAAAAAAACAAAAAAAAAACGCTGGCGGGAAGAGAGTTAAAAGAAGATCTGATTTAACAAATTCACATTTTTGATGATAAATTTGTATTAGATTATAAAACACAGAATCCAGAAAAATTAAATCAGACAACACAGAATTTCAGAAAAAATAAAACGTGTTCATAGGGCGCTATTATTGTTAAAAAATATAATTAATTGTTAAAATATTAATATTTTATGAATTCAGTGGATTAAACACCCTTTTAGATTATTAAAATGGAATTAAAACATTAAAACAGAATCCAAAATTAAAACAGAAAACCGAATTTGGGGGTTCTGTGGGGATTTGGGTTTTTTAAACTGACTTTCGTAGGCCCCTAATAAAAGAAGGAGATTTCTGTAAGAGAAACTTAAAATGATGATGTTGAGCTCATAGCTCTATTTGGAAACTATTTACCTGCCTACTTTTTAAAGATGTCTTACATCAGCTTTTTAAAGATTATCCTGCTCTCCACTGTAACGCTCAAAATCATCATAATTATGACAAACGAACGGCTCATTCACTAGCAATGGCGAAATCCTGTCGTGAACTAGGCGTTGATTGGCAGGTGGGGTTGGCATGGCAACAGGTTCCATCTCATTAGCATGCAGGTGGAGCAGGTAATGGATTACAAGAGGAAGTGACATTAGTCAGCATTGTTTGACATCATGTTTCCTCAGGCTGATATCTGCGTGTGAGATGGCTGCTAACTTGAATGCAAAATCAATTCACTTGTGTCACAAATCAGAGTCAAGTTTGTGCCAGGCCAGCTGAGTAGTTTTTAAGAAGTTGCAGGATGTTTGGTCAGTTGGCTCTTCTCTGTGTGGCCTGTTTGTCCATCTTTCTTTACGACCAGTATTCCATTGAACACGTTTGAGATTTAATGGGGTGCCAGACCCGATCACTGACCCAACAGCTGGATCTGTCCTTACTGATGCTCATCCCTGCATCCAACTATGACTTTAGGGCTTTTCACACTGCGCTTAAAGGGTTACTTCACTCAAAAATAAAATTTCTGTCATTAATTACTCACCCTCATGTCGTTCCACACCCGTAACACTTTCGTTCATCTTTGGAACACAAATTAAGATATTTTTGATGAAATCCGATGGCTCAGTGAGGCCTGCATTGACCGCGAGATAATTAACACTTTCAGATGCCCAGAAAGGTACTAAAGACGTATTTAAAACAGTTCGTGTGACTACAGTGGTTCAACCTTAATGTTATGAAGTGACAAGAATACTTTTTGTGTGCCAAAAAAACAAATAACGACTTTATTCAACAATATCTAGTGATGGGCGATTTCAAAACACTGCTTCATGAAGCTTTATGAATCTTTTGTTTCGAATCAGTGGTTCAGAGTGCATATCAAACTGCCCCCAGTGGTGAACCATTGAAATTTTGAAACACAAACGAAGCCTCATTTACTGAAATCATGTGACTTTGGCAGTTTGATACACACTCCGAACCACTGATTCGAAACAAAAGATTTGTAAAGCTTCGAAGCTTCATGAAGCAGTGTTTTGAAATCGTCCATCACTAGATATTGTTGAATAAAGTCGTTATTTTGTTTTTTTTTGGCGCACAAAAAGTATTCTCGTTGCTTCATAACATTAAGGTTGAACCACTATAGTCACACGAACTGTTTTATATATATCTTTAGTACCTTTCTGGGCGTTTGAAAGTGTAAATTAATTTGCTGGCAATGCAGGCCTCACTGAGCCATCGGATTTCATCAAAAATATCTTAATTTGTCGTATGGGTGTGGAACGACATGAGCGTGAGTAATTAATGACAAAATTTTATCATTTTTGGGTGAACTAACCCTTTAAAATGCCACAATGAGATTATATCATACAATTACAACTTTATATGTCACAATGAAACTTTATTTCTCAATTTTGACTTTATATGCCACAAAATTGACTTTATATCACAATTGTGACTGTATATGCCACAGTGAGAATTTATCTCACAATTTTGACTTTATATGCCACAAAGAGATTTTGTATGCCACTTTTATGTCACACAATTCACTTTCTCACAATTGTGACTTTATATATCATATGTTATTATGAGTTGGAAACGTTTTTCCATACGTATGGTTGAGGTGTTGACTTTACAGTGACTAAACAGACAGTGTTTTGTATTTTTGTAAGGAAACTGACTTCAGATAGGCCTCCAAAGCACCATAACATCACATCTAATGATCTAGAACAAATGTAAATGAGCTTTAGAGGTTAACAAGCAAAAATTTAAGGATTGCACAACATCTTTATAAGCCAGCACTCATGCTGAGGTGCTCAAAAAAAACAACACAGTGAATGTTTCTGGCTGTATGTTCATTTCTCAGTAGAAATAGAATCATACATTGAACAATCAAGCAGTATTTTTACAGTTTTGAGCTCTGCCAATGACTCTTTCCTCAGATGTAACTCATATAGAGAAATGTCACCAATTCGGTTGAACCCTAGCAGTCTGTATTCTGTTAATACATACACACACATTCACAAATCCTCTCAAAGGTCGTGTCGGTGATGAATGCATCTCAGTAGAGTTGAAAAGCTGAGAGTGTTCATGTTACGGCCCTCACGAGAGACATCTGTGACCTGCCATCCATCATTAATACAATTCCAGTGGTGTTTTAAAGCATTAGGCAGCTTATTGCCCAGCTACTGTTATGAAGAAAGGAGTTTTCATTGTTTTTTTTTGTCCGGTTTGCAGCTCTGCGATTGGCTGAAATTGACATGCACTCTTTTTTTTTTTTTTTTTGTGAGTCACACACCTCGACGATCCTTCAGGAATAATGTGCAGTGTGTATATACACATCTGCAGTGATGAATATCTCAGCCCGCATGCTTCAGGCCCAGAAATAGAGTTTGATCAGGTATGAAGCACTTAGAGGAAGAACTGGAGAGAGACGGCCATCTATCAAACCCGTGGAGAAGTGATTCCCTGAGATTACTTTTTCCCTCTCTCTCACTTTTGCCATCTGATCTGGACGATTTCTGTTTATTTTTCAGGGCGAGAAATGTCAGCCCATCGAATCACGCGGACCGGGCTCAGGGAGCGTGCCGCAGTATTTCCCTATGATTGATGATGCGTATTCCTGTCGCGTGTCACCAGTTATTGTTTTCCTGAAAAACAGTTACGGATGCAGATGACTTCACATCGAGCTTCCGTCTCACCCTCCCGCTCTTGCTACCTGATGTTCCCTGGCATTTTTTGTCTTTCATTAAGCCGTTGTTTCCTCTGCCAGGCCTTTGACGTGATTGGAAAGGCGAGCGCGGGCAAAGAAGGGAAGTGCTAATTCATTAGTGGCTGGCGAATGAATTCATCAGCCGGCGCGGCTTTATGGCCGCTTGTCAACGTGCCAATCCGAGACGGTCAGAGACCACGGCGCGCGCACACGTATTCTCTCTCATTACCGTCCACGTCCTCTCGGCTCATAACGCTACCGTGACATTACGTTTGACAGCTTCTGATTCCCTTGTCACATCTAATTTGACCATTGATGCTTAACGCACGTGCTCACAAACACAGACACCTGTCGGCTGAGATTTTATCTTTTAATTTCTTTTTATATTTGTTTATCTTACTGCCTGTCATGCTTATATGATCATAACTAGACACTGTAAGCTTCTCTACCGATGCGTTTCACACACAAGCTCTCAGCCGTTACATTACGGTCTGTTCTATAGACAATTAAAGTATGGTTGCCTGTGTAATGTGTCTAATTATTGTCTGATGGTTGTGTACTGTACATTAATTTGTTAGTAATTACTACTTATTATTTTTCGAGACACCTGCTTGAATATTTGCGGTATGCATACTGTGCACTGTTTGCTATGTTTCTGAATGCATGAAATAACAGGATAACCTATATTTGCCAACATGTGAACAGCGCACACTCCATGGAGCTCTGTATCCCACAATGCAATGCACTCGACTTGACCTTTCCAGTGTGGTGAATGAACCAGCAGTTGCATCAGCTGTGATCGGACTGCCAACATTAAGAAGACGTGCTAAATATATTCATGTTTTTCTAATTAAATGAATTATATATTGTAAATAAAATAATAAAATATAGCCTAAATATAAAGTTTAAAATAAAGAATAAAATATAAAGCTTTAAATGTTTTTTTAATGTATTCATATTTTAATATTTTGAAGATTATTTTATTTTATATGAAGATATTAATTATTTTATATAAATAATAAATGTTATATTTTTAGTATTTCTATAATAATTTTCTGAAAATTACTTTATATTAATTTATAATATTATTTTAAATTAAGCTTAACTTTTATTTTATTTTATTATTTAATTGATTTTTTTCAATTGATTTTATTTTTTATTTTACAATTTTTTTTATTTTATTTCATTTTATTATTTTATTTTATTTTTTCAATTTATTTTATTTTTTCATTTCATTTCAATTTTTTTATTTTTCAGTTTTATTTTATTATTTTATTTTATTTGTTTTATTTTTTATTTTGTTTTTCATTTTTATTATATTATATTTAATTTTATTTAATTTTATTTTTTTATTTTTCAATTTTTTTTTTCAATTTATTTTATTTCAATTTTTTTTCAGTTTTTATTTTATTTATTTTATTTTATTATGAGATGATAACTGGACACTCTTTTAAAACAGTGACAACAATGTAGCATATGGATGTTACTGACTGAATATTAGACTTTTGATATCTTTTGTCATCTAATATAGTGATATATTACATTCACATGTTTTTTGAGTGGCTGAGGTGTCCAAATATATTTTGGGGCCACAATAACTCATTTTGCTATCTTAGGACATTCACGCTTTTTCATACTTCAACTACTGTATTCTTTGCAGTCTTACATTAACAGTAATTTTTGAAGCATCTATTAGTAATATTGGCCAGTTTTTTTCATTTATGGCTTTGCTCTGAGTGAGAATGAAATATCAAGTATTGCATTATGACACAGTGGCACCGATCATCCTCTCTACCTTCCAAAAAACACCTTTTGCATACACTTTTGAACTTTATGAGCTTGAGGAAATGTCAAATTCAATGTTTGCAGTCACGTGCTGTAATTCCTGTTGGGCAAATGATTCATGGTATGGATTTTGTAAAAAAACAAACAAGGAAAAACCGTTTGATCGATGCACACGTACTAGGACCTGCAGTTCTCTTTTCAACATTGTGTCTCTTGTGATGCCTTTGTAAAATATATATATTGTGTGTGTATATATATCTCCAGCTGCGTGTCTTGTTTGTTAGTTATGTTTTTTCTTGTCTCTAATCTGACTTGTGTTTGTCTGTCCTCAGCTGAAGGCTGTGTACGAGAAGATGGAGCTCCAGCAGAGGGCGATGGTGAGTCCCGGGGGGAGTGTGGCGTCGGGTTGCTCCAGCCCTGACCCCTCTGAACCAGAGCTCAGCGTCCTGCAGCCCTATCTGGGCAGTGAGATCGAGGTCACCACGTCCGCCCTCAAATCAAGTACGTATATCAGTGCAGGAATTCACATGTCTGCATCAATCAAAAACAAAATCCGTAATAGCATCATGCTAAATATTTAATTTAATTTATTTTTTTAAGTTTGATTTTTATTTTATTTTTTAGTTTTATTTTTTTTTCAATTTATTTAATTTTTTAATTTTTATTTTTATTTTTTCTCCTATTTTATTTTATTTTTTATTTTTCAATTTTTATTTTATTTTTGTCACAAATTATTTTATTTTATTATTTTTTATTTTTCAATTTCTATTTTATTTTTATCAATTATTTTTATTTTATTTTATTTTATTTTATTTTGTTTTATTTTACAATAGATAATTCTTCTGGCAAATAGTAAATAAAATCTATTCATCTTATACTGAATACTTTGGTCAAGGCGAGATTAAAAAGGCTATAAGATCAACTGTAGGCGAGTGAGGTGAATTTGTGGGTTCAGTTTGAATCCCTAAAACCTCGAAGGGTTAAACATTACTGTTTCCCACATGCACAAGTGTCTTTCATTTCCAGCGACCACAGACCAACTGAATGGAGAAAACATCTGTATGTGCACATCGGCATGAGTGTGTGTGGTGGTTTTAAAGAGTGTGTTCGGTATTAAGTTGTAGATAGGGAATGTGTTTTGTTTTCAGCGTTAGTTATGTGTGAACTTGTGTGCATGTGTGGTTGCATTAGTAGCAGCCCATAATTGAGCTGATTTTGTGTGTGCATGTTTGTGTGGTTTGGTGTTAACTTGACATGAGGGTGAATAAATGAAGACAGTTTTTATTTTCGGGTGAACTATTCCTTTAAGAATCTTTAGTGAACACCCATAATGCCCTAGCAACCACATAGCAGCAGATTTGTGACACTGAGTGAGCGTTAGCCACTTTAATAGTCGTCTGTGTTCGACTGTCACAGCTGTATCAATTCAAATGAATGCAGACGTTACACTTGCCATTTCTGAATCCATCATTGTGACTGCTCACTCAGGCTTGCCCTGGCTAACCTTCCCATAATGCCCCTCTCTGAAGCCAGACTGCAGGCAGATGTCCCTGTGTACACCTCAAGCACTACGATGTCATTACATTACAAAAAGCCCACTGTCAGCTGCGCACACAATGCTCGTCTCGCTCATTTATCAATTAAATGATGCTGAGGACAAAGAAACCGTGCCCAATGTAGTTTAGTAGCCGTGCCGTAGCGCTGGTGTGTGTGTGTGTGTGTGTGTGTGTGTCAGCACTTGGGATTTGATGTTGAAACGTAGCCGAGGCGATAGGGAAGTCAAAAAAGAGTCTTATTGAATCAGTGGCACTAAGGAGGAGGAAAGGCCTTCACGGGATCAGGGCTAACTTAATTAGTGTGTGTGTGTGTGTGTCTGGGGTGCAAACAGGCATAATGGCAGCATTTGAATGAGTTCATGCTTGGCCGGACCTCGGTTGACTTCTGAACAGTGTACACTGCTAATCTGGTTAGATGTGCATGTGTGTGGGCATATGTTGCTATACTTTGAGGGTAAATCTGTCCCCAGACGTTTGCTATATATATGACCAAACATCTTATTCATGTTTTTCACAAAAATTCTGAATAAAAAAAGAATAGGGTTGGGAGTCGTTTGAATTTTAACGATTCCGATTCTGCTTATCGATTCCGATTCTTATCGATTCCTTATTTCGATTCCAATAAGGTTATAAAAAACAAAACCTTAGATATCATTCACTTTTATTCTAAGTCTTATTTTAAAACATTTAATTGTAGCTGAATACCATGAACAAAAATCAACAGGCTCAAGAACATTTACACAACAGGAACTTTTGCCTATAGTTTAAAAATACTATAGCAAAAACAACTAGCCTAACTAATATAAATTTCAAGCATTATTAAACACTCAGTAATTAAAAAAGAACAAATAAATAAATTAGCAATCGCACAAATAAATACAACTTAACAAATATTCGATTGAAATAAAGTGTTTTAAGATTTTCAGGTATTCAGGTACAGAAACTGTAATCAGATGTAAAATAACACTGCACTTTATAAATAAAATATACATTACAAATATAGTTACAAAAGTTAGTCA
The DNA here is from genome assembly GCA_039654765.1 of Mylopharyngodon piceus. Classification (NCBI taxonomy): domain Eukaryota; kingdom Metazoa; phylum Chordata; class Actinopteri; order Cypriniformes; family Xenocyprididae; genus Mylopharyngodon; species Mylopharyngodon piceus. The sequence goes on along the minus strand of CM077440.1, from coordinate 16,684,625 downwards.
GTCAAGAACAGCGAGTGAATTTTCTCTGTCTTTTGTTCTTTGATTAACGTTATTATAGAGGCGGCAGCAGCAGGAATATTAGGCTGCTGTCACTTTAAGAGCTGCACTGATTCAATATACTGTTACACGTGTTTTCTTTCTCAACTGTTTACGTTCACTTAAGCCATAACCGACTGTGTTTACGAGGATGTTTTGACATATTTTCTGCGTGTATTTGTCCGTTCAAGTGTAAAAAGACGCAGAAGAGAACTCAATTCAGTATTGTGCACTATACAGTATGAGAGGTGGCCTTCTGTGCGCGTGTTTTGGATGTGTGTGCACCACAGAAAACAGCGTGCGAGTCTTCTTGCATTTAAATGGTTTAAAATCACATTAAAATCACTTTTTCTGTGAGCACGTTTTGGATGTGTGCGTAATAAAATAGCGTGCGGGTCTTCTTGCGCTTGAATGGTCATATTAAAATGCACACATATATACCAAGCATCATTCATATTTTTCTTTTTGATTTAAATTTCAAAATCTGTAATTATTATTATGTATTTATTTTTTAACAACTTTTTGTTTTATTTTTAAATTTATTCTAAAAATTAGGGTTTGGGTTAGTTTATAATGCTTATAATTAGCTTCTGAAGAGGCAAATAAAGGTTAAGTGCAGTCATTATGTCACTCAATTAGTTTTTCCCCCTTCATTTTTCTTATAGGAATGAATTAATAGCTGTGGTAACTGGTATTCGCATTTCCTTTCGCTAAACCTCACACAATATTGAGAAAAATATTTATTCTGGAAAACATAAATTTGATCCAGCAGTCGTGTCTGCAGGCAGTGGTCGTGCTGCTGTTTTGACCCACGTTTAGCAAAAAATAGATATTACTTAATTGCTTTGTTGTGCAGTTTTCTAGCAGTGGGTCTTTGAGGGTTAACCAGAGCATCCTGTACGAAAGCACAATGAGATTTAGAAGCCACTTTTACTTCTGTTCTGTCAGGGGCGGGGCATAAGAGTGAGTGACAGGTGGTGACTGCTGAATGAAGATGGTTAGAGAGGGGCAGTGGGTCACCACTCAGTCTATGAGTCAAAGACATACATTAAAGCGCTCAGTAAATGAAGAGGTTAAAGAGGTGGAGATGATACAGAGGATGATTGACGGCGTGACAGATGCCAGTCAGAGCTCAATGGACCGCCCTCACACCTGCTGTACAGACATCTAATTAAAATATATATATATATATTAAGCTAGTTGTATTGTATTTTTGTATTTGGATTATAAAATGCTTTTAGTTAACCACACACTTAACCATTTAAAAGTATACAAGCTCAATTGTATTGTGAGAGCTTGATGTATTCTAGGATATGTGATTGGTTGTCATGAGTAACACATTTCAACCATGGGCGTCACATTAGTGCAGTGCAGTTTAAACAAATTAGACCTGCTGTTCATGTTTACTTAGTCAGCACACAAGGAAAGGATTGAGGAAATTTTTTTTTTTCTCTGATGTAATTATAGAACGGTGCTTTGTTCCACCAACCGGAGCCTGGGAGTTTGTTCCTGCTCGAGCCGTAATAGTCCTCAGAAATGGGGCAAATCTGTCTCTGCTCTGACTGTCTCTGTGGCACGGAGCTATGATTACAGCGGCATCGATCCCTGACCTACCTGCTCTCATTACACACACTCTCTCCCAGTCTTCACACTGCTCTCACGGCTCCCAGCAGCACCTGAGGTGGACGGCCGCTCATACCTGTCAGCAATCGATTGCTAATAAGACAGAATTACAGCTTAACAGACCGTCTTAGACTTTGAATTTGGTTCTTGGTACCCGCAAACTGTTTTTTTAAAATACGTTTTTGATCATCTTACACGTTCATCTTTACTTTTCTCGTGGTGATGTGCCACAGATGGGAGTAAACGCAGCGTAGAGCCGTGACAAACAGACGACGCGTGACTGAAAGAATGTGCCCGCTTGACCCCATTTCACATGACAGACCTCTCAGTGGTCAAAGGTCAAGAGGATTCTCCTTGCTGTCCTTCATTGTAAACCCAGATTAAATTGAGAGTGGTTTTCTTGTTACTTTTATAACGCTAAGTGATTGTAGTTGAGTGGAAAGCGATCTGGAATCTTGCAGTTAAATTTGGGACTTTTCACTTGACCTTTATGTTGATTTTTACACCAACAGCACGTTTGACAGAAGTATCTCTATTCCAACACAGCACATTATTCGGGATGGGGAATTTCCATCGTAAATATATTGTGTTGATGAAATCCAGACTCTGGATTCCCCCATAATTCCCCTGCACACAATCTTGGCCCCTATACTAGAGGCGCCAGATGTGAGTGCATAATTTCCTTATCTTTCTAACCGCTGCTAATTAAGATTATTTGTCATTATAGATTTTTTTGGAAGGCAAAAAATGCTGTTACTAAAAATGTAACATGCTTTTAAATTTTTGTTATTTTTGGAAGTCTGGAAGTTTTATTATTTAGTTTTTATATTTTATTATTTTTTAAGTTATATTTGGAAAGCAAACATTTCTATTATTTTGAATTTTTTTTTTTATTTTTTTTACAGTAACTCCTGATTGTACTTTTAATTTTTAAACTTCCTTTTTTAAGGAAAACAACTATTAATATAGCTGCGAGCAGCAATTATTGGGGTTCAAGCGCTTTAAGGCGCTTTAAGCACATGTGTAAAAAGGTGTTATGTTTTACTTAGCAAGCATGTAACCACTTAAATCATAGATGGAAAAGGCCATTTATAGCCAATACAGGCAGTTTACCATTGGAAATATATAGTTTTAAACCTTTTTAACAGTTATAGTGCCACCTATGGTCCATAAAAGTTGGCATGCTTCTTTAGAGCCGTATGCTGCATGTGCTCACCTATTTTCGTAAAGTTCCGAGTTTTTGTTTATGATTTATAGGCTTTTGTGAGCACTTGGCCATGCCCCTTTTCTAAATGACCCTGTTATAGCTACCCAAAGGGTAAAGTTTAACTTTTTTTTGATAATTATTGACCTAGAGAGTCCATAGAATTGTACTGCACTGGTTTGGTTCCGATTGGGCGAAAAACCTAGGACTAGCTTGCAAATGTAGTTTTCTTTTACATAATCACGCATTTTTTTAATCCTTTATGCACGTGAAAAAAGCAAATGTGTCCCCTGGTGGCCGATTTCTTTCGATTTTCTCACAGGCCTCTAGGGTCGTGAGTCAAACAGGCCCAGCGAGTTTCGTTCCGATCGGCCTCCGTTAACCTCGTCTGATAGCTGCTCAAAATTCATTGGCCGATGGTGGACATGTTTTTCGAGATACGTCAACGCCCTCATAGACGATCATGGCACCTCGGGCAAAGACACTGCATGCCAATTTTCAAGTCGATCGGAGTTACAGTTGAGCTCAAAAGTTTACATACCCCTTGCAGAATATGCAAAAATGTTAATCATTTTAATAAAATAAGAAGGATCATGAAAATTGCATGTTATTTTTTTATTTAGTACTGTCCTAAATAAACTATTTCACATAACAGATGTTTACATAAAGTCCACAAGACAAAAAAATTGCTGAATTTATAAAAATGACCCCATTCAAAAGTTTACATACCCTTGATTCTTAATACTGTGTGTGGTTACCCAGATGATCCACGGCTGTTTTTGTTTTGTGATGGTTGTTCATGAGTCCCTTGTTTGTTCTGAGCAGTTGAACTGAGCTCTGTTCTTCAGAAAAATCCTCCAGGTCCTGCAGATTCTTCAGTTTTCCAACATCTTTTGCATATTTGAACCCTTTCCAGCAGTGACTGTATGATTTTGAGATCCATCTTTTCACACTGAGGACAATTGAGGGACTCAAACACAACTATTACAAAAGCTGCAAACATTCACTGATGCTTCAGAAGGAAACACGATGCATTAACAGCCTGGGGGTGAAAACTTTTAAACAAGATGATGACGTGCAAGTTTTTCTTATTTTGTTTTGTTACAGTACTAAATAAATAATAACATGCCATTTTCATGATCCTTCTTATTTTATTAAAATGATTAACATTTTTGCATATTCTGCAAGGGGTATGTAAACTTTTGAGCTCAACTGTATAGCTATTTGCATGTTTTTTCCTGTTATAGCGCCACCAAGTGGTGTCACACGACCGCGTCCTTTGTCACACGACCACAGAATGAGCTCTTACATATGTTTGCTGAGTTTGGTGAAAATATCTCATTCCGTTCACGAGTTACAGCCATTTTAGTAAAAGTGGCTCCACCTACTTCGAACGTTTTGGCAGCCCTTAGGGCCCTTTGGCGTTTTTGCCTTAAATTATGATAGGACAGTATCTAGACAGGAAGTGAAGTGAAGAGAGAGAGAGAGAGAGAGAGAGAGAGAGAAAGAAAGAAGGGGACGGGATTGAGAAAGGTCCACGAGCTGGGACTTGAACTCGGGTCGCCCGAAGCGGAACAGCGCTATATGTCCGACCGTAATTCTACTTTTTAATTATTTATTGAAGGCAAACGGTTCTCATGAAAACATTTGAAATGTAGCCTCAGGTTTGTGAATGTCTAACCTTTAGTCTATTAATAGTTTAATAATTCCATACTCAAATTCTCTTTATTTTCAGCCCGATCACTCGTGTTGTGGGATTGCCTCTTATTTATTCAGCTGAAAAGACATATTCATAGCACACTCCAAATGTTGTACTTTTCCTGGAAGATAAAACCACTAGAAGGGTTGTTCCACTCCTGTGTCGAGAATAGCCAATAATTAAAGGTTTTACCTTGAATCGCTGTGGTCTTTACAGATTTCCCACAAATTCTTACTTCTGCTGTTTCAAGGGGCATAAAACCGAAATTAACACCTAAAATTAGTTTGCACAAGCGTTTCTTTTGACGATTAACCTTGAGCCTGGAGAAAACAGTGCCAAGCTCCACCAGGTTCTGCAGGTTTGAGAAGATTGATTGGAGTTGAGGGCGACTCTTCACCTAGACGCTGCGCAGATGTAACTCCTCTATGAGAATTTGTAAGCATCACGAAGGTCTGAGAGCTTTCTTATTGTGAGTGTCCTTCATGAAGTCATCAGGGTGTAGTTAGTGTAGGACCTGGCTGATGTTGGAGGTCTTATGTTGTAGATATATGATGGCAATGAAGAGTTCTCTAAGGTGGCATACACATACAGGACGCAAACAAAACTCTTAAAATAAAATATCTACGGCATCTCTTAGTATGTAAGCCCACTCAGAATATTTTATTTTATTTATTTATTTATTTTTTGGGCTCAAGCACAAAGGATACTTGCACATTTATCTAAACTTTATGCTCTGAGGTAAAACAGGCCTCAAAGAGTCCGGGTTTCTGTCTAGGTCTGTTTCCTTGGCCTTATCTGTCTCATATGCACATTTCCATTGAAATACAGAAAAATATAGTTCAGTAGCTCAGTGGTACATTTAAAGATGGCCCTGATGAGTTGAAATATTAGCTCAGAAAGTAATACCAATGGTTTTCTTAATGAAGTAGCTTCTAAAGCAGACGCGTTATAGCTTGCTTTTGGTTCCAGTACCTTATTAAAATGGCTGTGAGTCAAAGAGACGGCCACAAAGTCTGTGTTAATGACTCCCAGAGCACACCAGCTTCACCTGAATCAGAGTTTCTGTGCTAGTGTGATCATACTGAAAGGCTTTTTGATGATTTTTCTAGTAGCAGACTGAAGGATATGAGCAGTCTTTGCTGATGGAAGTGTCTGTGTTTGACCAGGGAAAATGGTAACTTTTTCAAACACTGTGCTTGAATTTTTTTATCTATCATTTTTCTTTATCTTTTTTCAGGGTCAGACTTGATCTTTCTGTTGATTGTGGCTGGTAGAATTTCTCAGTATTCTGTTCTGTCGCATTTTCCACCACACGCAAGATAATTAGTTCTCGTCAGTCTTTAGGAAGCTACTTTAAAACTGTACTTTGACATGATACAAGCCACTCATAAAAGTGGCCCAAAGTTGGTCGGTAAGCTCACCAAGGCTGATCAAAACACAGTAAAATTGTAAAATATTATTATAATTTAAAAAATTGTTATATGTATAATATATCTTATAATTTAATGTGATGCAAAGCTGAATTTTCAGCATCATCACTCCAGTCTTCAGTGTCATATGATCCTTCAGAAATCATTCTAATATGATGATTTGCTGCTCAAGAAACATTTCTATTTATTATCAATGTTGAAAACAGTTGTGCTGCTTCATATTTTTGTGGAAACAGTGATGATTTTTTCTTTGATGAATTAAAAGAAGAGAACAGCCTTTATTTGAAATCTTATGTAACATTATAAATATCTTTACTGTCAATTTTGACCAGTTTAATGCGTCCTTACTGATAAAAAAGTATTAATTTATTTAAAAAAATCAAATCTCACTGACATCTATATAGAATCCATCTATCTATATCTATCTATATCTATCTATCTATCTATATATATATATATATATCTATATATATATATATATATATAGATATAGATATAGATATATAGATAGATATAGATATATGGATTCTATATAGATTCTACCCTAAAAATGTAATTACCTGCACTACCAGCTCTTTTATAATTGACTAAAGCACATTTATGTGTGTACAGACCTGTTGTGAATTTGTGTAACTTTTTCTTTGCACATAATGAAGAGCGCTTGTACACAAATATAGGCAAATGGCATGCAGTGTGATTAAAAACAGTCATGTGTGAATGGCTAACCTCATATAATACACACACTGTCATTCATTAGTGTGGGTGAAATGGCTCAGTACTAACCCGTTGTTATGTAAATGTAGACACTTGTATGCAAATATGCTCAATAATGAAGTTACTGTTTCTGAATGAGTCTTTTTTTGCAGCTTAGTCTCATATTTTTCAGGTTGGTATAAAACTGTTTTCCTTATAGAAAACTCAGTTTCCCATGATTTAGCTCCTTCAGCAGTAACGTTTACGAATTTTGACCTTGCCTCCATGCCAACGTTCAACAAATTTGTGTACTTCAGATCCTTGAGATGTCACAGTGTCTCCGGCCTTATCTCAGAAGGTCTTGGAGATCCTCTTCAGAATGGAGGCCAAGGACATTCTGTTGGATAGTGCTGATATAAAACTCCCTCGTTGCATTTTTGCACGGAGTTTTATTTTGTTCCTGTAAAAGACAGAGCTGTTTTTGATGGATCTAGCATCCTGTTCCCGTAGCCGTTTCTGCTGAGTCTAGTGATGGCTCCTGCTCTTTGGCTGTTGTCCCTCTTATGGAAACCAGACAAATGCGTGTGATGGGAGACGTTTGGCAGGACTGATGAGTCTGTGTACGGAAAGCTGCTCTGACTCACTCAGATGACTTTCTGTTTTTGTTGCGTGAGGCTGTGTTGTTGTGCTTTCATGTGGTGAGTTTAGTGTAATTTTAATTCTGTCTGAAAAGAACAGAAAACACTCTAGGTAACGTTCAACTAGTGTTTGATCTGTGCTTGGCTGTCTGGGAAAAAAATACAACTGAATAATGGTAAATGAGTCAAAAAAAAAACTGCTCAGAATTATTTATTTAATGCAAGAGTTACTCAAAATTAACGAATGATTGCACAAATAAATAAGTAAATAAGAAAATAAGTAATACATTAGTAAATACATATGTAAATATATACATAAAATAACAAAAAAACTGCCACAAAATGGAAACTGGCTCAAAATGGTCACGTTACTTCACTTTTTATTAACTATGCTAATGTATGCATTAAAATGAATTCTTAAAATGGAGTCACGATAAAATTAACCGGTTTTATCTTCTCTTCATGGTCATACCGCTGACTTTTACCATGCTAGTACAATGATAGTACATAAAAAAACAACAAAAAAAACAACAACATCAAAACACATTTTCATTACTTGAAAAAATAAACATTAACCAAAGTAGATAAAATATATTTAACATATTAACCAAATTTTATTTCAGCTAGATTTTTATTTAAAGTTGAAGTACTAAAATAACTAAAATGAAATAAACTAAAACTATATAGACCTATTTAAAAAATAATAACAAAAATTATAAAAAACATTTCTAAGACTTTAACTAAAATGAAAAGGAATACAGAAAATTAAAAAAAAAAAAAAATGTAATTCAATGTATTAACAAGAACTATAATATTATAAATAATATAAAAAGTAATCTCAATGATACTAAAATAACACTGTTCAGTGCAATATAATACTATCATGTGTACCATGGTATCGCTACAGTACTTTTTTAAGGTCTAGGTCATTGTTTTACCTAAATTTGCAAATGCAGTAGGATTCTATTTTAGATTTATAACTATATTCTTTGACTTTTCCCATCAGCCACCCCTCTATCCGTGCGAAGCAGCAGTGACCCCGCCCTCGCCCCGCCCCTGGATGTCATTTCATTGGACCGTGAGGACATCAGCAGACCCCAGTCTACCGTGAGTGAACACACATCACATACTCATGTCTGAAAGGAGTGTCTGGGAATGCGTCAACTTTCTTTTTTCAGTTGTTACAGAAAATGAAGGCCAAATTTGTATTGTGGACGCAATGCAAGAATATTTTTGATTTCTTTTTGTACTGCTGGTCTTCTTATTTATTTAACCAGTCCTTGTTTGCAGGACTTTCACTGTCACAGTTAACATTCACGGTCATATTGTATTTGTGCTTAAGTTTGACCTTTTAGCTCCGCCACCATTGTTATCTTACTCTCCTCTATTATTGTTTTCATCAACAAAGCTTTTACTCGCTCTACGTATATATCTCTCTTTCATTCCTTTCCTTTGAGGTCATATTTTTCGTATTTGCTTTTCAGATTCTAACAGACAAACAGCACACACGCTACTGCTCAAAAGTTTGGTGTCAAGAAGATTTTATTTTTATTTTTATTTTAATTAATACTTTTATTCAGAAAGAAATTTAAGGGATCAAACGTGGCATTTATTATGTTACAAATGATTTTATTTCAATTTTTTTTGAACTTTCTATTTATCAATGAATCCTGAGAATAATATATCATGGTTTTCACAAAAATATGAAGCAGCACAACTGTTTTCAACATAATAATAAAGAAAATCAGCAGATTAGAATGATTTCTGAAGGATCATGTGACACTGGAGGAATGATGCTGAAAATTCAGCTTTTCATCACAGGAATAAATTACATTTTAAAATTTATTAAAATAGAAAACAGTTATTTTAAATTGTAAAAATATTTCACAATATTACTGTTTTTACTGTGATTTTGATCAAATAAATGCAGCCTTGGTGAGCATATTTAAAAAATAAAAATAAAAAAAAAATTCTACCGACCTCAAACTTTTGAACAGTAGTGTAAGTTTCAGAATGAGTGAACAGCGTTTTGCTGTATATACTCTGTGCTTCAGACACAGAAAGCCAACAAAGTATATTTTAATTCTGAGTGTGACATTTCTTAAATTGTACCACTTTCAGGCTCTTGGAAAACTGCTGAGTGTATCAGGACTACATGCATAAAACTGTCCAATATCTCTAAAATATTAGCATCAAACGGGAAAAGAAAGTGTACGGCAATTGTTAGGGATTCAGAAGGTGTCTGCAAAATTACAGTTCGTGCAGACACTCGCACACATCCATCCCAGATTGCTCGGAGTGACAGTAATCATTGCGGTGCACTCCTCAATGACAGGGTGAGGGCACACTAATGCATCAACGACAGCACTTTTGAGACGGTGAGGATTCATAAATATGTGCGTATTCTCTCTACACCCAAACAAATATCTGCTTCTGTCAGTGCCACCGCTGCAGATTCCACTTCCTCCTGCAGAACTTCTTCAGCACTCTTAAGATTCTTGGCGACTTTAGTTCCAGATACCAATAATGCTCCATAATTTTGTTTTTTTTCCATTTGTGTTGTGGTTTATACAAATAGTAGGGGTGTAACAGTACACTGAAGTCATGGTTTTGTACGTACCTCGGTTTTAGGGTCACGGTTCGAAATGATAACTGGAACAAGCAACAAATCTCCAATGCTAGTTTCTTTTCATTTATTTTGAACAGACAGTAGTGCAAGTTACAGTTTGTTCCACCTAGCAGCATTTAGTCCCCCCTAAGGTAGTTGGTACAGTACAGCCTCCTATAATTTTTTTTTTTTTTTCTTTTTTAGGGCTGTTAAAAACAAAAAACATTATTTGGTCACAATCAGCTACAAAACTGAAAATCATCTCTTGTGTTATAAAAGAACAAAATAAATAGAAAAATTAAAAATAAAACTTTTACAGAGTTTAGTTTTTGCACTTATGTAGTCTTTTTCTGCCTAGCTCCGGTGATTGGCACATCTGGATGATGTCGGCTGTCATTATAACAGCGGAAACAACTTAAAAATACTTAAAATACTTTTATGGTCATTTATGACCATAGTCATTTATGGTCATAAAGATATGAGTAAGACATCATTCGAAACTATAAAGTGTCTATTTTTATTTGTGTACACTACACTCACAATAAAAACAAAACATTGTGCTTTTGTAAAACAAAGAAATCAAACAGGATGCCGCTTTCTGCCGCCTCCATTTACTTTCCGTGAAGTTTGTGGAACACGTCACTAAAATGAATCGAAACTCAGTGTATAGGCTACTAGCAAGCCCTTGCGGGCCATCTGAACTTTTGTTTTGGGTTGGTTCATAGATCGACTCTTCTTCTTCTGCTCTTTTTCCTGTTGTGGCGGTTTCCAAACAGCATTGCATTACTGTGCGCCCCCTTCTGGATGGGAATGTGGATTGCCTGTGACTGACTGTAATCATCATCTAACTGTATGCCTGTATGTCTGTTGTCATTTACGAATCACCACGACACCCTTCGTCACACAGATCGTGCCAAAATCGGGCTGATATTATATCATCTGAACCCGGCATTACTCTAAAATCAGGGCAAAATGCTTGGTATTCCAGTGTTATTCCTTGAAATCTAAGGTAAATCTCGATGGGTTTATAATAGTGTTGTTCCAGGATCGATGTTGTTGTTTCAGGAGCATGTTGTGCTTTTGTAAAATCAAACCAAATTGAGTAGAACATGTTCTTGGAACAACATCCTTGTTAGTCCTGGAACAGCATTTCTTAACCAGACCAGACGAGATTTATGGATTGTGTTTTTAATCTTGAGTAATATCCTTATGAACCTTATTTATTTTAGAAGTAATGATAGCTTAATGGGAATATTGTTCCAAGACCATCAGATCCAGGAACAGAATGTCCTACTTGTGTAAATCACGTGCCTGAAGAACACACTGCAGTTTCTGATATAATGAAGATCAGTCCTTTTTGAAGAGTCCCTGGAGGAACTCTGAGCTCCCTGTTCACGTTACAGCAGAGACGGGGGACCCTGAAGCGCTCCCAGTCCCTTATCATCCGTCCCAGGAGCTCAAGCTTACAGCCGGCGGTCACCTCCACTGAAGCATGGCACACCTTTAAATGATTTGAGGAGTTTCTCTGTGCTGCTGTGCTCTGCTCTGCTCACATCTCAGCTGTATGTACAGGAGAACCGGGTAATTACAAGTGCGGGGCGGGGATTCTCTGCTAGGTTTTGTCAGTCATGTTTTAGACTGAAGACAAGATGATTATCAGATGTGTTGAGGAGGTTGTCTAGACCTTCCAACGCACATAAACATGAACATGAGATGTGTAATTATGGTCAGCGCTCTCATAAACTCCCGGGATCTTTAATTGATTTTCATACACTGCTGTGATCTGGGGACACTCAGATGATTCTTCTTCTTTTTCATTTAGTTTTCGTTCTGTTATTCTTTCATTCATTGGTTGGTTTGTTCTTGGCTTGTTTGTTTCTTTCTTCCTCTCATTGTTATTTTGTTTGTTCATTCATTCATTAGAGGTTCAAGCACGTAGCTCTGAAACCCTGTTGTAATCGTTAGAATTCCCAAGGATCAGCATTCTCACCTAAAAGCGATCGGGTAGAGACTACTCAGCCCGTCTACAGCATCACCAAGGCTTGCCCTATTCGGCCTGGTGGTGGCGCTACAACGATCAAAAGTACGTAATGGCTCATACCTCCTAAACGTTTGTCGCAGGCTCAAGTGTCTTATATCGTACCGGATTCGGGAAATTTCCGGGTATTTTGGATTTTTCGAAAAACCTACTTTTGTGAACTAGTCCTAGGTTTTTCGCCCGATCAGAACCAAACCAGTGCAGAAAGATTCTCTGAAATCTGATTGTTAATAATTATCGAAAAAAGATGAAATTTCGATTCAGGTCCGCGACGGGATGCCAAAAAGTTTGAAGTGGGCGTGGCCACTTTTACTAAAACGGCTATCCCTCTTGAAGGGAATGAGATAATTCCACCAAACTCGGTACACCTATGTACGGGCTCGGTCTGTGGTGGTGTGAAAAAGGATGCGGCAACTGGCCACTTGGTGTCGCTATAAAAACGAAAACGGCTATAGCTACGCAACAGTCAGTCCGATTGTCTTGAAAACTGGCATGCGATATCTTTGTCCAAGATGCCGCGATTGTCTACAAGGACATTCACGTATCTTGAAAAACACGGCTGCCATCGGCCAAGTTCGAACTGCTGTCAGACAAGGTTAACGGAAGCCAATCAGAACGAAACTCGCTGGGCATGTTTGACTCACGGCCCTAGAGGCCTGTGAAAAATTCGAAAGAAATCGGCCACCTGGGGCGCCTTTGCGTTTTTCACGTGCGTAAAGGATTGATTGATTTTTTTTTTTTTTTTTTTTGCACATGCCCACAACATTCATACCACATGGTATAACTCCTCATTCTGAGCAACTTTGCTTCTAGGACCGCCGCTGTCAGTCGAATCGTTTTGTTAAATATTGGAGATTATTTCAAAAACCAACTTTCACGAACTAGTCATATATTTCCTTAGTAAATTGCCTGTTTTGGCAGTAAATGGTCTTTTCCATCTTTGAACTAGGTGGTTACAGGCTTGCTAAATATAACACAATACCTTTTTACGCATGTTTTTTTGTTTTGTTTTGTTTTTTTTTAACGCTTGTTCGTTGTTTCCTTTCCTTTCCTTTCCTTTCCTTTCATCTTTTACTTCTTTCTTCCCTGTCCCTCTGTGCCTCCATTCTTTCTTTCTTTCTTTCTTTCTTTCTTTCTTTCTTTCTTTCTTTCTTTCTTTCTTTCTTTCTTCTGTTTGTTCATTCATTTCCTTGTTTTCATTTATTGCCCATTCATTCGTTGGTGTTTTTGGTTTGTTTATTTCTTTTAGTTGGTTGGCTCAAATATCATGGTATGTGGTATGGTACACCAAGGTACTTTTAAAGAATACCATGGTATTAAATAAAGGTACCATGGAACTCTTTTATTAGTTTGTGTTAGTCTTTTTGTATCTGAATGTGTTATGTTAGCACTTGTGCTGAGTTATCATGTACAGCAGATTGATGATCAGGCTTTGCTGTTGTAATATCTCAGTCAGCTCTAGATGGATGGATGAGATGGACTCAAAGGTCATAGAGAAACACATTTGTGATGCAGATCCCCACACAATCTCTTACAAACTCTCTCATTAGGCTTTGACATTTATTCAATTACTGTATTCCCAAGAGTTTACCCAGTACCCACTGCTCATAAGTCTTATGTAAACAGACCGCGCACCCCGAGAGCCAAGGACACGCATATTTAATACAGACTGCTTGCATGGCTGATGCGTCTGACCATGAATGTTTTACTGTTTACTTCAAGCCTATTTAGGTCGTAAACATATAAACAGTCAGTTTTTTTCCTTGTTGCCTATTTAGTTTCCACAAAGACACCGAAAACCGCATTGGCAGGAATATGTCATCTTTTTTTTAATTTTTTTAATAATCTGAACAGTTTTTACAACTTATTCAAAGTCCATTTAAGGCAAGCCATTTCACTCGGTGTCATCTGTGAAACACCTCTCAGTGTGCATGCACACGTGACACGTAAAATCTGACTCCCAGCAGCAGGAGTCAGATGTCATTTATCACGAGAGTGAGGAGCTGACTGACAAGACGATGACGGAAGATTTGGTTTCAAATAGAAATGTAAAAGCGCCTATTTGAGCGAGTTTGTCATTGTACTGTTTTGTTGTTGTGTTTTTCATTAAGAATAATAATAAACCCACCATTCAAGTAATTGCCGCCCCCAAATTGGCACTAATTTGAAAGCGAAAGTAAAATGCGCACGGGCGTTGATAACGGTGCGGAGCAGAGCGAGTGTTTTCAATTAATTGCTATGGAAATTAAGCTTCCATATGAACTGTAAACGCTCGCTCCGCGTCAGTGGACATGCATCGGTATGAATTGAAAATGCTTGCTCTGCTCCGCACTGTTATCAATGCCCGTGCGGCCGTGCGCATTTTACTTTCGAATTAGCGATTTAAAAGCAAGGTAGGCAGACACTGACCGAGTGTGTGACCATGCACGTGCACAAATGCAACCACGTCAAATTTTAACTCGCATATTCTCAAAAAATGGTTGCATATGCCATGTGCCCTGTATTATGTATTTTTGTGTATTACAAATTCATCTGTTGCAGTTCATTAAGTTTGAGGCTGTGATCAGCTGTTATCGATCACAGATACTGAAAACTAATATTTTACAGCAAATCAACTGATACGATAACCAATATTTTTGCTGTTACAACTGCATGATCCTTAAGAAATCATTCTAATATGCTGATTTGCTGCTCAATAAACATTTTTTATTATTGTCAGTGTTCAAAATGTCATTATAGTCTTTTTTTGTTTGTAAATGTTTCTGCTTTTTCTTTTCAGAAAGGTTATGTCAACCACCCATCTCTCCATTAAACTCTCTCTATCCCTGTTGTTGTCCTCATGTGACCAGTGTGCACTCAATAAATATGGGAGATGCACATTAACAATAGCACCACTGCTTCTGTGGCCCTCAGGAGCATGTGGCCTAGCGGGGGGATAATCGCTCTCTACTCAGATAATCTAGGTCACTTTTTGTGTGTTTGATGCATCCCGTGAGGAGGGGGGTCCCATGTGTTTGTGTGTGTGTGTCTTGGGTGGAGT
The DNA here is from genome assembly GCA_039654765.1 of Mylopharyngodon piceus. Lineage (NCBI taxonomy): Eukaryota > Metazoa > Chordata > Actinopteri > Cypriniformes > Xenocyprididae > Mylopharyngodon > Mylopharyngodon piceus. The sequence continues at coordinate 16,669,616 of CM077440.1, read as the reverse complement.
ACAGGGTGCGTTCTGGACAACCATTAGCTACGGCTCCACTGTGAGGAAAGTGGACATTCCCTTTCATGGTGCATCCTTTTGTTTTTTCTTCATCGTTGTGTATGTATTCTATTCATTTGCATTTTATCTGTTTTGATCACTTTTCACAGATGAGATATTAATCACTTAAAAAGTAGTGAAAGGTAAGCAGTGAGTGAGAACAGACCGATAGAGAGAGACAGACGGAAAGAATGCAGTTACAGTTTTTCAATGGCGAACTGTTTAGGCACTTTGGCATCTTGCTCAGTAGGGAACGTTGAAGCATGGTGTCGTTGTTTTGTGTCCTCTAGAGAAACTGAAGTCACCATGAGTGTATTTTTGTGTTGACAGGGAGTCGGTCATGCAACGACTGTGAAGGGAGGAGCCATGGACAAACCCAAGGTGGACGTCCCAAACTCCAGGACTGGACAAGTCAACTTAAGGTGAGGGACTTTATGAATGCTTGTACTGTATATAGTATATGATTGTGTATCTACATTCATAAATCATGGGGTTGAAATCATATGAATTCAGTGATTAGTGCGAGCAGCTCTCTGCTCTGAGATTAAATTGGGTCTTTGTTTTGTGATAGTTCTTTGTTGTCAGATTAAGGTTGTTTCAGTGTGTTTGTGTGGCCCCAGTGTGTTTTGAACATGATGTTTGTTGCCACATTTTGTATGTACTTATTTATATACATTTAATTATTTTATTTATTTATTTTAAATAAATATATGTTTTAAAAATATATAAACATTGACATTTATCAGTGACTTTATTTTAAATATATTTATTTAAATATATTTACTTTTTATTTATACATTTATTTATATTTATTTAAATATTACATATTTAAATGTAATATTTAAAATAGTAATATTAAAAATAAAATAGATACATAATTTGTTTTTACATATATTTTAGTTTTTGACATTTATTTAAATATAATTATTTAAATTTATTCACATTTTGTTTAATAAATATTTATATTTATTTAAATACAAAAATAGTTACTGTTTCATTTATTTTTTTTAAATATAATTACATTATACATTTTATATACATTGCATTTATAAATATTTATATTTATTTACCTGTTGTTTTATTTTGGACACATTTAAATATATTTATTTATAAATATTTATATTTATTTGAATGCATAAATATATGCTTATTATACATATACACTATTAGTAATCAGCTTTAACAGATTTTAAATAATCTTTTTATTGCTTATCTAGAAGCAGCTTTTCTTACTGAAATCCTTGTCAAGCTAAAATAATGGAAACAACATGAAAGGTCGACTCCTCTGAGCGTTGCGATTTCAGTAGATGATTTCACTTGAATGCGTACGGCAGGACACAGATTCAGTATTTCAGAGTAGCACAAGAGCTTATGTGTGTATATCGTCATTAATATGTACACTTGTTGCCATAGTCACAGAATGGGAGACTTGCATCACGTTTTCTCCAGTCGTACCTCTTATCACAGGTCATGTGACCTCATCTCTTCTCCCTGAGAGAGGGATGAAGTTTATCTCTCGCCTCTCTTCAGTGCCTCTGTCAATCAGCATTACTGATACACACACACACACACACACACACACACTTTTACAGCTCATTAAACATTGAAGTGGTTTACAGTACCGCATCACCTCAGCTGAAGCCCCTGAGGTCCATCTGGTATTCAATCAAGTTTTAATAAGAGTGCTTATTTAAGTTCTCTGTATCTATGAGATAAAATCATTTCCCATTCCTGATAAATAGTTATTAAACTTTGGTGTTCTATTTTTCATATTAATGGCATTATTTTCATCTGGACATGGACAGTTGCAGACCAAAGCTAAACTGCACAAGTTGGGTTGATGCACTGAGTAAAGTTGCAAAAGATGCCATTTAATTTGAGGAAAATGAAAATGAGGATGTGGTGGACTAGTAGTGTTGATCATTTTGAGCATATTGTCTTTCCACAAATTTCTATTGGACATAAATTGTGGAAAATATTATTGGATAGTCCGTACTTTACTCCCTTGATCACAGTCTCAGTTTTATTTGCATCAAATAAGGTAATTTATATAGGTATATAAATATATAGGTAATTTATATATGAGTTTCTGAAGCTGTGTCATTCAAATGTGAGATTGTTCTTTCATTTATTTTTCAGATAATTTATGGAATTGTGGTATGAAAGTATTTCATAAAGTTTTTTTTTTTTCTTTTATCTTGAAATTGATCACAGGAATAGAGGAAATGTTTTCCCCTCTCTGACACTTTCTTGCCGCACACAAACACACTCTCTGTGTGTCACGCTGTTGTGGTGTGTGAGCAGTAATAAGCTCTGTATCTGTTTGATGAGCTGCTGCCACTCTCAGTTTTTATTCATGTAAATTCATGGATGCTCCGCGCCACACTGGGCACATGCAAATTGGCAGAGGAGGTTTTTATTTTGGGAAGAATGCAAATGGAGGGAGAGGATGTGTTATTTTTGTGGTGATGCACTCTGCAGATCAAGATGTGTGGAAGAAATGTTTCCTGATCTCAGTTGTTGGTTGAGTTTGATGTCATTATGTCATTGATGACGTTACTCTGTAACTACACAGTCACATGGTATGAGTCACATAATAGTTTATTATGGCGCCCACTTATACTAGAATGTCCTGTCTGACCAGTTTTTGTTTTTTTACATGATGTTTAGGGGCCAGTGTATCTGAAATTCAAATATAACTCAAAATAAAGAATAAAGCTAAATATCTGTGTTCAAGGATATCTGGTGCTGTGCTCATGCGATGTCAGAATTAATGTAATTATTAGTTATATACAGGAAAGATGCATAAAATTGATCAAAAGTGTCAGTAAAGATATTACAAAAGATTTCTGTTTAATATAAATGCTGTTCTTTCAAACATTCTATTCATTCGAGAATCTTGAGTTAACAATGTATCACAATTTTGACAAAAATATTAACCATTGATAATAACCAGAAATGTTTCTTGAGCAACAAATTAGCATATTAGAATGATTTCTGAAGGATCATGTGAGACTAGAGTTACACTTGCTGAAAAATCTGCTTTGCCATTGCAGAAATAAAATACATTTTAAAATATTTTACAATAGAAACCAGTTATTTTAAAGGGGACCTATAATGCCCATTTTACAAGATGTAATATAAGTAATAAAGTAATAATATAAGTCTCTGGTGTCCCCAGAATGTGTCTGTGAAGTTTCAGCTCAAAATACCCCACAGATCATTTATTATAGCTTGTCAAATTTGCCCTATTTGGGTGTGAGCAAAAACACACCGTTTTTGTGTGTGTCCCTTTAAATGCAAATGAGCTGCTGCTCTCGGCCCCCTTTTCCAGAAGAGGGCGGAGCTTTAAGAGCTTGTGCTTCGGTTGCTCAACAACAACAAAACTGGAGAATCTCACGCAGCCAAAATGAGGATTGTCAGTAACGGTGTTCAGCCTTCCATTGTTCAAACTGGAGTCGGACACTGATGGAGAGACTCAGGAAGAAGTTACAACTTTTAGAATGAAACCGGAGAAAATATCTCCCTTTGCATTGAACTTTGAGCGTCACAACTTTGCAGATGTTGTTTATGATCAAACAGCAACATTACACACTAACTAAAGTAAAAAAAAAATGAAATCATAATCAAGGACCCCTTTAACATGATAAAACATTTCAGTTAGTAAGTAACTGTGATTGTTTTGCTTGTTTGAATCTTCCAGAAAAGCCTTTTTTTTTTTTACAAAGATGGAAGAGTTCACATCCTCTCTCTTCCTCTCATCCTTTCCTTTCCTCTGTTCTGTCTTTATTGTGGTGAGAGATGCAGGTAGACACCTTTGCCTCCAGCTCTCATCTCAGACACACTGAATGGCAGTGACTCCGCTGGCTTTCGGCTCATTTGTTTGGTCATTAATGTCGTCCCGCAGGACATAAACAGCAAATGGATTTGCTGCGTGTGGCGTCAAGAGTACAAAGTAGCTGGTGAATACTTTTGCTTTTTTGTTTGTGTGGGTTTGTGTCATAAATGCACTGACTGCTGTAGGCCAGAAATGTACTCTACCGCAAGTACACAGATGCAGATGCTGGTCCAATGCATTGCAAATGTGCGTTTCATATACTTAGTGTGCATTACTACCATGACAGTACTGGTAACTGGGATTTTAGTTATAGGAACGCCGAACGCATGCCATACGAAACACTGGTACCCACCATTTTTTTAAAAAAACATGTAAACACACAGTTCACATATACTTAATCCACAAACATGGAAAACAGCGATAGATGGAGCAACGCTAAAGTCCAGGCACTTCTTAACCGATCACAGTATACTCAGTTTACTGTGGTTGACGTTGCTGAATGCCGCACTTAAATGATGTCGCTGTCAGTCAACTTACATCACTTCACGGTTCCTACTGGCGGTGTGAATGCAAACAGGAAAATAACCCTATGGGAAAATTTAGTTATCGGGGGACCGAGTTCACTGGTGTCTAGTTCCTATGACTGAGTTCCTAACTACCTCATCCTACCTCAACATTCCTTCCTTCCTTCCATCCATCAATCCATCCATACATCCATCCAAAATATCAAACTGTTGTGGTGGTGTGTTTTGCATGGGCAAATACCCATCAGATTTACTTTAGTATCCATCCATCCATCCATCCATCTCAAAGTATTGTGGTGGTGTGTTTTGCATGGGCAAGCACCACTCAGATTTACTTTATTATGTGAAAATCTAGTGTATTCTATGTGTATTTGTTTGTGTTTCAATGTAAGTGCTCGCTCAGAGGAGACTGATTGAATGCTGTAATTCTACAGACATTTCGAGAGCTCTCGACCTGAGGAAATGATGCAGGTGACAGGGGGAGTACTCCATTGATATCCAAGACAGTTCCTACCGTAATGGTTATTTGGCTTGTCATTTTGACATGTGACTGTTGTTCTGATAATGTAATTGCATTCCACTGAAAGTTTCCACTTCCAAAATATATTTTTCAGTTTGTTGAAGTTGTTTTCCTTTTTTTCTGGCAAGAAAAATGTAACCACTAACCACCGGGACCATTGTGTTTTCTTTACTGCAGCAGTCTCACACGGACGGTGGAGATTTCTGGAGACCTCGGGCCTCTGGGAATCAAAGTCATATCATACTGCTCCTCACTGAGTGGAAGGTAAAACACACACACACACACACACACACACACACACGCACACAGATTCATGGTGTTTACACACGTTCATGATAATGGACCACTATGAGGTGCACTGTTGTAGAAATTCTGACCCCAAAACATTGTGACATGTAACGCTTACAGACTTTCTCAGAAGTCATGTAATATTCAGATAATATTACATAAATATTGTGAATTGTAGTTATTATAAATACTATCTAAGACATGCGTGCATTACTCAGTCTCAGTATAGTTAGTCAGCAGTGTCCCATTCATTCTCACCCATAATCACACACTCACACACTTACAGGAAGTAGCTAGGTGAATGGCTCTTTCAGACTGCATGAACAGGTCAAAAGTTAAGTGCTCAGGGCAAGGACACACACGTGCTGCATGACAGGAAGTCCTCCCTGGGTGGACGGTGACATGTTTCCTGTTGTTGGGGTCTGTGCGCCCTGTTGAGCTCCGGATGGAAATAGACCCTCTCTCTGTAGGTGGTCAAACCTGTCCGGTGAACTGGTGAACTACTCTTTGGGTTGTGTAAGTCTCAAAGGAAACCCCAAAGTCTTAAAGGAAGTAACAGTAAATTAAATCCTGTATTTACTTCATTTTTCCAGTAGTAACAGAATTGATCATTGAAATGGTTGAGTAGAGAAGTCTGTTCTTGAAATATTGTTTCGTTAATATTGAGATACAATTCAGAGAAAGTTCCTAGAATATGATAGATATTTTCATTAAAATAATTTAAAAAACAAAAACAGTAAAAAGCGTTAAAACCCTGTTCCCGGTGTGTCATTCCATATTTCACCAGATGAGATTATCCTACCCTTTCTGTGGTAAATACTGGACATATGTCCAGGAAGATTTACTATTTTTCTATTTTCCTACTTTTATTTTATTTTATTTTATTTTATTTTATTTTAATGCTCAACTTGAGAGCATGTGGGTAACTCAGAAAAGTTGAATACGAGTCATTTTCAGTTGGAATTCAGATACTTATATACTATCTAATAATATCATATGTTTTTTGTCCCAAATTATGCCCTTCTGTCTGAAATCTGTTTGTGCATGTGTCATCAGGACTCTGGGTCTACATATCCGATCCATCGAGGAGAACAGCCGCTCTGAACGAGAGAGGATCTTTCAAGAAGACGAGTGCATTGTGCTGATCAATGACATCGAGTTAATAGACAAGTCCTTCGCTCAGTGAGTGTCTGACTCTTTCATCTGTCACATTTTCATTGTCGTCATGTGGATTACTAATCATCCACCCCCTCTCTTTCTCTCTACTTCATTCCCTTCTTTTATTAGCCATCTTTTGTATTATTTTCACTTTCATGCGATTGTTCTGTGTCCTACACGCTCACCTTTTGTCATCCTTAAGATGCGTTTTGGTCGATTGGATCACAAGTGGACGACGCTAAATACAGGTGTAAACGGGGTTTAAAACATTTTGAGCTTGACCACTTTCGACCACTTTCAGCGCATTCGACCGGATTGCTTTCGTAGTGTAGATGCTCATGTGGTTGAATGCCTGCGAACAGCCGCAAAAGACTGCGTACTCTCTGCCTACTGACCTAATGCGTAAACATTATCTATCTATCTATCTATCTATCTATCTATCTATCTATCTATCTATCTATCTATCTATCATCTAATTTTCCTCTCTTGCAGAGTTTTAGTGCTGTAACTTTAACACAACAAAAGAAAATGGTCTTCTCTTGCCGCAAGTGTGGAATTGACCTATTAAGTGGCATCAAGGGTATTGGACAGTTTTCAAAAGGGTGACAGATTAAACGAAGTGGCACTATTAGAGGAAGAGTTAGAGAAATGGGTATGAGAGTTAAAGGTTTTGAAGTACAAAAGAAAAAAGACTGCAGTCAAGCAAGTCAATTTTACTTCTCCAGCGGCATCCTGAACTGAACTCTGCAACATGTTAGCGCAACATGAATTGTGTCCCCACTAGGGGTGTGCGATATCATGATTTCAAATTGTGAATGATTAAAATGTCTCCACGAGCTACCTTTGAAGTGAGATTGTAGTATTGTGCTAGTTTGTGCACATTCATATTATTATACGCATGTGTATCATATGTGTATCCATGCATTAGGTCTTAAAGGATTAGTTTACTTTCATATAAACTTTTACTGATAATTTACTCACCCCCATGTCATCCAAGATGATCATGTCTTTCTTTCTTCAGTCGAAAAGAAATTAACGTTTTTGATGAAAACATTCCAGGATTATTCTCCTTATAATGGACTTCAATGGCCTCCAAATGGTTGAAGGTCAAAATTATAGTTTCAGTGCAGCTTCAAAGGGCTTTAAACGATACCAGACGAGGAATAAGGGTCTTATCTAGCGAAACGATCGGTCATTTTCGAAAAAAATGTAAATGTATATGCTTTATATAAACAAAAGATCACCTTCCAAGTGCTTCCGCCAAAACCATACTTTCGTATTCCTCAAAAAGCTTACGCTGTATGTCCTACGCCTTCCCTATTCTACTTACGGAAAAAAAATGTAACTGGCGCTGCGTTCGTTCCGTAAGTTGAATCGTTTAAAGCCTTTTGAAGCCGTTTGGAGGCCATTGAAGTCCATTATAAGGAGAATAATCCTGGAATGTTTTCATCAAAAACCTTAATTTCTTTTCGACTGAAGAAAGAAAGACATGGACATCTTGGATGACATGGGGGTGAGTAAATTATCAGGAAAATTTTATATGAAAGTGAACTAATCCTTTAAAGTGACAGCAGCCTAATAAACCTACTACCGTCAGTCATTAATGTTAAAGGGATAGTTCAACCAAAAATGAAAATTCTGTCATTAATTACTCAGACTTATGTCGTTCCAAACCTGTAAGACTTTCTTTCATCTTCTGAACACAAATTAAGATATTTTTGATGAAATCCGAGAGCTTTCTAAACCCTCCTATAGACAGCAAGATATTTACCACTTTCAAGGCCCAGAAAGGTAGTAAAGACATCGTTAAAATAGTCCATGTTACTACAGTGGTTCAGACTTCAGTTGAATATTTTTGAGGCAAGATGGAGCCCAATTTTAAGAATATTTCACAACAATGATTAACAAACCACATAGGAGAGGGTAGACATGTGCATACAATCACATGTATACCTATAAATCTACCGTGTTGTTGTCTCATTTCTGTACTTGATTTAAAAATGTGAAGATGTGTTTTTTTAATTCTTTAATTTCTGTTAACTGTTTCTTGCATTTGCACCCCTGTTTGCTATTCTTGGGGTATATCTGTCAGGACGTGCTGTTTCTATTAAAAAATGAGTTTGAAAAAAGAAAAAGAAAAACTAACATGAAACAAAATCGTGATAAGATCGTGATCCTTTCTAAGAAAAAAGAAAATGTGATGTGATATTTTTGCCATATCGCCAACCCATATTCCCCACCCTTCAATTGTTTCACTTTCAATAACCTTTTTCACTTGGATGTAAGTCACAATATGGAATAAATAATCTGTTGCTTAACTGTAATAAAATCTGCAATGCACCACCTTTTTTATCTTATTTTAACATAATCACACTAGTCTATAGTGACAGGGTAAATTCCAGGGAGTTATGTAAAAAGATGGAAACGTTAAGAAGTGATTCCCACTGGAAGTTCTTGAGCGAAACAGCTCTTGAATGGTGCTAATTAAGGAGGTTGTTGAGTCTAGAGCTCTTCTGAATCTTTGAAGCACCGAAGGAATGTCTTTATATTCTACAAATGTGCACTACAGAACAGTAAGACAAGGTTTCTCTCTTGATGTTCCAGGTCTCAGGAGGTTTTTCGCGAAGCCATGTCCTCCTCCACTGTACGTTTGGAGGTGCTTCCTGTTGCCAACAAGCTCCGCTACGAAAAGAGCCTCATCGGGCAGCTTTTCAACAACACTGAACCAACCACTGTGGTCCCTAAAGTCAAGAGTCCTTTCTTGGTCCATAAACTCCGTCCGAGTAATGCGTCAACGCCATCCCCAGAGCCCCCTGCCTCACAAACCCCGCCCCTTAAGGAGGAGGAGCTTCGACCTGCAAGACACCCCCCCACAGAATCAAATCATCGCAGACATACGCCTTCTCCTCCCGTCAGCGCATCACCCACCCTGAAAGATCGTAGCGAGAGTCCCGCCCCCAAAAAGACCCCGACCCTCGCCACGGTGGTTGATATGATCAACAAAAAGCCTGGGAAGAAAATGAAGATCGATTTGAAGAAAGGTAAGCTGGAAGTGAAATCAAATTTTTTTCACTTTTTTAAGTCTGATAAATTCCCAGGTGAAATAAAAAGGTAACAATCATTCTTCTATATCATTTTTTTACTCAAAAATATGCCACATTGTGGAAGTAAAATGGCTTGTGAATGCCATTTCATGTTGATTTTAAGCTTAAATAGTCAAACTCCATCCAGTTGACCAGAAGGTGCCGTCATGTGCCCTGTGATTTAACCCATGTCAAAACTGCCGCATAGCAACGTCTGTACTTGTTCTTCTTCCTTTTATTCTCACCTCTCTGTCTTTATCGCTCCTCTCAGCTGATTGACAGCTGCTATTGTTTAAAACTTTAATGTCAGGTGCTCTTCTGGGACTTGAGATTTCATCATTTGCCATCTTTAGTATGCTGGATTGGCCGCTATCCTCGATGACATCTCTCCCTCAAGTGTGTGTGTGAGAGAGACAGAGCAATTCTCAGCTTCAATGATCTCACGTGCCCCTTCAGACGAGAGACTCGAGGGAATCGCTATCGTAGCATGATTCTTTAAGCCTCAGTTTCTTTGTGAATCTCATGAAACCTGTCAGTAACATGTCCAGGTCATACTTCACCCCAAAATCAAAGGGAAGATGCAAAATAATTACTTTTATTCATTATATAATTATATTTTATTCATACAAATTTAAGACTTACATTGTGACATTTAATGACAAATAAGCTTGTTTGCAAGAAAATATTATCTTTTTTTTTTTTTTTACCAACACAATATACCAACCAACACAATATCAGTACCAGTACAATAAAATAATAGTGTAAAAGATTATTAAATACATTGTGTTAAAGATAAAGATTGTATTTATATATTATAATAATATTTGGTAGTGTACTGCCTTTTCTGATTTTACAACCAACCACAACAAACCAACCAACACCAACCACAACCGACCCAAACAACCAACCATTCAACACCAACCACAACCAACCAACCAACCAACCACATCCAACCAACCAACACCAGCGAATCAACCAACCAACCAACCAACCAACACCAACCACAACCAACGAACACCAACCAACCAACCATTCAACACCAACCACAACCAACACCAACCAGCCAGCCAACCGACCAACACCAACCAGCCAGCCAACCGACCAACACCAACCAGCCAACACCAACCAGCCAACCAACCAACCAACCAACACCAACCAGCCAGCCAACCAACCAACACCAACCAACCAACCAACCAACCAACCAACCAACCAACCAACCATTCAACACCAACCACAACCAACCAACCAACCAACCAACACCAACCAACCAACCAACCAACCAACACCAACCAACCAACCAACCACAACCAACCAACACAACCAACCAACCAACCAAACCAACCAACCAACCAACCAACCAACCAACCAACCAACCAACCAACCAACACCAACCAACCAACCAACCACATCCAACTAACCAACACTAACCAGCCAGCCAACCAACCAACACCAACCAGCCAGCCAACCAACCAACACCAACCAACCAACCAACCAACCAACTAACCAACCATTCAACACCAATCATAACCAACCAACCAACCAACCAACCAACCAACCAACCACATCCAACCAACCAACACCAGCCAACCAACCAACCAACCACCAACCAACCATTCAACACCAACCATAACCAACCAACCAACCAACCAACCAACCAACCAACCACAACCAACCAACACAACCAACCATTCAACACCAACCACAACCAATGAACACCAACCAACCACAACCAACCAACACAACCAACCATTCAACACCAACCACAACCAACCAACTCAACCAACCAACTCAACCAACCAACCAACCAACCAAACCAACCAACCAACCAACCAACCAACCAACCAACCAACCAACCAACCAACCACATCCAACTAACCAACACCAACCAGCCAGCCAACCAACCAACACCAACCAGCCAACCAACCAGCCAACCAACCAACCAACCAACCAACCAACCATTCAACACCAACCATAACCAACCAACCAACCAACACCAACCAGCCATTCAACACCAACCACAACCAATGAACACCAACCAACCAACCAACACAACCAACCATTCAACACCAACCACAACCAACCAACCAACCAACCAACCAACCAACCAGCCATTCAACACCAACCACAACCAATGAACACCAACCAACCACAATCAACCAACCAACACCAACCAACCGTTCAACACCAACCCCAACCATCCAGCCAACCAACCATGTTTTTACTAGAATTTTTTAAATGATAAAAAATTAAATGTTTTTAATATTTATGTTATGAATATAAAAATAATTAAAAATATAAAAATGTGAATGCAATAAAACATTATGAATGTAATAAATATTAGAATAAATGCATTAAATATAAAAAATAACTAAATATTATTTTATATATATATATAAAATACGTATACAGTAAATAAAAAAATATCTTTAGTATTAATACTTGTGCAATAAATATAAAAAAAATAAATATATGCAATATATACAACTAAACAACTATACAACATAAATACAACTAAATAGTAATACTTATACATGAAATATAAAAATATTTTTTTTCGCCTCTTGATTTTGTGATTGTTTTTCAAAATGTGACCCTGACATGGTTTGGTGAGAGTCACTCGTCCATCTTTTTTCTGTTTCCCCTCTTTCAGTGTTTCCACTTCCTCTAATCATATTTTTTTCAGACCACACCCTTTGTCATTGTTTCTATGGCTCTTCTTTCACTCCATTTCTCTCTCTCTCTTCATCCTGTATCCTGCTCTCTGCATCTCCCGTCTCCTGTAGATGTGTTCACGTGTGAAATTAAAGTGCAGAGCTGTCTAATCCCCGTAAGGAAACATTTATCAACGTGCAGGGGTGGAGACGGAGAGAAACCGACAGCTTAAACACAGGTTATCAGTCCAGAGTGCTTGAAAGCCTTCATCAGCGTACCGTTGACCTTTTGACCTGATCTTGAATCGGATGAGCTTGATACAGTTTTTGCCGTTATCCACTACCTTGCTAGATTTCAGTGATAGTAGTGACACTCTGATGATGTTGGCTTTTATGAAGTGTATTAGTAACAGAAACTGACAATTAATGCTTGTCAAACTTTGAATTCAAGAATTCTAATTTTTCTAACAAGCCATTAAATCGTCTCTATCGGGCGGACCCCTTGTATCTCCAAAACGCTACTTTTCAGGAAATGGAAAAAAACACTGTATTTTTTAAATAATTAAACACCATGTTGTCAAAGTTGATATTGTGGCTTTATATATGGTCAGACACTTGCATGTGACATTGTATTATAAACATTTTAACAAAATCAATTTTTGACGCACGTTTTTCCAGGTTCTCTTTCATATCTGTCAACATCCTTAGCCTTTCACATTAAAACTAGTCAATCTATTTTGTCAGTTTTGTCTTTTGAAGTTTGTGTTGTACATTAAACTGTAAATGACCAGAACATCAGATCTTTCATTTAAGTTTGCAAAATGTTCTCATTGCATGGTGAAAATTCAGAGTGATGTCCCTTACTGTGAACAAAGCTTTAGGATGTTAGTAAGTCTTTAGGACTTTGTAGAAGGGATATAAGTGGAACAATAATGTACTTTTTCAGCATGGATTGAAAATTGGTACTACAATGAGTTTAGCTGTGTGTAGATGCGAACACATTTTCTTTATTACTGGAACCTTTGAAGAATGTTATTTTATATCATACTACAGAGTAAAATATGTTCAGAAGTTAGCGTGGCTTTTGTTTTCCACACTGTTGAAAATGCAACCGGTTAAAAAAGACCATTTGTTTGGTTCACTGGGTCATTAAATACATGCTTAATGTTTCTGGCCTTCTTCTATCTGCAGGCACAGAGGGCCTCGGTTTCACCGTGGTAACCAGAGACTCGTCCCTTCATGGTCCAGGACCCATTATGGTCAAGAGCATTCTGCCCCGCGGAGCTGCTGTTAAAGACGGGCGGCTCAAGTCTGGAGACCGTATCCTGGAGGTATTACATGCTTCCTGCGTCAATGCAATCATGAGAGCGCAACCTGGCAAAATCAGAGCTTATTTATAGAACATTAAATTATGCTATTCCTTCCCCGCCAGTCATGCATTTAAAAGGTATTGTTTTAAATGCAATTTAAATATATTGTTTCAGAATGCAGAATGCATATTTGACGTAATTAGGCCACTTGTCTGTCTTGTATTGCACCTGGCCAAGAGACGGAATTAATACTGACATGTTTTCCATCTCGTTACAGTGTAAATGAAAATTTTGCTCTCTGTTTGACAGTTACAGGAAATAGCTTTCTCTCTTTCTCTAGGTAAATGGAGTGGACATCACAGGACGCACACAAGAGGAACTGGTGGCTATGCTGCGCAGCACCAAACTGGGAGAGACCGTGTCTATGATAGTTGGAAGACAAGAGGAGTTTTTGCCCAGAGAACTGGTAAGACTATAGAGTGCAACAGTCGGATTTCCGAAGTAAAAACCCAATTTCCATAGGGAAATTTATTTTTAACAACAACTTATAAACCTTCAGACAGACCTACTGTGAGTTCCAAGGTGTTTAATCGATGGTATATACTTTTGTTGAAGCCATCCATAAAACAATTGTGTTTGATAGCTGAATTTGAAAACTACAGTACCCATGATGCTGTATAGAAAATTCCACCAATCGGACTGTCTTGCAGGGAACGGCCACTCCCATGAAGCGCCACAAATGACGTAATTGAGCCGATCTCACTATGTTGTCTAAATACTAAATATTTGTATAAATATTTATGCAAATATAAATATTTGCATGCATATTTTGCAATAAACTTATTATTTATAATATATTAAAATTGTACATAAAATTTAACACAATAATGATTTAAATTATCTTTTGGGGGTAATTTCTCAGCCAAATTTGATGCGATTAATTTGCGATTAATTAGAGTAATTAATCTTGTAATTAATTAGATTAAAAAATTTAATCGCTTATGTATATACACCATATATATATATATATATATATATATATATATATATATACCCAGTGGATGATAACCCCAGCAGTCCCCTCATTTATAAAGAATTTGTCGAATCAGTGACAGGAAGTTATGTACACGACACAGCAGTTTAACAGGAAGCCTTGTGCCAAAGCTTGTCCATCTTTTTTCCCAGATGTTACACGTGGGGCGTGTTGTTTCGCTGACCCCTTTCAAAGCATCTTTATTTTTCTTATAAACATCAGACACCCGTTAGAATCCAAACAATGAGTAAAACCGCACTTGTGGCGCCACTAGATCCCTCATCGTAGGAAGAAAGTCCACATCCCTTCATTGTGTCTCTGTCTATCTTCAGTTCATTTTCACTCTAGTGTCTCCTTATCAAAGGCCTGGGGTTTAAACGGGTCATCTGTGTTATATGTGGGCTGCCAAATAATTCATAATAGTTCTTACAGTCAATCTTTTTCTCATGAATTACTTCCTCAATTAGATGTCTGAGAATTTTTATTATTTTTATTGTTAAATTTGGGGTTTATTTATGGATTTAGCTTTGTACTTTGTTAAATCTCTGCTGTCCCAGATCTGTTGAAGAACAGCAGCTGTATGTCATTGACACTGACTATTATTGGACCATTAATTCTTGTTAGGCACAAAAAAAACGTCATAAAGAGCTGCTCTGCAGTATCTATTCACAGAGAAAAACCTCCTCCGTTTTTCCACCCTATTCAAATTCAAAGTGGGTTAGCTGTGCCACTGCTTAGCCAGGGTAAATTATGGCAGAAATGCGACGGCAGGCAAAAGGAAAAATGACACACTCGGGAGAAATATTTTTTCAGAGAATGGAAGAGTATGAAAAGATATAATGACAGTGTTGAGTAGATTTCACCATCTGCCTTTTTAGAGGATATGAGTGTGTGTGTGTGTGTGTGTGTATTTATATTTCATTCCAACCAATGAATGCATCCAAACCTGAAACACCCACCTTCATACAGCATTCGTCGGTTTCTTTAACCACCCACTGTCAGCACAAAATATACCATCTTAATTCACAAAGGCACATTTGGCTAATGATCATTCATTAGCAAAAATAAAGCATCTTTTATAACAGTCTGCTAGAATCCAGCAGATCTTTAGACAGGAAATGTGCAACACCATAAATGTCCATCCTGTTAGCAGCTAGAATGGTGTCTGTTTGGAGATGGAGCAGTCGGCGTGGCTCGTATTTAGAGACCGTTGACAGAGTTAAAGCCTTGTTTTTCTGAATCAACCCTTTTGGGATCTAGTCACGGTGCTGATGTGTTGGTGACTGGATATCCTGGATGCAGGAGTGTGTCGCCAAAACGTCCGGCCCTGCTGGAAAATCCAGCTAAAGTCATCTTACGGTAGTTTAGGATGGTTTTTAGCTGATCTAGATTTATGATCGGCCAAGGTACTTGAAAGAATACCATAGTATATGCCCAAAAAATATGGTAATTTTTAGTAATGTTTTGTTAGTGTATGTGTATTAGGGATGTGCCTGAAGCCTAAATCCGAATTCGGAAAGGCATGGAAAATGAGTAACGCATTCTATAGAGCCCTTAAAGGGACATGGTTAGGCTTGTTGTGGTAGTTGGTTACATTACAGTACATCAGATTTCGTTTGAAAATGAAGATAGTAAGGAGAGATGACTGACAGGATGATTTTGGAGGATTTGATGCTCTACAGATCCTGAGATCAAATATCTATCTGATAAATGTGCGGTCAGCACCGCCACTCCCTATACACAGAGTACACGTGAGCACGCATTCAAAAGCATTTCAATACCCCGCGTATTGATAGCGGGTCCCTGATACCCGCACATTATATACACTATAATAACATAACTATAATTGCGAGAGAATGCAAAAGCATTGAAATATATTTTTTCCTCCCATCTTGTATTTTTTTTCCCATCACCATGTCCCTTTAGGGGCTCCGAAGAATATGTCATTTCCTTTCCGAACATAGTATTTGGCTTCAGGCACATCCCTTATGTGTATATGCATATGAATGCATTTGAATTTGAAAATTAAGGTTTTTGCGGAAAGCATTCCGGGATTTTTTCCCCATATTGTGGACTTCACTGGGGTTCAATGGGTTGAAGGTCCAAATTGCAGTGCATGCCCACTAGACATGGGCATGCACTGCAAAAATGAATGTAATAGAATGATAAAATGACTATATTTAGTGATGTTTGTGGTATTCCACTGGACAAAGTACACTTATATTCAAGATAAATTATGTAAAATCGAGTCTTTATGGAAGCTGTTTTATTTGGACTGCTATATTGCATCTAATACCACCACTATACCATGATTTTCCCACTGGATATTTGTTGTAAAAGCTGAATATTTATTTTTGTAACCAATTTACAATCACAATGTAGACTGTAGAGTTTAGTGTTTGAGCTGTTCTCCACCCTTAGATTCAGACAGGTTTTCTGTGAGGATGGAGGGGTCAGACAACACATTGCACACAGTTGTACTCAGAGGAAGAGAGGTCGGCTGGTGGAGCATGTAGATGTCCTTGAGATGGTCGTAGTAATAACTGCTCTTCCCACACACAGGATGTGTTCTGCTTTGTCATGGCCTATTTAATTATATTTGTTATTTGGGTCACGGCCACTTCTTTCCAAAACCAATGGACGTTTTTTTTTTATAATATAAAAAGTGTAGATGATTTCATGTAATAGCAGATGGCCTTCTGACATCAATTCTAATTTAGTTCAATATCTGGGTTAAGGTGCATTGACTTCTAGCCAGAGGCATCAAAACACATTTCCCGTGGATTATTTTTGTGTAAATGACACAAGGACTTCCTCACAAAATGCTGTGTGTATCATACTGTATTTTCCCAATAATGGAAAATGCTGTAGCTCAGGATATCTCGGTTATGTTTCATTAATTATCAATTTTGTCTCAGATGTTTCTCCTAAAATATTATTAATATTAATTGTTAATATTAACGTTTATTAATATTAATATGAGTTAATATTAATGACTATTAATACTACAATCAAGTCCTATTAGAATATATAATTTCATATTAATATGTTGATATTAATAATGTTTGTTTATTAATAATTAATTGTTTAATTTTGATGTTTATTATTATTATATCCGTTACTATTAGCCTAATATTAATTTATTGTTAATACTTATTAAATAATATTGATAATAATAACGTGTATTAATGTTGCCAATTAATATCAATATTAATTGTTTTTAATACTAAAATTAATTCATATTATTATCATATGTAATATGAGTTAATATGAATGACTATTAATACTAAAATCAAGTCCTATTAGAATAATATATAATTTCATATTAATATTAATTACTAATGTTGATATTAATAACATTTGTTTAATAATATTAATAATTGTTTAATTTTGATATGTATTATTACTATTATTAATTTTGATTTATTTATTATTATATCAGTTACTATTAGCCTAATATTAAATTAATATCAATATTAATTGTTTTTAATACTAAAATTAATTCCTATTATTATCATATGTAATATCCTGTTAATATTAATTATTAGTATTGATATTAGTAATATATATTAATATTATCAGTTAATATTTATCAATTGATACGTGGTATTAATATTAATACAAATTATTAATATTAATATAAGTTAATATTTATATTAATGAATACAAATAGTACTTCATATTAGTATAATATATAATAACCTATTGATATTAGTTATTAGTGTTAATATTACTTATATTTTTCATACTTATAGTATGGGTTCATATTTAATACAAATATTAATATTTTTATTAAAATATAGTTGTCCAAATATGTTTTTTTTTGTATTTGCATTACCCATAGCGTTTTATGTGCTGAGTCAATGCTGTGTTTACATCGCTCCACTTGTTCCCAACATGGATCCGCCTTTTCAGTGTTACTGACCTCTTTTCCCAGTTTTTACTCATGTACTTCAGTTAAAATAGTTCATCACATGGTGTGTATGAGAGCATATGAGTGTGTATTTGCCCTCAGGAGGTCTTCATGTGAAGTCTGGGTCTCAAGTGTTGATAGGACCACCGAAGCGGCATCTCCCTCCTCGTGTGAGGAGACATCAGACAATCTGATATTCTCTCTGGGACCAAAGTTTGACCTCACTTACAAACAGGCCTTTTATTGTGTGCTAAAACTCTGATTTGTCGTCCGCCTCAGGCCATGTACGACACATTATCATCAGTAAAAGGACACGCTAAAAGGACTACTTGAAGCTTTGCCCCATTGGCCCTCCTATTTTTCATCGTTAGCTCTTACTTAATGCTTTTTGCCCAACTTTGTGCTTCTACAAAGTCATTTTTGTTTCTTTTTTCCCCTGGCCCATTTCCACAGCAGCTTAGCAACAGGCTAATGCTGTTATTTAATGTGGTTTCCAGAAGGATTTTGGCCGCTTTTAGCCATTGCACTTTATTCTAGGCCTTTTTGCTAGGTTTTATTGATACGATAGTGGAGTGAAGAAGGAAATGATGTGGAGAACAGGTCAAAGGCCATGGCACTGACACCCTTGATCTCTTTGATATGATGTTTTGCAGACAAAAAAAAGCAAAAAGAGAGGTGAAATGTGTGGGTGGTTGTGTGCAAGTGTGTTCAATAATGAGTTATTAGTCTTAAATGATGTCGTTTCCCAACCCCCGCCCTCCTGAATGAATCGCTGACAAAAGCTTATTATGTTTCCTTTTGATCTGGCACGTTCTCATGCTTTCACCCTTTCACGTTCAAGTCAAACGACCCCCAGTGTGTTTCACCATTAGACATGCGTTCATTCTGTCCAAACCCTACTTTATATATTCATTCATCATTATTCCGTCCTCGTCCATTTGGTCATGTGTACATCTGCCTTTATTTTATCCATCACTAAAATAAAATATTTTTTTTTAAAGAAATTAATACTTTTAAATGGGACCTATAATGTCCCTTTTACAAGTTGTAATATAAGTCTCTGGTGTCCCCAGAATGTGTCTGTGAAGTTTCAGCTCAAAATACCCCACAGATCATTTATTATAGCTTGTCAAATTTGCCCCTATTTGGGTGTGAGCAAAAACACACCGTTTTTGTGTGTGTGTCTTTAAATGCAAATGAGCTGCTGCTCCCGGCCCCCTTTCCAGAAGAGGGCGGAGCTTTAACAGCTCATACTTCGGTTGCTCAACAACAACAAAGCTGGAGAATCTCACGCAGCCAAAATGAGGATTGTCAGTAACGGTGTTCAGCCTTACATTGTTCAAACCGGAGTCGGACACTGATGGAGAGAATCAGGAAGAAGTTACAACTTTTAGAATGAAACTGGACGTTTCTGAATGGTTAGTGGATAAATTTATGCAGTTGCTGTGGAGTTGATTCAACTCATCGACTAGCATGTGCCGTCATGTTAATCTTTTGTGCAAATCCAGCATTGAATTGATCCCCGTTTGTGAAGCAGTCCAGCATAAAATGACGGCATGATAACAACACTCTACTACAACAACTCTTCCTCTTCTCTAAAGCAGCCCAACATGGCCTCACCCCCTTTGTTGCGTGTTCTCGGGGGCGGGGTTTATGTAAATGTTGGGGTTTGTGATGCCACTAACCCGGGAAGAAGCTCGTTGTAGTCCCTATCAGCCGTTTGTTGTAGTCCTTAAAAAGTGATTTCTGTAAAAGAAAATATCTCCCTTTGCATTGAACTTTGAGCGTCGTGACAGATGATATTTATGCTCAAACAGCAACATTTCACACTAACTAAAGCTAAAAAAGTGCTAATCCTAATCAAGGACCCCTTTAATCCATTAAATTGATTAAAAAGATTTCGATTACAAATAAATGCTGTTCTTTTGAACTTTTTATTCATCAATTAAATGTATATTTAAAAAAATATGAAGCAGCACAACTGTTCTCAAAAATAATAATCATCGTTGCTTGCAGCAAATCAGCATATTAAGATGATTTCTGAAGGGTCATGTGACACTGAAGACTGGAGTAATGATGCTGGAAATTTATCTTTGATCACAGGAATAAATTACATTTTAAAATATATTCAATTAATAAACAGTTACTTTAAATGGCAATTCTATTACACAATATTACTGTTTTTACTGTATATTTGATCAAATAAATGCAGCCTTGGTGAGCACAAGAGAATTCTATTAAAAACATTTTAACAAATCATACCAACCTTTTAAACACAAGTGTACCTTCATCTCACCACATCTATTATCTTATTGGAGTGTTCCAGGTTCAATACGAGTTAAACTCTATCGATGGCATCTGTGACATATGTCGATTACCACTGACAATCATTTTGTAGTTTGTAAACGCAAGCAAAAACTGCATGTCCAGTAATCCACTTACAGTTTTAGTCAATGCGGCAAGATGTTGCAC
Source organism: Mylopharyngodon piceus (assembly GCA_039654765.1). NCBI lineage: Eukaryota > Metazoa > Chordata > Actinopteri > Cypriniformes > Xenocyprididae > Mylopharyngodon > Mylopharyngodon piceus. The sequence goes on along the minus strand of CM077440.1, from coordinate 16,648,787 downwards.
TGGAGTAAATGCTCAAATTCATCAGTTAGCTGAGATGCTGACCTAAGTGTGTGTTATTTGCAGAAAGGAGAGCCGTCAGGTCCACTGCTGGCTGAGGACGGGCGAGAGCAGCTGATGTTTGAAGTTCCTTTGAACGACTCCGGCTCAGCTGGTCTGGGGGTCAGTCTGAAGGGTAACAAGTCCCGAGAGACCGGAGAAGACCTGGGCATCTTCATCAAGTCCATCATCCACGGCGGCGCCGCACACAAGGTACAAGCAGCCAGCGTCAGCGCTAACGTCTGTTCATTTGAGAGCTTCCGTGATGAAAGTCACTCAAAACCTGTGCATGTCACAACAGAACTACATACAGTGCTGATTTACAATTTTACTAAAATCCTTTTAAAATGAAAAAGTTATTAAATACATACATATACTACTATAAATATATAAATATTAGTGCTGTCAATTGATTCAAAACAATTAAGTAATTAATCACACATTTTTTTGTAATTAATCGCAATTAATCACACTTAACAGTAAAGTTTTTAATATATTTTATATTGTAATAATTTCACATTTAATCTCCAAATAATGTAGAAACATAAAGATATAAAGACAGTATATTTTAAATATGTCATCTAACAGGTAGGAAATATACAGAAATTTAATAAAATTATCAAACACTTTACTGTCTTCACTGCAGAAATTATAAATTAAATATAGATTAATCCTTATTAAAGCTACAAAAGTCAAGGGCAGTGATAGGCGATGCACAGACACGGTCTGTGTCCTGCTTAAAATTGCTTATTTCTCTGGATTTAAACATTCTTGGAAACATTTGGGATAATGTAAGTACACAAGTCAATAAAATATATAACACTGTTCTAGTGGTTTTTTGATATTTGAATCCAAAAAATCTTACATATTGTGCCTTTAATCTTGTTTCAGTTAATGGCCAAAGCAACGTTTCAGTTTTCTTTTTTTAAATGTAATATTTATTTAATTATTTTACCTTTATTTCAATTTAAAAATAGAGATTTAATAGTTTTAATGTACATTATTTCATGTTAGCTATCGCATTAACTAATTTAAGCCTATTTAAATTCAAAGCAAACACTTGGTTTACATAATATTGAGAAATTCACAAAAATTATTTGACACCCTAAAATGTACATTCATAATGCACAGTTGTCAGTATAATAACAATATTACCTTGTTAATTGGTCCATATATCATCTGATTAGTTTGTCTGTAACTAGTACTATGTTTTGGGAAGCAATAATACAAATTTTGCTTATTTTGTAGACTATACTGTAGTATGCTAACTGTGATTCACCCAAAGTGGCCTCAAACTAAAAAACAAAAACAAAAGTAGATGAATGATCAGATGAATAGTGGCCATTGTAGCCTGGTAAGCTTTGTCATTGTGGTTCGGGTTATGCTGTATGTGTTGTTATTTGTGAACTTTACCAAGTGCTGTCACAGAGATATGAATACTCCTCTCCTGTCCTCAATCAGTCAGTCAGGCAGCAGGTGTTGTGTGTCTGTGAAGATAAGGGCACATCTACTGTCGCCTATCAGCAGTGTAATCAAGAGTGGGCTCACAGGTGGAGCTGCGTCTCTGGCCCCTATCAGCACTCCAGTGGAGAGTGGGCTCAGAAAGCGAGCTGCATCACAGGCCTCCATCAGAGAGACGCTCAAAGAAATAGACATTTTCAAAGGCTGAGCTCTTCATTTGACTTCTGCCGTTCACCCTTATCACTCACTTTCTATTGCTCCTCTAGCGTTTACATGCCAAGATTGAGATAATCTTGGAGTGGACATGATTTTAGAAGCTCCATAATTTCTAGAATTAATTATCGGAATACAGTTATTCTGCCTAGTAATAAAGAAAAACATGTCGTAGGTTATCTTTGGAGCTTGTCCTTCACTAGGGCTTTAAAAAGCTGTCTTGGGTTGTTGAGCTTCCAGACTGTCTGCTTGTGTATGCATGAGTATATTTTCTCAATAGATGGGCACAAGTGTTTGTGTCTGTTCTGCCTGAGACCCCCTCCCAGGTCAGTATCAGTGGTCTGCGGTCAGTGACCTCACCCAAGGGTCAGGATCATCCTCCGTGACACAGACTCTCAGGAGTCTTTAGCGGCTCCAGTGGCTTTTAGCTGCTAATCTCTTTTGTTCCTCCTCAGCTGAGTTTTATTTAGGAAACCACAGCTGTGAACCTTAATCCAATTCACTCCGGCCCGGTCCTTTCGCACTAATGATATGCATCCGTAATTGTATCTGAATTCATGGTGGGATGCATTAAACATTTAACAGTGGGGCTACGCTGCATAAATGTTTTTAAATCACACTATAGGGCTTTAGTGTTGGGAGTAGCTAGATAAAAGTAGCGGTGCTACTAACTTAACTATATGTTTCAGTAATGTGACAACCATTTTCTAACTTTTCTAACATTTTTTTTTTTTAGTGAGTAGTAGTGGTTCATTGAAAAGTACAGATTCAAAAGAACAATTCATTCACAAATCGGGCTAAAAATATGTTTACATTTAATGCTGTCATCTTAATTGAAATCTTATCTTTTATTTGAATTAAATTTCTTTTTTTTTTTTGTATTTATTTTAAATACTGTTCTTCATATATTGGTAAATTATATATTTCATAAAATTGTAGTAAAAATTTAAGAACTTTTAAATTAGTACCAGATCTAGTACTATGATATGAATTTTCTTTTTAATTTTTTTTATATTTAATTTTCTTTTTTATATTTAATTTTAAATACTGCACTGAATTTATTAGTACATTATATATCTCACAGTGAAAATGTAAGCACTGCCGTGATGATTTATAATTGTAATATAATTATTTTTTTAATAATTTACATTTTTTTTTATTTGTAATATTAAGTATATAATTTATTAATTTATAATTTATTGTTTTTGTTTCTTGTTTTATTTTATTTATTTATTTATTTTTTTTTTTTTGAAATACGCCATTGAATTTATAGGAAAAATATATATCTTATTGTAGTAAAAATGTAATCTTTAATCTTTTAATCTTAATACATCTATAATAGTACTATGATATGTAGTTTATTTATTTAATTTTTTTTATTTTAAATATTGCACTGAATCTGTAGGTAAGTTAATGTATATATCTACCCACTTTATATATATATATATATATATATATGATAGATAGTACTATTAATCTGTCTATAACTACTATCATTTGGGACTCAATAATACAAATAATAAAAATATTACAAATTTAAGACCTTTCATGAAGTTAGCTCCTTTTATGTTATGCTTAGAGTAGCTATTAGCTGACAACTTTTTAGAAAAGTTTTTTTTAAAGGGTTAGTTCATTCAAAAATGAAATTTCTGTCATTAATTACTCACCCTCATGTCGTGCAGAGCCTCCATGTCTACGTCCGAACGCCGGCTCAGTATTGGCCAGCTCTGGCGTAAACACAGAGGCTCTGCAACGAAAATGGCATATGAGAATGACAGGGGAGAGACGAATTTGTTGAATAAAATTTTTATTTTTGTATTCTCGTCGCTTCATAACATTAAGGTTGAACCACTGCAGTCACGCTGACTATTTTACCAATGTCTTTACTACCTTTCTGGACCTTGAATGACGGTAATTTCGTTGCTTTCAATGGAGGATAAAAAAAACTTTTGATTTCATCAAAAAATCTTAATTTGTGTTCTGAAGATGAACGAAGGTCTTATGGGTGTGGAACGACATGAGGGTGAGTAATTAATGACAGAAATTTCATTTTTGGGTGAACTAACCCTTTAAGGTTGTAGGACTATAGGACTTAAGACTATAATTTCTGAGTAGCTTGTACATGTTGAGTGACACTAGTGTTTGTCCTCTTGTGTTTGCAGGACGGTCGCTTACGTATCAATGATCAGCTGGTAGCCGTCAACAGTGAATCCCTGCTTGGACGCTCCAACCACGATGCCATGGAAACCCTGCGGTACTCCATGTCGACTGAAGGGAACCTCAGAGGAACCATCCAGCTGGTGGTTCTGCGTGCTGTGGAGCGCTCACCTGCACAGGTATGCCCAGTCCCTGTACCGTACCATGTGTATCGCTACAGACCGCTCACCCGCAGGGCCTCTGAACCCGGGTCACTGGCTGCAGCCCATCTGTATCACTGCTATCGGCATCACAGGCTATCAGGTGACCTCTGAGTGTTAGTTATTGTTGGCAGGGAAACACACACATATGCTGTGGATAAAAGGGGGAAAATGGTTTTGACTTCCTCCTTATTTTAAAATTTAAGTAACTTACTGTAATTACTGTTGTTATCCTACAAGGAGAGCAGAAAACAGGCTTCTGGTTAAAAAATGTGTGCCAATATATATATTTTTTTTTAATACTTAAAGATAGCTTTTTGTCCCAGTTAAAAAAGTTAAACAAAATGTAGTTTTAAATTGGGGTCGGCTACATGAGTTGCCTTGTGAGGCATTGCAGTATCATCATGAACATTTGGGGAGGAAGTCCTTGAAATTAAATCGGTGTAGATTAGTTTTCTTTTGACACATTAGAGATTGTTCTTTTCCTTGTTTTTTCCCTGACTTCATGAGAAAGCACTTGTTCTTCTCTCCTGCTTCCTGCTTTTGTACTAACTTTGTGCACATACGATTGTACATTATATTCTTATACTCTTTTCACTCATTTATTAATGAAACATCTAATGTCAATGTCTGCTTTTCTTTTGCTTCGTTTCTGTATCACTGAAGTTTTCTTATTAAATAAAATAATCTCAAATCTTTGCATGCACTCTGTTTCCTTTTAACCCTCTGGGCTTTTCTTCATGGATCTTTTCTGTTCATTCTCTAAAGAGCACGTGTTGTCATACTTTTCTTTCTTTCAGTTTTTCAGAGATTTATCCAATTTTTAAACTTGTGTTTGCAGTGTGTACACTACTGTTTAAAAGTTTGGGGTCCTTAAGATTTTTTTGTTTGTTTGTTTGTTTAAAGAAATGTATACTTTTATTCAGAAAGCAAGGTTTAAATTGATCAAAAGTGACAGTAAAGACATTTATGTCAAATAAATGCTGTTTTTTTGAACTTTCTATTCATCAACGAATTCTTAAAAAATGTATCACTGTTTCCACAAAAATATGAAGCAGCATAACTGTTTTCAACAATGATAAATGTTTCTTTTTTTTTATTGGAGGAATATATAGAGTACAGATAAGATAATAAATGTTTCTTGAGCAGCAAATCAGCATTTCTGAAGGATCATGTGACACTGAAGACTGGAGTAATGATGCTGAAAATTCAGCTTTGATTACAGGAATAAATTACATCTTAAAACATACTGAAGGAGAAACTAATTATATATTAAATACATATTTTGTATTTATAGTTATATATTAAATAAATATTTAGTTTTTACTTTATTTATAACCAAATAAATGCAGTCTTGTTGAGCACAAGACTTCTTTGAGAAACATAAAAAAAAAAATAAAAAAACTTATCGACCCCAAACTTTTGAACAGTTGTGTATATGCTATATCTGATCAAAATATTGTGAACTTCACAAAAAAAATGAAATATTAAAGTGGAAATTATGTGACCCAAAAGGTGAAAAAAAATTAGAAAGCAAAGAATTTGAAAACAAATCTAAAAATTCACATTTATATACCAAAATCTGAGAAACACAACATTGCATCATATCAATGCATTTCAATTGAGTCTACATTTGGTCACACTTTATTTTAAGGTGATGTAGTTACATTGTACTTACTCAAATAAGTACTGAGTAATATTAATAAACTATTAATGTACTTACTATAGAGTTATGGTTAGGGTTTGGTTTAGGGTTAGTTACTTGTAAATAAGCATCATTTACTGTTACTACTATAGTAAGTACATGTAGTAACATGTAACTACGTCACCTTAAAATAAAGTGTTACCCTGCGTTCTCTTATAGCTAGTTAATGCACTAAAATATGCAATGCATTTCCACTGAATACCTGTTCAGTGTCTGTAGGTCTTCAGTGTACATAGGTTTTGTTTGTGCTTGTATTAATGGGACACTCGCACAGACGTTTTGCCCTCTTTTAATATTGTCTCTGTGTTTCAGGGGGTCCGCCATGTTCACTGGGGTCCCCCTTTTGTTAATGTGGTGGTAAGTTTAAGGAGGAGTCACTCAACCTGCATGACGGTTTCCCTAATAATAGAGGCGGTTTCACATGATGAAAACAGACGAGCCAAGAAAAAAATTATGATAATGGAGAAGTTTCCAAACTCCAGATGTATCTATGGAAAAATGTTGATCACTTCAGGAAATAGGTGTCTTTGTTATCTAAGCAAGCATATTTTCAGAAATAGACTTATTCAGTATATGTTTTTTTCTTTTCTTTGATGGGAAGTAGTGTTAACACTAATTTGTTGGGAATGTGGATCAATTTGCATGAGTCAGCAGTTCACTAAAACGGTCAAGAGATGATAACAGAATCTCTTTTTTCTGCTGGATGTTTTCCTTTCGATCTTCTGATATCACATGGTTTCTGAATGCTTAGAAATATTCAGATGTGACTTGATTCAAATTTAGAGTCTTTGTATCCAAGGTTAAACTGGGATGGTTCATCAATTCCGACAGCTCCTCATCACCATCCGATGAAAATGAAGACAAATAGTTATTGACTCCACCTTCAGCGGTCTGACTTTGGGTGGGTGAACACTGGAGTATTATTGGGGAACATTAGCTTATCCTCAACCCAATCTAGTGGTAGAACGATGGTGATCGGTGCGGGCGGTAATGACGCTCAATAGAAGGTGATGTGTCGCTGAGATGCATTCTCCATTAATCACATGCAGACGGAGCGATCAATATGCCATTAATCACCCAGACAGAGTTGAGTGATAAGAGAACGAGTGGGAGGTTAGAGAATCAAAAGTGTTTGTGGACCAAACTTAATGGGATTGTTCCTTAATTCAAGAAAAAATATTGAAAAAATAATAAAAAAAATAAAAAGTATAAAACTAATTAACCTGGTATTATCATGTTTTTTTGGACATTGATAATACTACACTCTAAAAAATGCTGGGTTAAAAACACCCCAAGTTGGTTTGAAAATGGACAAACCCAGCAGTTGGGTTGTTTTGACCCAGCGGTTGGGTTAAATGTTTCCCCAACCTGCTGGGTAGTCTTATTTAACTCAACTAGTTTAAAAATTACTGTATTGCTTGCTTAAAATAAACCCAAAGTATGTTCACAATTATTTCATGTGAAGCCACCATCTTTGTTCCTCCTTCCTCCATGTTCTTCTCCTTCCTGTTTCTCCCACCCAGTCTGATATCTAATCCCGTTACCTCGCTGGATCTCCGCTTGCTCAGCAAGTTAATCAGATTACACCATGGGTTCCCTGAATGAAAGGCAAATTTTGGGTTTTAATGAAAGGCTGCCCAGGGCTACCCTGAGGGTTCCTAACCTCAGTTCACCCTCACTGCTGCCTGTGTGTGGAGGGGAGGAGACGTCCATGGGTTTAGGGTCTTGTTTTGTTGTCTCTTTGTCTTCGACGGTGGACCCAAGCTCCCTTGTGATTGTTGTCTGATTAAGATGTGCAGCGCACAGTCTTTGAAGATGTCAGAGAGGTTCTTGGTGTGTGTGTGGGGTGGGAGTTGTACTCCTAAAATCAAGATGATACTTCACTGAATGAGAATATGATCATGTTATAGACATATTGACTGATGCAAAGAGAAATTATACTTTGACATTTTCTTCAGATGCTAGTGTGCTGTGAATGCTTGCCAGGGCACTGCTATGCAGTTGCTAGGGTGCTCTGGGAGGTTGTTAGGTGGTTGTTGTTAGGGCTCGGTAAAAAAATTCTCGATTTTAATCCATTCTCATTTTTACGAACCGATATCGATTCTCAAAGGCATAGTTCACCCAAAAAGGAAAATTTTGTCATCATTTACTCACCCTCAAGTTGCTCCAAACCTGTATAAATTTCTTTGTTCTGCTGTACACAAAGAAAGATATTTGGAAGAATGTTTGTAACCAAGCAGATCTCGCCCCCCATTAACTACCATAGTGGGGAAAAAATACCATGGTAGTCAATGGGGGGCGAGATCTGCTTGCTATCCCTTTAAATCCTAAGAATTGATTAGTCTATCCTGTTTTCAGTTAATGAATGAACAGAACTGTAGCACGCCTCCCATTCAGTAAATCAGAATAATATTTGTGCTTTGTTACTTTTGATATGAAACAAGGTCTCAGATTTCAAATTATGTCCATTTTATTACGAAATTCAAAAACGAAATACCGTTTTAGCGCTCTTTAATGTGCCATGACAGATCGCTGTAGTTCAAGAGAAGCAGCAGAGGCATGAAGCTCACGTGAACTGATCATCTCTTCCGCTTTAATACCAGTTACAGCGCGAAATAAACATGAATGAACTTCTGAAGGTATGTTAAAAGATACAGTACAGCTTACCGAAATCCATATCCTGTCTCAATCAGTGTTTCAACCACGGAAAGACGTCAATAAAACAGTATGTCAGGTAATGTCACATTTACCTCAGAAAAAACATATTCAATTACCATAAACTCGTTAGTAAGCTAGAAAAAAATGAACTCTAGAGAGGAGCATTTTGCTATATATATGCACCATATTACATATTCAGTATTCGTTCTTCAATATTTAATGCATGTTTGAATAAATCCGTCAAGTTTTTATGACCGCAACCATTTTAAATGTTTATATTTCAAAAAACGAATTGGAGTAGAAATATGATTATGTAATTGTAAATTTAGTATTATAACTTTATCATTATAAAAACTTCCTTTAGTGTAATGTAAGTACAAATCAGTTAATTTTAACCTTCAATATTATTAGTAATGTAGTACCAACTGACTCCCATGTATAGTTTACAGCATTGAGAGATTATTTTCCTTGAAAATTTGCCATTTACTGTACCTGATAGATAGATAGATAGATAGATAGATTATATATATATATATATATAGAGAGAGAGAGAGAGAGAGAGATGTGTGTATATATATATATATAATACACACACACACACACACACACACAGTATATCTACAAGATAATCGATATTGAATTGAATTGACTTGGAATCTAATCGAATCGCAAGCTTGTGAATCAAAATCGAAATAGAATCGAATCGTGAAATTTGCGTAAATACCGAGCCTTAGTCATTCATGTCTGTTTCACAAATAATGTTGTATGCGTTTTGCATCAAAGATTAGTACTAGTGCTCAGGGGTTTGTTCAAATCAGTGTGAGCAATAGTAACAGTGATCCTTGCTTTAACAAGCCCCACTAATAAGGACGATGCATCGGTTGAAGTCGGTGGGAGGTGAACATGTAAATCAATAATATCGACTGTTTAAATTGACTTTTCATTTTTAGTTTCCCTTCGTCTGGATTCTAGCAGTTGCTGTCCCATCATTCTTCAAGTACCTTTTGATATTTTCCTGCCAGCTCTCTATTTTTGTGTGTTAGACACATGCATAACCGTTGTCAATGCACAGATCACAGTGAAAGACAGCAAAAAATGTTGCTTAGTCTCAGCGAAGGGGGTTTTAGAGTAATTTTTCACGACAAACATAATCTCTGAGGAGAAAGAGAGCCTGAGAATCAGTCCTTCGGTTCATTGATGATTCCTGTGCATCTGGAGAGACAGCGAGCAGGAGGCAGATGACAAGAATGACGTTTTCACATGTAAAGAACCATCATCCCCGCTAATGACTGTCCTCCAACTGAGGCTTAACGTCGGAACAAAAGAACGAGGCTTTCATCTGTTTTCCCCGCATATGCGGAATAGTACGGTGTGAATGCATTTAAGCACACTTTGATATGGTGATATCCTAATACCTTTCATGTCCGTCCAGTCAGTCTGGGCTGTGAGTAGTGTGTTTGCGTTTGTAGCATGTGGTTTGTATGACAGTATAAAGTCTTCGGTGCTCCTCCTCTGGGTTAGCCACACATACAGTGACAGCTGTAGCTCCTTTGTCTTCTGAGAAGAATCCATCAGGATGCATCATTCGGTGGCCTCATGTCTTCATATTGGCACATGTTTCCGTGTCTTTCTTGACTAGTACTGTCTGGCAGGATTGCCTTTGGCTTATGAATATTTCTATGTCATAGGGTTGCTTTTATCCTTTTGTCATGTACAGTTCATTTTCAACAGAATTTTTCCCAATAGGTTTTTTTTATTTATTTTTTTCTAGATCAGGGTAGTTTTTTCACAATTGTTTTTTTTTTTTTTTTTTTTTTTGAGATGTTAATCCCTTTAAGTCTCTGCAGTTTTCCTTTTAAAACATGCACAATTGTAAACTACTGTTAAAGTTTTGGGTTTGTAAGATTTTTTACAAATTTTTTGAATTAAGTCTTTTATACTCATCAAAGCTGCATTTATTTGATCAAAACTACAGTAAAGAATTAATATTAATAAATATTATTACAATTTAAAATAATTTAGCTATTTTTACATATCTTAAAATTAGGGATGCACGATATATCGGCCACCATATCGGTATTGGCCGATATGCTTATTTTTAATATTATCATTATCGGCCCGATAAGAAAATTTGTCCGATATATTAAAGCCGATAAATAATGGATTATTTCCTTCAGCTGAGACACTTCAGATGCGCACTGTCCACCATTATGGTTTTGAATTGCTTGAAATATGATTGAAATCACAAAAATATAGTGCAACTTACAGCACAAGTCTGTCATATAGGCTACATAATTTTATAATGAGAACATTATAATTGTGTGCTTGGGGACATGTCTTTTAATGGTGAGACTTTTGTTTTTTTTTTAGAGTGCTCTCAAAAATTATGTAAAAATTTTGATTTAGATTTATCGGCCAATATATCGGTTATCGGCTTTCAAATATATAGAATTATCGGTTATCGGTTTCGGCCAAAATTTTCATATCGGTGTATCCCTATTTAAAATTTATTCCTGTGATGCAAAACTTAATTTTCAGCATCATTACTCCAGTCTTCAGTGTCACATGATCCTTCAGAAATCATTCGAATATGATGATTTGCTGCTCAAGAAACATTTCTTATTATTATCAGTGTTGCTTAATTTTTTTATGGAAAGCATTATGCATTTTCTTTTTCAGGACTCTTTGATGAATAGAAAGTTCAAAAGAACATCATTTATTTGAAATACAAATCTTTTGTAACATTTTTAATGTCTTTACTGTCACTATTGATCAATTTAATGCATCCTTGCTGAAAAAGAGTATTCATTTACTTAAAAACTTAAACTAAATAACTAAAAAAAACTTTTGAACGGTAGTGTTGGTTGCTTACGTTTAGATACAGAGCATCAAGATGTGCTACATTTATAAAAATAAAAGTTCTAACGGAATGCCATAGAAGAACCATTTTTGAACAGTTCTTAAAAGAACCCTTTTTTTTCTTAGTGTGAAGAATGATCTAACATTTTAGAACCTTCTGTGCAATGCAAAGGTTCCATGGATGTTCAAGGTTCTTCATGGAACCATCAATGCCAATAAAGAACCTTCATTTATAAGAGTGTACTTTTGATGAAAATTAGAAGACACACACAAAAAAAACAAAATGTTTGCTATGAGTCTTTATGCTCCATATTTGAATATACTTGAATGTAAATTTCAGTGTGTTTCATGCATGCGAGGGTAAGTTTTGTTGTACTGCATGGCAAGTCTTCCTCTTGTGAACCCAACATGGAACAAATATGGAAGTTGGTCACCATGCTTTTAAAATATCTGTGTTTGTTGTCAAAACTTTCTCCCCATCAGCATCTTTCAGATCATTGTTTTGTCTATTAAGTCTATTAATTGTCTAAAATTAATTCTCTACAAATTTTCACTCTCTTCTAGGAAAATCAGGAAACCAGTCAGACTGTCTCTAGAAACGACTCTCCTGTTCATCATCATCCTAACAACAACCACACCAACAGTTCCATACCACCATCCACAGCGAACAACCGTATGTACGAAGCTGATCCTGGTAAGTGCTCACGTTTTAATTAAATTACTGGAGGTCGCAACAAGTTGGTGTACGGAGCAGATCCGCTGCTCGTTCGACCCAGAATGCTCTTTGTGATATGCTGGTTTGAGAATATGTGAAATAAGCAATAGGTCTAACCTTGCGAACTTACACTATACACAGGGGCCTAAAACGAACTTTTTGCCACACCTGATAGTGGCCGGTGACTTAAGAAAATGTACCAGCCATAAATATTTTTACTAGCCATGAAACTGTTTTTGTGAAAACGGGCAGTAATGACACCAAAATTTTAGATACCAGTGGAAATTCACAATTTTCTATTGCAATTTCGATACCACAGCTAAAAATACTAGCGGTAACACTTTAGTATAGGGAACACATATAAACTATTAACTACGATTTTTCCCTCAATAAACTCCTAATTTACTGCTTATTAATAGTTAGTAAGTTAGTTGTTAAGTTTAGGTATTGGGTAGGATTAAGAAAGTAGAATAAGGTCATGCAGAATAAGGCATTAATATGTGCTTAATAAGTACTAATAAATAGTCAATATTCTAGTAATATGCATGCTAATAAGCAACTAGTTTAAAGACCCTAAAATAAAGTGTTACCATGCTAGCTTAACTAATATAAATTAAAACATTATTAAAGACAAGTAAGGTTTCAGGTAGGCCTGACAGTAGTTTTCAGGTACAGAAATTGAGCAAATGTAAAATACCGCTACATAGTCTTCACTATATAAATTAAACATCCTTATTAATTAATCCTTATTAAAGTTACAAAAGTTATTCAGTCAAGAGCAGTGAGTGATTTCTTTGTCATTTGTTGTTTGATTAACATTAAAAACACAGACAGCAGCAATATTTATTAGCATGCTGTCACTTTAAAAGTGAATGCACGGATCTAATATACTGATACTGCACACATGCGTTTACTTTATCAACTGCTTACGTTCACTTAAGACACAACCGACTATGTTTACTAGGATACTCGCTATTTTTTGACATAATTTTGTGTGAATTTGTCCACTCAAGTGCAAGAAGACAAGAAAGAGAGCTCAGTTCAGTATTCACGCGCTGTCTGAGATGCGGCTTTCTGGGTGCACACTTCGGATGTGTGGTCGTGGCGAGTAACAAATCTTCTTGCGCTTGAATGTTTAAATTGTCAAGGCTTAAACTTTCGTGACGATGCAGCGCTGGCCCGTCAACTGTCCCAGGCGTCGTTCACATTTGTTCACGTTCATGCGTTGTTAGGATTCATAAAAATGTTACCCGCCAACTGGCCCGTCAACTGTCCCGGGTGTCGTTCACATTCGTTCACGTTCATGCGTTGTTAGGATTCATAAAAATGTTACCCGCCAACTGGCGAGTGACACAGTTTCATATACTTGCCAACACTGATTTTTACTCGCATTTGGTGCTTAGCGAGTGTTAATTTTAGGCCCTGCTTATACATTAATACAAAGTAAACATCTAAGTTAAGAACGAAGGAGGAGAAGAAATTGAAAGATAGAGGCATAGAATGAAATATTCTATGAACACTTCATGAACACTTCACTCACATGCTCAGGTTCCTAGGCTTCCTGGACAGCTGCAGTTTCCAACTGGATCACATTGTTTTGCATGATCGCATTGGTGGTCGCCATTCACGTTCTGTGTAAATTCACCTTTATTTATTGAGTGCATTTTTAAAAGCACACCAAATGATAAAAGTAATTGCTTTTATATAATGTTAAGTGCTTTCATCTAAATTCTCTCACTGTTAAAGAAACAAAAGAAATTGATCAGTGCTCAGCAATGAAAGCATGCGTTCATCATCAACACTACGAGAAGAGAGCTTTGCTCCTCTGTAAGAGGACAAAATGAGTTCATTTTCTCTGCCACCTCATTTTCTATGCCAGCATAGCTTTCCATTAGCTTTTTCGACTTATACCAGTTGGAAATCTGCCCATCTCATCAATAGGGATGAAAAAGCCAATGACGATATTTTTGCTACATTCCCTTCCGTTTTTGTGCAACGCAGCCTGACCTTGAAATCATTAAGCTGATGAAATGGATTCTAAGTGGGCCTTATTAGCATACTCGCAATTGTGCCGAGCGCTCGAGAACGGATAACAAACTGTTTTAAATTCACACTATTCTTTCCCCGTGCTCTCCAGAGAGTTGCCGTGCCAACACAAAAGGCTTTTTCCGTGTTTTTTGGAAACCATTGTTTACTGATTAGCGTCTCTTGTCCGTCAAAGTATGTGACTGTACTTTAGTCGCACAAAGAGGGATGTGATATTTACACACATCTCATTTTAAATTCAGATTACTTTCCACACTCATTTCAGTTAGATTTGGTAAAATCTGGAAAATTTCAAACACAACTCGTACAAATGCCATTTTGTTGAGTTTTAATGAGGTATAGTTTTTAATCACATGTTTTTACCAGCATTAATATTTCATGTCACTGCATATGACAGTCACTCTGGACTCGCTTTACAAAAAATGTCTAAATGGTGGAAGAAACTGGGACAGTAGTGCAGAAAATTGAGTAGTAATGGAGATTTTTCAATGTTAGTGCTAACATTGATCTGAACGTTGTGTGGTCATTGAGAAGGTGAGTGTTTCTCACATGGTAGATGATTCACAACTGAGTGAACGTGGTCAAGTGAGTCTTATTCTTCATAATGGGAGGATTTTCAGTTTTTTAAGAAGAGATAACTTACCCTCATGTCATTTCAAACCTGAATGACTTTATATTTCTCAGTGGAATGCAAAAGGAGATGTTAGTCAGGTTGTTCATTGCTCTTTTCTATACAATATAAGTGATCTGTGGCTGTTGAGCTCTAAAATTGACAAAAAACACCAGTTTTCTGAATCAATACAATGGCTTTGTGTGACAGTCATAAGCTCTAATAACAGTATGTAACATTAAAACTCATATTTTCAAACAGCTCCATACAGATCCTATGGGGAGAGACAGGAACTGCCGGAGGAGGACTATGATGAAGACGATTTCCCCCCTCCACCTTCTGATCAGGACCTGCTGGAAACAAACCCTCCTCACAAACACCAACACGATCGGTTGGTTATAGAGCTCAGAATAACATCAGAGATAATAACCGTAGTTCATGGAATTTCTTTGAGAGCTCATATCGTGAAACCAGATCATCTGGTACAGTACTTTGATCAACGCTCACTATCCTGAAGCCTTATTTCAAAGACTTGAAAACACAATGATACCATGTAGAAGAATTATGTATGCCATTATCTAGTTGTGCCATCAAATATCCATTCAAATATCAATTTTATCCACTTCGACTTACATAGTTAAACAAATCAAATACAAGATGGTGGACAGAAATGAAATGAATGTTGATTGCAAATACTTTTGTATTTATTCAGTACTAAAACATATCAATAAATAGTTCAGTGTATTTAATTAGATGTTAAATATTGACTAATTTCTACCCTTCAAAAGTTTGGAGTCTGAGAGTTATTAAAAATAAATACTTTTATTTAGCAAGGATGCATTAAATTGATGAAAATTGACATTATGTTACAAAAGTTCAAATAAATGCTGTTCTTTTGAACTTTTGTTCTTTTAAACTGAAGCAGCACAAGTGTTTTTAACATTGATAAGAATAATAAATGTTTCTTGAGCTGAAAATCAGCATATGAGAATGATTTCTGAAGGATCATGTGACACTGAAGACTGCAGTAATAATGCTGAAAAATTAGCTTTGTCTCACAGGAATAAATTATATTTTAAAATATATTCAAATAGAAAAGTTATTTTAAATTCTAATAGTATTTCACAATATTACTTTTTACTGTTTTTTTTGATTAAATAAATGCAGCCTTGGTGAGCATAAGAGACTTTATTCAGAAAAAATACTTTTTATGCTTATTATACAACCACATTACAGGATTTTGCTTAGATATTAGATCAACCAAACTGACTTGTGAAAAACAATTAGCAGAGAATCAAGAAGTGTGATATCTGTCTTGTAGGGCTGAAATGGAGCCTGTCTCCTATGTGAACCACCCCACCAACCAACAATACCCTCAACGACAGAAAGTCCCAGATTACCCCACCAACAGGTCCTCAAAGAGCATGGATTTAGGTATGGAAACACACATATACCACATCTACCATAAACTACCCACACAATAATGTTCAGATAAAATGAACCAGCACAAATACATCCACAAAATCAGCAATTCCCCATCTTGCAGACCTGTGCTAGGATGGAGCAAACTACCACATTCTAGCATACTATACTGGGACCGTACAGACTACACACTGACAATGACTTAAGTAGTGCTATTTCAGTGCATTTATCGCTTGGTTAACTTGGACTGTGGGTGGTTGGTCAATAAGATGCAGGTTTTTGAAGTGAAATGTTGTGTGCTATTATAGTGTTGCAACTGTTCTTAAAGCCTTATAGACAAAGACTAAAGGTTATACTGAGACTTTTTAAGGTTTTAGTCTGTATTTCTGAACATAGTGGAAACCGATTGCCTTCAGTGCAAAATAAAGCCCTATAGCTACACATTTCCTAGTATTCGCCATGGATGACCCCGATAACTTATCCTCTCTCTTTTCCACCACCTTTGGAAATATGAGGGATATTTCTGTGCTCCACAATGGGAAGTTTTTGCCCGTTTCCAATTACATTTCATTAGGGTGGAGTATTGGCTTCAGCGCCACTGCCACTGCGCTAATCTCCTCACTGCTGAAAGCTGATTGGTTTTCATTACCCACATCTCATAGTGTCGTGCTTTGCTGCCATCTTTTATCCTCCATCCAGACCTTTTCCCCTCTATTTATTTCTTTATCTCTCTCTCCCGCTTTTTCGTTTTGTTCTTTAAGTTACTCTTTCAATTTTTCTGTGTAGGCTTTGTGGCCTATGGTTCAGTTGCTGTTTCTTTTTGTCCTTTTTCCATTTCTTTTTGTCCTTTTTTGTCTATTTGATTCATGTGTACACTGTTTATGTAGAAAAATAATCATATTGTTACATAGGCATCAGCATTAGCTTATTCACTAAAAATATTTATTTATAACATTTGTGGCTTTGATAATTTTTATATGTTTTTAGATATATTTTTATGTATTGCTATTTGTCACATTTCTATTTTTTTTCCATTTAAAAAGTAATATTCATTATTGGTGCAACATATTGATAATATTTTAACAAAAAGCACCAATTTAGAATCACTGTGGTGCATATATGTGGTTGCTTATATTTTGCTTATATAGTTTTCAATTTCGAGTCTTAAATAAAGCTGTAAAATGCATGCAAATTTCATCTACAATTTCCATCAAAGAGATTGTTTTTGAAGGGTTTTTGGGTAATGGATTTCCAGTCAGGATCATTGCTAATGTGACTGAAGTTGGGAGCAATTTCAAACGTTTGCTCTAGCATTAAACGCTGTCAGCATAATACAGGTCATTTATATCCAAATACAAAAATAGCCAGCATATATTTATTCATCGTAATTTACAAAGATTCTTCAAACCTTTAAGGTAATATATCCATCACCCAGGGGTCCACTTTTCTTATCCTCAAGGCATATAATTTCAGTCTGGCTAATGTTTTCCTCTGTGATATTGCGAAACGTTGAAAGACAAAGGTTTTCCTCAGTCAAGCGTGATCCCTGTGAAAGATTTGGCTGGAGTTCTGGAGGCTAGTGTTTGGAGTTCAGAGTTTTGGCTCGGCTCGAGTCTCTCAGAAAGAGGTTTATTCTGCCAGTCGCATCATTAGCAGCTGTATGTGTTTTTCTGGGCAGGAGTTCATGTGAAAATGCTCTTAATTTCTTATTTGCTGATTGCTTTCAGGCCATTTACCTTTACTTTTATGCAAAAGTGCAATACACTAGCCAAATTGGGTTTTATCAGAATATGTAGCCTATAACTAGATTTTAAATTTTTCTGCAGAACATTTTAGTGAAAAACCCACATTTAATGCTGAATTGTTGTGGGTGGATGCCAGGTCACAGTGGTCCTAAACAGTGATTCTGAGTGGAACGCTAGAAGGCACTGGGTGTTGCTGTGGTGTTTTGGGTGGTTTGCTTAGCGCATTCAGCACATTGTTTTAAGTGTTACTAGGATGTTCAGGGTTGCTGCTTGGGCGTTGCTAGGGGATTCTAGATGGTTGCTAGAGTGTTTGGGTTTGTAGCTAAGGCGTTCCTAGAGGATTCTGGGTTTTGCTTGGGTGTTTTTGGTGTTTGCAAGGGTGTTCTCTGTGTTGCTGCGTTTTTTTGGTGTTGCTGAGATGTTCAGGGTTGCTGCTAGGGTGTTGCTAAGGTGTTTCGAGTGGTTGGTACTGGTAGCTAAAGCATTTCTAGGGGATTCTGGGTGTTGCTGTAGTGTTTAGGTGGTTGCTAGGGCATTACGCATGTTGCTATGGTTTTCTGGGTGGTTGCTAGGTTGTTTTAGGTGTTGTTGGGATGTTCAATGGTTGCTAGGGCGTTGCTATGGGATTCTAGATGGTTGCTAGAGTGTTTGGGTTTGTAGCTAAGGCGTTCCTAGAGGATTCTGGGTTTTGCTTGGGTGTTTTTGGTGTTTGCAAGGGTGTTCTTTGTGTTGCTGGGTTTTTTTGGTGTTGCTGAGATGTTCAGGGTTGCTGCTAGGGTGTTGCTAAGGTGTTTCGAGTGGTTGGTACTGGTAGCTAAGGCATTTCTAGAGGATTCTGGGTGTTGCTGTAGTGTTTAGGTGGTTGCTAGGGCATTCTTCATGTTGCTATGATTTTTTGGGTGGTTGCTAGGTTATTTTAGGTGTTGCTTAAATGTTCAGTGGTTGCTAGAGCGTTGCTATGGGATTCTAGATGGTTGCTAGAGTGTTTGGGTTGATAGCTAAGGTGTCCCTAAAGGGTTCTGGTTGCTTTGGTGTTTTGGGTGGTTGAAAGGGTGTTCTGCATGTTGCTAGGACGTTTAGTGAGGGTTGCTGCTAGGGTGTTGCTAAGGTGTTCTGGGGGGTTGGTAGCTAAGCATTTCTAGAGGATTCTGGGTGTTGCCATGGTGTTTTGGGTGGTTGCTAGGGCATTCTGTGTGTTGCTATGGTTTTCTGGGTGGTTGCTAGGTTGTTTTAGGTGTTGTTGGGATGTTCAGTGGTTGCTAGGGCATTGCTATGGGATTGTAGATGGTTGCTAGAGTGTTTGGGTTGATAGCTAAGGCGTTCCTAGAGGGTTCTGGGTGTTGCTTTGGTTTTTTTGTGTGGTTTGCTAGGGCATTCGACACATTGCTAGGGTGTTTTAAGTGTTGCCGAGATGTTCAGGGTTGCTAAGGGGTTGCTAGGTTCTAGATCATTGCTAGAGTGTTTGGGCTGGTAGCTAAGCCGTTCCTAGAGGGTTCTGGGTTTTTTCTTGGGTGGTTTGGGTGTTTGCAAGGGTGTTTTGTGTGTTGCTAGGGTTTTTTGGTGTTGTTGAGATGTTCGGGGTTGCTGCTAGTGTTGCTAAGGTGGTTTGGGTGGTTGCTAGGGTTTTCTGAGTGGTTGGTAGTTAAGGCATTTTTAAGAGCATTCTGGGTGTTGCTGTGGCGTTTTGGGTAGTTGCTAGAGGAAATTCTGCATGTTGCTATGGTTTTCTGGGTGTGGTCTGTGATGTGGTTTTCTGGGTGGTTGCTAGGTTGTTTTAGGTGTTGCTGGGACTTGGCAAACACAGCTAAATATATAATAAATGTTTATAAATGTGCTTGTAAAGGAAGTTTTTTCGATCTTTCTTGTGCATGTATGATATTTGGATGTGTTTTTCCGCATGCTTGAGTGTGACATTGTGTCTGTGCTATGTTGAGTGTGGATAATCCAGATTTGTAGGCGCTTTCAAGCATTCAAAGGCAAACTATTATTTTCCCTCCCTTTTTTTATTCTTCTGTACCTATTTTCCCCCATCAGCCCTGTTTGTGTTCTCTCACATACGTGTCCATATGTACACACACGCGTGTAAACCCACACCGGCTTGCACAAGCCTCTCTTCCAGTGTTATTTCTCTGCTGGGGAAATTGAGCTCATAAAAGATGAAAAGGCTTATTTAAGAGAAATTGCAGTGTAATGAAACCCCATTATTGTATCCCATGGTGCAATGCCTGTGGCAGCAGCTGCTCTTCACTGCTCAATCCTGTTTGTGCGGATTAGTCTCTCTCTCTCACACACAGACACACTTTCTCATTTTCACCACTCACACTCAGGCCCACACACTAATAATTCCTTGTTTTCCTCCACGGGGCGCTACTGTAAATGTCTTAGATGTGTCATCATGGCTTGCATAGATGTAGTCGCTCATACGCACTGCAGAAATACTATTTTTAATCACTATCTTTCTTAAAACAAGATACATTTGTTTGAGAAGCAAAAATATATTTTATAATATACATTACTGTTCAAAATATAATATTACTGTTCAAAATTAGATAATAATAATAATAATAAATGTTTCTTGAGCAGCAAATCAGCATATTAGATATGATTTCTGAAGGATCATGTGACACTGGAGACTGGAGTAATGATGCTGAAAATTCAGCTTTAATCACAGGAATAAATTATAAGATATTAAAATAGAAAACAGTTCTAAATTGTAATAATGTTACACAATATTACTGTTTTAATGTATTTTTGATCAAATAAATGCAGTGAGCAGAAGAGACTTCTTTCATAAACACTATAAAATCTTACTGATCCCAAACTTTTACACACAGAACAGATGTTTTAAAGAGGATACTGTTGTAAAAATAAAAAATGAAATAAAAAATATATAAATATCCTGTTTTTTTCTTTTTCTTTGTTATGAATTCTGCTATGCATGCACAATGTAAGTCGAGCTGTTCTAGTGTGTGTATGTGTGTTTAGGCAAACCACAGATGTTCTCAGCTGTACAGAAGCGTAACTGGCCCTGCACAGCTCTTCCTAATTAAAACCAAGCATGGTTACTAGAGAGAGAGACAGAGAGACAGACAGACAGACAGACAGACAGACAGACATCTATATACCAGCGCACATGTGGGAAAAGATAGAATTTAGGAAAAGAGATCTCTCCAAATCCAATGTATTGTTCCGTCAGTTTTTATATATATATATATATATATATATATATATATATAAAGGTTTTGTTCTTTGTTTCTTATAATTGTCGGGTATAATACATTATATAAGTTATGCTAGGACTCATTTTAGGGGTGATGCATTACAAAACTTCTATTAAGGGCTATATAATAAATCCAATTAAGTCAAAATTGGAGTTTTGTGACTTTAACCCTGCTGAAAAAAAGCCTAAACTGCATTAAGATGGATTTCTGGTCTTAGCTGGTTTCCTTATAGGCTTATGTTTGTCTGTTGGCTGGTTTTAGAAGGGTTTTAGGCACTTCTAAGCTAGTCAGGCTGGGAAACCATCTGCCTCCCAGTTAAACCAGCTGAACACCAGCTTGGCCAGGCTTGGAAACCAGTTTAAACCTTCTAGGACCAGCTTAGTTTTGTTTAAGCTTTGAAGTTTGAAGCTATTTACATGCTAATGTCAACAAAATCAACTTACAGTAGAAGTGCAAATGCATGCAAATGTTTTAAAAGTATTACGGTAACACTTAAACATTCAAATTGTTAATGTGACCCTGTACATACAATCTGGAATGTCCAGTGGGAGACACAAATGAGTGCTTGAGGAGCTGATGGATGTTTTATGTTTGTGTGTTGCAGTGGCAGATGAGAGTAACATGGCCTCCATTCAAGGACAGAGACCTGGTAAGAATTTGAACACACACACACACACACACACACACACACACACACACAGCACATATTAAAGAAACAAGCCGCATGAGGACATGATTTTACTACAGTTAAGGAGTTTTGTTTACTCCCTTGAGCATGGTAAAATGTAATTTATTTTAATGAACAGCAGCAACAGAAATATGATAAAAGACACCAGTGTATAATTTATTTTATTAATAAACAATAATTACAGTAAACAATTCCTCTGCCAAGTGGTAGAGTTTATCAGCCTCGCAATGTCAGTTCCACCATACTGCTTTAATAGCCGACATCTCATTTATGGTCAAGCGCTACAAGGCTGGCCGAAGATCAAGCGTGCGATCTGTAAAGCGCTGTGTTGGTTGACTCACAGGCCGGTAATCTGACTCCAGATCAGTGGCTGTGTCTCAGCCAAGTCAAATGAAGATAAACTGAGGGCGACTGCTGCCCATTTGTAGTCTGTCAGCTGAGGTGAGAGAGTGAGTTGCTGCAAGAAGTGATTGAGTTAGTGGAGGAAACAGACACACACAGTGAAAGCAGTGACCACACGGTACAAGACCACAGACACCTACAGACTAAACCCTAGTTGAAAATAGCTGAAGGAAATATCTGTTTGTTAATGAATTAAGCCAACTAATTTGATTAATATTCTTTCTCTACCTGATATTTTTAAAAATTACAAATGCAATGAATATACAGTTACTCAGTAGGGGTGTAACGGTACACAGACGTCACATTTCGGTACATACCTTGCTTTTGGTGTCACGGTTCGATACAAGTTCGGTACAAGAGGAAAAATGGTCACACTTTAGTTTAGGGTCCAATTCTCACTATTAACTAACTATTAACTTTGACTTTTGCCTTAATAAACTCCTAATTACTGCTTATTAATAGTTGTTAAGGTAGTTGTTAAGTTTGGGTAGGATTATGGGATGTAGAATATGGTCATGAAGAATAAGGCATTAATATGTGCTTTATAAGTACTAAACAGCCAATATCCTAGTAATATGCTAATAAGCAACTAGTTAATTGTGAGAATTGGACCCTAAACTA
This sequence comes from Mylopharyngodon piceus, assembly GCA_039654765.1. Lineage (NCBI taxonomy): Eukaryota > Metazoa > Chordata > Actinopteri > Cypriniformes > Xenocyprididae > Mylopharyngodon > Mylopharyngodon piceus. The sequence goes on along the minus strand of CM077440.1, from coordinate 16,626,028 downwards.
AAGTGTTACCGGAATGTTTTATATATATATATATATATATAATATATACAGTAACAACCCAATCGTAGATGTTCGCATAGACTCAAATACATGGCACTGGATCCTAAATTGCATCAAAATCAAAACCACATGCACACAGTCAATTTAGCAGCTCTCACAGCATGTGCCTGCATAAAAAAGCATACACAGTCAAATTTACATGCATAGTCTTCACACGACTGTTTTGTATACTTCTCAGGGGTCAGGGACAATGGTAAATACATGAAAGGCTGATTGGAGTGTAGGTTTACAGATGTGGGATCCGATAGATATTGACAGGCTGCAGGCTATTCTGCTGACGCACTCATTTTTCTCTCTTCCCTCTGGCGCGCTCTACCTACGCCAGACTCCTTTATATGCTCTGACATATTTCATTATTAGGATGGTCTTGAAGACGTGGCCGCTCTGAGTTTAATCTGACTAAAAACCCCCAGCTAGTGCCGGCCAAGCCAACCACTGCGGTACTCTCTCTCTCCTTGCATCTGCTTTGCAGTAAACGCAATATGTTTAAATGTGTTTTTCCTGTAAATTCACCATCTAGTCCAGCATTATGTCTCTTATTATCATTATTATTATTATTAGGTTTTTGTGGTGTCTACTAAATGTTTTAGTACAAATTTACATTAGTTTTAGGTTATTTATTATTTTTAAAAAAAATAAAATCTAGCACAAAAATAGGGTGCTGTAATGCAATTTTTCCATAATGTCGAAGCCAAATTTATTGCCTTTACTATTAAACGCCAGCCCTAAGCAGCCTGGAAAAACACTGCACTCATGTGATGGTCCCTTTATTGTAAGTAACAAATCATATGACTTGCCTGTCTGTGAAATTGTATCCTGGAAACCATAATCCATTATTTCTATAAAGAGTACATAAGAAAGAGGTTGTCATATGTTGCACACTAGTTTCAACCACTAAATATCACTATAAAGGGAGTCTTAGGTGAAACACTCTTCACTATTAACGGTCATATTGAGCTTTACATGGATATTATTGTACAAACCAGTACTGAGGCATATAGCTAATAGTCTAAAAAAAGTGTTTGTGTAGTTAAAATGTACACAAACGCTTATGCTTAGGGTCCAAAATGTTTTGCTTTTCTTGCTAATGGCTGGTGAATTTATTAGAAAATATTTTGTATTAAATGAAACTGTATTCTGCGTTGTTTTATTAAAAAACAAGCAATTTTGTCTTTTTAGCACACTGTAAACCCGAATAAGTTGGCAAAACTCAAAAAATTTGAGGTAATCAGTTACATCAAATATTTTAAGTTAAGAAATTCAAGGTTTAAGCAAGCAGAACCGGCAGATATTTAATTTGTACTATACATTTTAATTGCTTTTAACTTGAAATATTTGAGTAAGCTAATTCATACCTTTAACTTAAAATTATCATGTAATATCAACTTAAATAGTGGAAACTAGCTAGCTTTAACTGGCTAATTCAATAAATGCTAACTTGCTAATTGGTAACACAATGCTTTGACAGCATTATCATAACATAGCAATTGCTGAATGAGTGTGGCAATATAGAGCATTCAACACATAAGCCTATCTGTTCTCAAACCAAGCTCATGCTCCACTCGTCACCATAATGGGAACCAAAAACCCAACACAACAGAAACTCTTCTAAATTAGCATAGCAAAACATTAAACACTACTAAATCTCCCACTTAGCATTAATCTTGCACAAAAACAAACAAAAAAAAAACATTATTTAACACTTAATTTTACCATTTACTCTCCCTTTCAAGTGTCATGGCTAAGCATGCTGGGAAATAGAAATTCCAGCCCAGTTTAAATTAAATTTAAGTTTATCTAAATTAAAAGAAACAAGGTCATAAAACTCAAAACAATGAAACAATTCAGATTACTTAATTTTCAGTTTTGTGAACTCAAAAGAAACAGAAAGTTTTAAATACGCATCAAAGTTAATTTGATTGAACTAATTTGTTTAATTTAAGTTTACCCTACTCAAACCAATTAATTATTTTGAGCATTAAGGTTTACAGTGCATGTAAAGCTAAGCTGTGTTTTCAAAAGAAAGGATAACATTTACAGTTTTTATACATGTTTCAATTGACATTTAAACTTTACAGTTAAATCCTGCATACTTCTGAATCGCTATTTTATTTTAATATTTATTTTATTTTATTTTATTTTGAATATTTAAACCAGCCAAGTTTTCTTTAACTAATATTCATTCCATTTTCTTTTAACAATGTGTTATGTTGCGATTCTTAAAATGCACGGTTGAATCATGCACAATTATACCAGGAACATGAATTAAGAAAATAATTTCTCCTTTCTTTTATTGTGACTTTAAAGGTAAGGTAGGCAATTTCAGAGAGGCTAGCAATAGCAATCTAGCTTTGAAAGCATAAGATCCCACCCTCCCTTCAGAGCGTCTTCAAAGCCACGCCTTCTCCAAAACACATGAACGTGCACAGCAGAGTCTGCAATGCATCATAACAACTTACAGAGCTCTTAATTGTACCACCTGACTGCTGCAGATTCATTTCGCCGTTGATGGTGTTGACATAGAAACGCATAAATCTGAGTCTGAGGACGTGAGCTGCTCCGGGTAGAAGCCATCTTGTATTTACGGTTACGACATGGTGTGAACGCAGCATAAGCTTGTTGATTTGGTTCAGGAGGCTGCTGTTTGTTTGTTGAGCTCGGTGACTGACGTCTGTCTACAACTCTGCATAGCCTTATGAAACGCGCCGATGACGTGTGATGTCTGTGCGCGGAGGTATGGAAATACATATGTTGACAGGCAGGTAGGACATCGTAACATTTTTTGGTCCTGAGACTTCCACAGAAGAAATATGTACATGTTTTATTATTTATATGAAGAGTGTTTCAACCAGTATAACAAAAAATGTTTATTAAAAAAAAAAATGCCTACTCTACCTTTAAATACTACTTTCATTGTTTATGTGCCCAAATTAGTGGAGTAAAACTCTCCTTCTTGCTAGCAACAAAGCATGTATATGTTTGTAAATACTGTATATGTGTGTAGTTGGTACAATGAAGAGCTGAGTCCCGGTCCGCAGGAGAGGAGAACATGTCCATTAAGAGGATAGATGAAAGATGCTGGAGGCATCTCTCTCTGTCTCTCTCTCACTGGCTTCCCTCCAACACTCCTACATTTTCCTGTGGCACCTCTCTTCCAAATGAAGACCACTCATAGAGCCTGCGTTGCTCACGGGCTCTGCGGCGCTTTAGTTCGCAGTTCACCATCCTTCCATTCATCTCTCTTCCTCCTCTTCCAGGAGCTGTATGGCAGTCGCCCAGTTACCGTTCGCCCGGCTTGGGCCCTGCAGCGCTGTTTCTGCTGATTTGTTTGTTTTTTTCTTCATCTCATTATTTTCCCTTTTTGTGATAATGGCAGCATACAGGTATCTGCCTGCCAGAGAGACTTCGCCAATTACTGTTTTATTTCCTAAGAACTTGTTCAAATGACTTTCCCCGTCTCACTGTCTGTCTCGCTGTCGCTGTCTTGGTCTGTTTCTGTTCCTCTCTCGTCTAGTTTGCTGTTGATTCAGGTTGAGGGCAGCCATGTTGTGCTGGTTTAGATTGATTTATGTAAGCATCCCAGAGAGGGCCATCTGTGTCCAATGTTTATGCGTGTCGGCACACATGCGTGCTCTGCTGTGGAAATGCAATCTACATTTTAAACATTTCACTGCTTAGATCGTAATGATTACATCTGCATTTCGTGGAAATGATATAGATGCATCCAATGCTTAATTTGTGCATAATGAAATCCCAGAAAAAGGGCCGGTCATGGATCCCAGAGTTTGTTTATTCTAACTTTAGTTTATTTCAACTTAATTTCAGTTTAAATTGTATATATACTACCGTTCAAAAGTTTGAAGTCAGAATGACTTTTAAAAAATAAATAAATTAGTTTAAAGGGGTCATGACATGGATTTTTTTTTTTTTTTAACCTCCTTGAAGTTCACTTATGTTACCATCAGGACTTGACATGAACTTTTTTGCTCTCCAGCCACTGTGGCTAGTGGTTCTCCAAAGTTACTATTGTGGCATTTTCACTGGCCACAATTTTGCCATTGATATCATGGGGAAACACTACCATATAGATATTTTTAATATTATCTCATAATTTGGCAGCAGGTATATTAGGCTGCTGTCACTTTAAGACCTGACGCACGGATCCATTATACTGTTACACATGCGTTTTCTTTCTCAACTGTTTACGTTTACTTAAAACATAACTGACTGTGTTTACATGAATACTCGCCAAGACCGGCATTTGACGTTATTTTGTGTGTATTTGACTGTTTAAGCGCAATAAGCAGTGAAAAAGAACTCAATTTAGTACTGAGAGGCGGCTTTATGCTCGCACACTTAGGGTGTGAGCACAAAATCTGCGGGAATGAGTAAAATTATGAGCAATATGCTCAATCCCACGCCAAAAAATATTTGCAGAAAAAGGATTATTTTCAACCCTCATTCTTTTCTTATTTATAAAGGGCCGGCTCCTTTAAAGCTTGTCAGTAAACAGTCACTGTTATGAATGGTTGACGTCATTGCATAGGAAACAGTATCAACGCCCATTCGCTATTGCACATGAGTGAGTGTTTTGAAAACATTATCCACATAAAACCAAGACGAAGCGTTATGAAATCATTACTTACGGTTTGTGATGCAGCTGCTGTCAGATCCAATACAGTTGGCTGCTTCATCTTTCAACAAGTTTCTTTGCGAACTCTCCATTACACTGTGCCTCGTTAACAAACAAAATGAACAATCTGACACAATCCGTGACGCCATTAAAATAAACCATCCACTTGTTTCAGACGCTGGGATCCTTCTGAAGTCTGTACTGAGACACAAACGAGCTGTTTAAACTGGATGCGTCAAAGTGAAAGTTATTTCATTCTTCCATTTATCCTGTTGTCGACAGACTCAGTGCTCAAGTATAGACAAATGTCAGCCTTTAAGCGGTAGGTCTATGGTGCGATGGAGGCGGTCATATGCAAATGTATTTGCCCATGTGATGTCACAGATCCTGCAACATCAAAATTAGCCATTTTTGGAGATTGATTAAATAAATGCTGTTTATAATGAGGAGGATGTTTTAAGCTATGAAACTTGCAGGATGTTTTAGTGGTACAAAGACCTCTTATACAGTCAAACCAAAATTTATTCAGACACCTTGAACATTTTATTCATTAATTCAGTTTATTCACTATAGTTTAAAAAAATGGTAATAAAATATGACAAGATCTCAGAGTTAAACTGTGTCAGGAAAAATTAATCTTAATTATGTCAGATAACACTTAAGCAAAACATGGTCAGGTCAAAGTGTCTGAATAATTTTTGGTTCCAAATTTTTATCAGTTTTACTGGTAGTCCACTGTATGAAGAATTTTTTGGGTATAATATGTCACAGTTTACTTTATTTTGCTATCCTCACTTACATAAATGAACTATAGTGTCCTGCACCCACTAGTAAAAGTATATAAAAATATCAAAAATGTCTGAATAATTTTGGTTCGACTGTATGTCAAAAGATCAAGGCAAACATTTCTCATGTCATGACCCCTTTAGGCAAGGATGCATTAAATCAAATCAAAAGTGTGATATATGTAGTACTGTGCAAAAGTCTTAGGCCACCACCAGCTTTGTTGTTTTAGCAATGTTTTAATTTATTTAATTTATTTTTTGGTCTCTTTATTAAGATACAAACAGAAAATAAAGGAAGTATGTACACAAAAAAATAAATCAGAACAAAATGGTTTCTTTGGTCTGCAAAAAAAATCAGTATTTAGTGTGACCTCCTGGACTTCTTCCAGTTTGTCAAAGAAGAAAATCTGAGAAACTTCTTATCATATTTTGAAAGTTTTCTTGGCCTTCCAGTCCTTTTCCATTCCATTTAGGTTTAAGAGAGCCAGATTCCTGCTGTTGCTCAAGTTTAAGGGGAGGTCACTAAATACTTTCCACTTTAGCCTATGGAAGTCGTTTTTTCTTTCTGATTTTGTTCTGTTTTTTTACTACTGCATACAAATTTACTGTATTTTCTGGTTATATTCTAATAAAGAGACTGAGAAATAATTATATATGGTCATTATATCATTGCTAAAACAACATCTAATGGTGGCCTAAGACTTTTGCACAGTACTGGATAATGTTACAGAAGATTTCTATTTCAAATAAATGCTCTTCTTATAAGCATTTTATTCATTAAAGAGTCCTAAAAATGTATCATGGTTTCTACAAAAATATGAAAAAATGTCTTCTATCATATTGCTGTTTCTGGTGTTTCACAGCATTATTCATTAAGATTCACGCCTCCCCACATATGGCCCTTCTAAACAAAAAGTGTCTTAGAAATTTAAAATCAATACATTGTTTTATGTGTCCGAGTAGGCAGGATGATTTTAAAATCACTTTGAATCAAAAACTCCAGACTAAAATATGCAGTTCCCAAAAGTCTTTAAAAATGTTTAGCATGTATTTTGAGGCCTTATTTCAGTGACTTTTTTTTTTTTTTTTTTCAAAAACCATGCATATACGTAATTCTCTCAAAAATACAAACATGTACATACTTGTTGCTCACATATTATTGTAGCCTAGTTTCTGCTGAATACAGTGTAATGAGACTTTTGTCATTAATATGTTTATAAGCAACTGAAAAAAAGCACAAATATCAGGGCATGTCAAAACTACTCCAGGACCCCAAATCAGCCTCAGACTCCAGAGGATTAAAGTTACATATTACTGTGATTTTTAGTGATTTTAACACAGTTTTGTGCCTAGAAATACCATTTAACTGTAGTAAAATTATGTCCGTCCTTCAGTGGCTTATTGTTTTATTATTTCTTTTGTATACACATTTTTCAATGATGCTTTATAAAAATAGTTCTTAAAGGGTTAGTTCAGCCAAAAGTGAAAACTCTCTCATTGTTTACTCACCCTCATGTCGTTCCAACACAAATTACTTTGTTCCTTCTTTCTTCTTCTCCTTTTGTGTTCCATGTAAGAAAAATATAATTTGGGTTTGGAACGACATGAGAGTGAGTAAAAGATGACAAAATTTTAATTTTAGGCTGAACTATCCCTCTAAAGCATGATGTGCTCTTTCCTGCATGGCACTTTTTACCTCTCAAGCACCAAGCACTTCTCTTTTCTTCTTTCCCCCGTCTTTCTTTTGCCCTTTCAGTGTTTGGAGCCCTTGGATTTGTTCTATTCCTCCATTTTTTCCTCTTGTTTGTGCTTGTTGTAATCCCTCACCTTCTCCTCTTACTCCTCTTGCCCTTGTTCTCGGCTGTTTGCATTGTTCACGGCCTCATAGTTGTTCTTCATCTCTCAGTATTTCATTTAACGTTCCTCTCCCCTGGACTACTACTACTGCTACTTTTCTGTTTAATATTCCTGCACGTCTGGTCCGCGTTTGCAACACCTCATTTATTCCGGGATGCTCTTTCACCCTCACCTTGAGGTTTCATCATCCACTCTTCTCAAGTCCTCGTCCTCCACTACAGCCGTCTTTACATATTTCATCTCTGTCTGTTCTTTGAATGTGTCTACATCCATTAGACTTTCAGCTCAGCTCGCCGCACAACTGTTGCATTTTCAATTCACAACTTATGACCACCCTGTTGAAAAGATCAGCTTAGACCAGGTGGAATCTCTGTGATGATCCAGTCTAGTCCTGATTTGATATATATGATGGTGCTGGTCTTTTCAGCAGGGCACTATACGCTACATTTCTTATCTTGACCTCATCTTCAAATCTTCACCCTCCTTTCATTACCATCCTCCATCCCTCCATCACTGACATCCCTCCGTCTCCCCGTCTCAGAACCCCCCTCCTCTAACGGGACAGCGCTGGGACCCAGGTTAGGTCTTCAGAAGTCCAGTTCTCTGGAGAGTCTCCAGACAGCGATGGAGGAGGTCAGTAAGGACGAGGTGCCCTTCCATCGTCCACGCGCGCACATGGTCAGAGGCAGAGGCTGCAACCTCAGCTTCCGCTACGCCATCGACAAGTCCTACGAAGGGCCTTCTGAACCTGAGGATGGTGAGTTATATGTAAATAATGAAATGCAGCATTAATTCAATTTATTAACGTTCCTCTGTAGTCAATAATTTTATCCCTTAAAACTCATCTTTGATCACCAAAATGACATATTTAAACATTTTTTCCTTGAAAAAAATTCTTCATGCCTTAAAATAGCTTGAATGTAACTCTACACCCTTGCCTCATTTAATATACGTGATTCTATGAATATGCTAATTAGCCCCGCCTCCACTCACTCACGCCAGCTATCCACACGTTGACGTGATTCAAACCGCGTTTTTGAGAGCTTTATTTTAATTTCAGTTTTAGTAATTTTAGTACTTTCAATTTAACTGATTATACTTCAGTTAGTAGCCAAGGCAACATTTCTAATTTTTGTAAACTTTATAATATATAGTTATATAATTAGTTTTTAGTATATAAGTTAGTATATTACTAGTTATTAGTATATAATATATAGTTATATAATTAACTATTAGTTATGTAACTTTTTAACTATTAATAATTATTAGTAATATACATAACATGTTAATATATATCTAAATATATTTTTATTTATTTGTATTCAATTAATTCTGCCTAGTCAAACTTATCCCAATCATTAAAAATGCATGTAATAATGTTTATTAACTGATTAATATTATTTATTTATTTTGTTTAATTTTAGTTAACAATTTAATTTGTTTATTTTATTATGTTCTTGTCATTTCTTTTATCTGTTAAGCTTTATTTTAATTTCAGTTTTAGTAATTTTTTTTTTTTTTTTTTTAGTCATTTCAATACTTCAATTTAACTGACTATATTTCAGTTAGTAGCCAAGGCAACATTTCTCATTTTTGGCTAAAAAAACTTATATAATATAGTTATATAATTAGTTATTAGTATATTAGTAGTTATTAGTATATAATATATAGTTATATAATTAGTTATATAATACAACATAATATAATATATAATATAGCAAATAATATAATATAACATATCATATATAATAATTATTCATTTACATATACACACTAATATTAATTTAAATAATAAGCTTTATTAATATATATCTAAATATATTTTTATTTATTTGTATTCAATTAATTCTACCTAGTCAAACTTATTCCAATCATTAAAAATACATTTATTAATATTTATTAATTGATTAATATTATTTATTAATTTACAGTTAATGAATGAAGAATAGATTTATTAATTTATTAATAATACATTTTTAAGACATTTCTACATTTAAGTTTTTGATTTAAGTTATCATGACAACCAACATGAAATATAATTTTTTTTATTAGTGCACCATCAGTTGTTCATGTCTAATGCAACATAATGACTCATTTTATTTCCTGTAATATATTGTTAATGTTATTGTATAGTAGTGTTGTAATTTAAACAGAAGGCCTTCAGGGGGTTTCTGCAGTTATTGCTCACGACAGCAAAAGTACATTAAAGTGCATGTGCTGCATAACAGTGAAAGCATGTTGCTGAGCACAGTAGCGAGATTGTCATGAGTTTAGCCAAACATGTGCTAACAGTTACAGCTGCATACCACTGCTTCTCACTTTGCCAAAAGTGCATCTGCACCCTTCACATTCATCACTCTCATCAAAATACCCCATAAGCTTATAATTATTAACATGCATTGTAGTATATGCTGTTGCATTGTGTTTTTGTAATCAAAATATAATAACTTGAACTATTCCGTTTTAGAAATGTCACATTATGAAAGTAAAATAGGTTGCAAATGCTGTTTCATGTTGACTTTAAAACTTCTAAAGTTGAGAGCCGTTGGGTGCCAGTGACGCTCCCTCACTTTTAGTAGCTCATTTGAGAGATGAATTTGACTCTCAGTGGCTCATTGAGCTTTGTGAGCCAGTGAGGAGTGAATCAGCAAATGCATCAGTATCACAGATTTCTGTCTGAAACTCCAGCAGCGAGTCAGCACATTCAAAGGCACGAATCAACCCTGCTCTTTCTCACTGATATTAAAGACCCCTTCTAGATGAGAAATGGAGACAGAACCGAAGTACTAGCCAGAGCCTTCGACTGGAACCTATAAGGTGTCAGACTTCATGAATAAATGTCAAGCTTTCTGCACCCTTAGAGGAGGTGGTGGATGAATGAAGGTTTATGGATATCAGCTTTAGTAACAACCGATCCAATGCAACAGGAAACTGAGGCCGAATCACACCAAAACGTGTCCAGGCCACATTTCACACCAAAAGCAAAAATGAAATGGTAACACTTTACAATAAGGTTTCCTTAGTTAACTACTTTAGTTAACATGAACTAAGAATGAACAATACTTCTACTACAGCATTTATTAATCTTATCTTGAATTTGGTGAGAAAATCGGCTTCATTTTATCCAAAATGCAAAAAAAAATAAATAAATAAAAATAAATAATTTAATTTAATGGCCCAATTTTTTTAAAGTGTTTTTTTTTTTTTTTTTGTGAAATATGACATTGCTTTAAATAAACACTATAAATAGTTGAAAATAATCAATTGGGATAGTTCACCCAAAAATGAAATTTCTGTCATTTATTACTCACCCTCATATCATTCCAAACCCGTAAGACCTTTGTTCATCTTCGGAATACAAATTAAGATATTTTATTGAAATCCGAGAGGTTAACGAAATTACCACATTCAAGGTCCAGAGAAGTAGTAAAAACATTGTTAAAATAGTCAACATGACTACAGTGGTTTAACCTTAATATTATGAAGCGTCAAGAATAATTTTTGTGTGCAAAAACAAAACAAAAATAATGACTTTATTCAACAATTTTTCCTCTTCCCTGTCAGTCTCCTACGCTGTTGACGCAGTGATCACAGTTCAGCGCTTCCGTGTTTACGTAGACAAAAAACCTCTCAGATTTCATCAAAAATATCTTAATTTTTGTTCTGAAGATGAACGAAGGACTTTTTGGGTGAACTAACCCTTTAAGCTCATTATTTTTTTTTTGTTTGATTAGTTTTATTTTCGAATATGCAATTTATTTAATTGTTAGAATGTGTAATTTTTAATGCATTTTTAATCCATCTGGATTTGACTTTCAGGTAAATATACCATAAAGAAAGACTTTCTTCATCATTTACTGACAAGCGAGAGTCTGGTTCGTTTGATTCCTTATGATTAGATCACATTAGGAGTTTGCTCATGTCTGTGCCTTTGTTCTTCACCAACAGATGACTCTGAGGAAGACTCTGGAAGAGACACGCCTGCCAGCGGCTCCTCTCGCCAGGAACTGGATGATGACAAGAAGGTAAAGAAAAAGAAAACCAAAAAGAAGAAAGAGAAAAAGAGCAAAAAGAAGGACGAGCCCGAAGACCCTGAGAAAAAGACAAAGAAAAAAGGATTTGGATTGTTGAGGTACGAGTCTGAAACGCTAGAAATTCACAAACATCACAGCTTCACTCAAACATAAAGTTACAAAAGGAAATCTTCATGAGAAATGCAGTGATTTATGTCAAACGATTCCCCATAGAGTGTTTGGATGCAGTTTAGCAGCTCTTAAAGGAGCCGTATCATAGAAACAGGACTATCCTGGGTCTTTTGAAATGAAGTGAGTCTAAATTTGTCCCTGTGCTGATACATTGATATATAGTCAGGGCAGTGGAGAGGATGAATGATGGTACTGCATAAGGGCCCCGTGACGCAGCTGCATATGGAGGCCTTCCGATAATTACAGCACTATGGTAATTGAGGACAAAACAAGTGAACTAACTATATGCTGTCTTTGTGTGATTTCATAAATATAGGCAGGCAGATAAGATGACAGACATACAGTGAAATCCATGTCTTTAATTGAGATCGACAGGCTTGTGTTTGAGGGTTTTATATTTGGGCTTCATGCATAATCCCTTTCCGTCCTGACGGACATGAGAACTCTTTTCATGTATGAGATGAAAGATGACTGAATGACAGTGAATGTCTCTCTAAACTATAAAATAGACCTTCTAAATCTCCTCTGTGAGGACTGCCCTCTGTTTTTCCAGCTCTGACTATCAATTGATCAGCATATGCTTGTATTTGAATGGAAACCTTCGTTTTAATTCAGTTTTCAGTGACATTAACACCCGCCAAATGTGGGTGGATTTTTTTTAATTCTATATATAATATACATTTTTCAATTGTAGTCTTTTAAAAAGTGCAATGTAGTGTTGTCAAAAATATAATTTTTTTCGATACATATCAATACTGAAATATTTGAAACGTTTCCAATAGGCTACTCATTTCCTGCAGAATAGATACACCTACGTTTTCTCTCTCTCATCTCTCTGACAGCGAGTTGACACAAAAACCCGCCTCCCCTCACTCACTCGTTTCATTTGCTCCGGATGAATATTGTTGGTGTTACAGGGCTTGAATTTCAGCGTAGGATTGTGCATATAGCGCATAATTTTACTCATTCCCGCAGATTTTGTGCTCACACCCAAAGTGTGGCACATAAGCCGCCTCTCAGTACTAAATTGAGTTCTATTTTGCTGCTTATTGCACTTAAATAAACACAAAATAATGTCAAAATGGCAGTCTTGGCGAGTATTCATGTAAACACAGTCAGTTATGTTTGAAGTGAACGTAAACAGTTGAGAAAGAAAACGCATGTGTAACAGTATAATGGATCCGTGCGTCAGGTCTTAAAGTGACAGCAGCCTAATATACCTGCTGCCAAATTATAATGATAATATTAAAAATATCTATATGCTTTATATGCTATATCTAAGCTGCTTTACAGGGATAAACAGGAAAAGGAACCCAAACTCCATCAGGTGACACAAATAGAAAAACATTTTTTGGGAGAAACCAGGTTCAGTTAGAGGAGCAGTTCTCCTCTAGCCAAACGAACCAACAGGGTGTGGTTATGATTCCAGGCTGCATCACCAGTCAGATTGTAGATTAATATCATTCAGAATATTTCATGCAGTTCCTTCTGCTTGAAGATTGGGTTGTGTAGGTTGGGACTTGATTTTATCCATCATTAATCAATTGGATTGTGTTTTATTTTTTAGCTAAAATATGTTACCACTTTCATTTGTTTTTACTATTTTCACCATTTCGATGTACACTTCTTGCTACTCAGCTGCCTCGTAAAATCGTCCTTCCATGACGGCAACGATTTTCATGCAGTGGTCAAAGCGGCTCGACCATTGTGTTGAGAGATGCGTTGAAACCCTGACACGAGTCATGTGAAAGGATCTTACTGTTCCTCTCTCTTTAACGCTGATGAAATTCCCAGAAATTCAAACTCGCAGCCAAACATCAGTCAGCCCAACAGCTTGGACGTATTCAACAAGGGTTTTTGCCAGACAACTCGTATCACATCTCTGCTTTCCAATCTGCTTCCTTTTTGAATTTGAAAAATTACTTAATTAGCCATTGTGTTATGGTGCAATTTAATCTAATTGTAAAGTCTTCACGGGTGCTTTTCATCATCTTTAAAAAAAGAAAAAGGCAAATTATAAACATGTGAGAGTGTGATTCATGGTTCGTTTTTCAACTTTGCAGCAGAACAAACTGGTGATTTTCATTTCTTCCCTTTTATGGGTGAAAATGTTGTGTTTATCGTGTGACAGAGTGTGGTTTCGAAGACAGATGCGCTGTTTGTATGGGCCGCAGTTACAGATGGATTTGTGGGCTGCTTTTAACATGACAACAATACAGCATCAGATTTTTGGAGCTTTGCACTTTTATAGCCGTCTTTGTGTTTTGGCTGCCTGCCGTGATGTATTTAGATTCACTTTTCTTTCAGTCTTTTCACAATTAGAGGTATTTCATTGCATAAGCAAAGCGTCAGTGAAACAATGATTGAAGCTGTCTGTATTATTTTAGTTTCTGTTAGGGATAAGTGTATACTAATGAATGTTTTGGCTGTGTGTTATGCTTTCAGTCGTAATAAATATCTTGTATGTGAGTAAGTTATCTGTGATGCTTGCTTCTAAACAATCATATATGAATAATTTATGTGTGTAAATACATACACCGATCAGGCATAACATTATGGGCACTGACAGGTGAAGTGAATAACACTGATTATCTCTTCATCACGGCACCTGTTAGTGGATGGAATATATTAGGCAGCAAGTGAACATTTTGTCCTCAAAGTTGATGTGTTAGAAGCAGGAAAAATGGGCAGGCGTAAGGATTTGAGTGAGTTTGACAAGGGCCAAATTGTGATGGCTAGACGACTGGGTCAGAGCATCTCCAAAACTGCAGCTCTTGTGGGGTGTTCCCGGTCTGCAGTGGTCAGTATCTATCAAAAGCGGTCCAAGGAAGGAACAGTGGTGAACCGGCGACAGGGCCAAGGCTCGTTGATGCATGTGGGGAGCGAAGGCTGCCCTGTGTGGTCTGATCCAACAGACGAGCTACTGTAGCTCAGATTTCTCAAGAAGTTAATGCTGGTTCTGATGAATCATGTTTTCTTTTACATCACGTGGATGGCCGGGTGCGTGTGCGTCACTTACCTGGGGAACACATGGCACCAGGATGCACTATGGGAAGAAGGCAAGCCAGCGGAGGCAGTGTGATGCTTTGGGCAATGTTCTGCTGGGAAACCTTGGGTCCTGCCATCCATTTTTGATGTTACTTTGACACGTACCACCTACCTAAGCATTGTTGCAGACCATGTACACCCTTTCATGGAAACGGTATTCCCTGGTGGCTGTGGCCTCTTTCAGCAGGATAATGCGCCCTGCCACTAAGCAAAAATGGTTCAGGAATGGTTTGAGGAGCACAACAACGAGTTTGAGGTGTTGACTTGGCCTCCAAATTCCCCAGATCTCAATCCAATCGAGCATCTGTGGGATGTGCTGAACAAACAAGTCCGATCCATGGAGGCTCCACCTCGCAACTTACAGGACTTAAAGGATCTGCTGCTAACATCTTGGTGCCAGATACCACAGCACACCTTCAGGGGTCTAGTGGAGTCCATGCCTCGACGGGTCAGGGCTGTTTTGGCAGCAAAAGGGGGACCAACACAATATTAGGAAGGTGATCATAATGTTATGCCTGATCTGTGTATGTATATATATAAAACCCTCTTATGTGTTTTTTTTTGTTTGTTTTTTTTACATTGAACACAAATTTTGACACCATTCACTGGTATGTGATATACTAACCCACACTCACGTCTGCTGCTTCCCAATCCGTCCACCTCAATTCCGTCTAACGTTCCAAATCTGAACCTACAAATCCAACGCGGCATCAAGCCAATTAGCACGCATGTACTTCTTCTACCCAGAATGCATCATACAAGAGTCGTGTCGCACAGTGAGATTACACACCAACCCTCATCTTACGTTCCTAAGCCAACAGCAGTTAGACACATACTAGTTCAGCTATAAACACGCTCATAGTGTTTGTTTATGAGTGAGCAGATGGCTTTGACAGTAATCTGAAATGGAGATGATTCTTTAATTTACTTAAATTTAGCATTTGGCTCTGTTTAATCCCTGGGTGATTTTAAAGAAACTCAACGCTCTCCCGCTGCGCTCTTGACATGTTTTTGAATGTCGTTGAGTTTGTGATGCTCTTACAGTTACGTGTTTTTAAAGTTGTAGGTTTTTTGCAAAAGTTGTACAGTTATGAATGTTTGCTTTTGATTCTTGCCGGAAAGATCATTCGGGTTTGAGATTCTGTACAGTAATGGCAGCTTTGCCGTTCACAGTCTTTTACGACTCCATAGAGAAACATTCAACTGGCTTCAATTACAGTGACTTAGAGCTACACGGCCTATAAAACAGCTAATACTTACTGCTTTGTGAAAACAAGCATTAGCGACTGACAATCTAATGGAAATGGGTCTTTACATTTCTAAAGTGCTGTGATATTTTAAAGGGATAGTTTTTTCCCAAAAATGAAAATTCTGTCATTAAAGGCACAATATGTAAGATTTTTGGATTAAAATATCCAAAAACCACTAAAACAATGTTATATATTTTGTTGACTTGTGTACTTTTCCAAATGTTTCCAAGAATGTTTAAATCTAGAGAAATAAGCAATTTTAACCAGGGCACGGACCGTGCCCGTGCGTCGCCTATCAATGACATCATACCCGCGTTACCCTCGATTTCCGGTTTTATTTTGTAGAAACCATGGAAATACCAAAGATCTTAAATATGTTATGTGTTTTATTAGACAGGTGAGCAACTGTTTAGAAACATTCATCGACAGAAAACTAATCATGTTATATAGCTCAACACAGTGTCTTATCGTTTAAATCTCGTTTTCTTGATTTACCGCGAGTACCATGTTTTACCATGCCTAATATCGATCTAGCTTACTGCAGTGTGCAACAAGAGTCTCATAGCGGCCGCGAGCAAACGCAGAATAACATTATAACAACTTTCAACACACAAATGTATCTAATATGATAAAACAGCATTGCGTTACCCCACATACACTTGACAGGAAGAAGCGGCGACTGCGGCAAAATAATGCTCCGCTGCTCTCGAGACGTGTGTCGTGCTTGTCTCTCATTAGCAATCGGTCCAATAGCTTTAGCTTTTCCATGAACATGATTTCTGCCTGAGTCCCGTCGGATTCTTTTCCACCGGCTGTAGACGTGAAGACATGATTCCTCGAAATCGAGGCGTCATGAGTCTACGCCTTTGTTTTGAATAAGCGACCTCTAGTGGTTAAAATTACATATTGTGCCTTTAATTAAGTTTTAGCGGTGTTTGCATCGTCATGAGGTTGAATTTGGCCTGACAACTTTTCTAGTATTTGTTAAGGCAGTTGCTTTTTTTCATCTGCCATGTTTTTACAAGTCTGTTATTTTTTTTTTGATGTGTGCAGTAGTTGAAACTGTTTTGATTACCCTCACAGAAATATATAAATGGGTTACTTTGGTTTTAAGAGCTGATTTACAGACAAATGATGTGTGTGAAAAGTAGTTAGTATGTTTATCTGCCTTTGCACACACATAAACAACAGTTGGTGCACATATAATCATACAATGATGCTTATAATGGATTCCATATCTGTTTTTGTCTAGAATTATAGCTGCATGGCACGCATGCTTCAGCGGGGTGCAAGATGGACACATCATGTTTTATTTGCCGTCTGAGCGGGAACATATGAAGCTGTTAACACAATCGCTCAGTGCAGCCCGCGAGAGGCTAATTACTGAAATCTGTTTCTAAAATTGAACCCCATTCTGCTGTGATTTCCTCATTTATTCGTGCCGATGTGTTCTGTCAGTCAGGCGTTGTGGACTAAATACACATATTCATATTAGCAGAGAAGGCTCGCCGACTTATGAATATTAATGAGCTTTTGCATACTTAATCGCTCGTGGCAGGCCCTCCTCTACATGTTTGTTTGTGAGGGTTCATTTGTAGGTTCATCTGTGTCTTCAAACTTCACAAGTCTTGACATGGTGCACGTCTCTCAAACTTTTTTGAAAGTAAGGACACACTTAAATTTTCTACGAGAGGTATTAAAGCCTGTGTGTATTATAACAACTCAAGATGGCAGTTTAAGGCGAAACTCAGTCACTTTATATAAAGAATATCTTTTGTAAAATGATGACAGGCATTCTGCTTATATTTAGGTTTATAAGATGGGGACCAGGTGCTGTCAAGCTCCAACAAGGACCAAGAAAGCACCATAAAAGCATCCTAAAATTAGTCCGTATGACTCATGCACTCTACTCCAAGTCTTCTGAACTTACAATATAGCTTGCTGTGACAAACAGACTTATTCACTAATAATTTTGCCTTGAAAATCTTGTTTGACAGTGATCACTATTTACTTATAATAAATAAATAATATGCAACTTGGACATTTAGTTATATAATCTTATATAGAACACAAAATGACAGATTTATTATATTATATTATATTATATTATATTGAGCTTTTTTTATTTTTATGGGTGCATTATTATACACATTCAGCTATAAATATCTCCTTTTGTGTTCCATTTTATAATATATTACATGATACAATATTATATTATTATTATATCATTATAAATTGCAGTATGATCTTTTTTATTTTTGTTGGTACATTATTATAACTAGTTTAAATTTAGCTGCGAGCAGCAATTATCAGGGTTTAAGCGCATTAAGGCCTTTAAGCACATGCGTAAAAATGTATTATGTTTTATTTAGCAAGCCTGTAATCGTCTCGATCATAGATGGAAAAAACATTTACAACCAGTACAGGCAATTTACCATAGGAAATATGTTTTAAAGCTTTTTTAACATTGACCCGATCTCCATAAAAGATAGAGTCCAGAGAATTGTGCCACAGTGGTTTTATTGAGGTTGAGCCAAAAACTTAGGACTAGTCCGCGAAAGTATGTTTTGAAAAATCTCCAATATTTAACAAACGATTCGATTGACAGTGGTGGTCCTACAGGCAAAGATGCTCAGAATGAGGAGTTCTACCATATGGTATGAATGTCATTGGCGTATGCAAAAAATCGCGTGATATACAATCCTTTACGCATGTGAAAAACACGAAGGCACCTTGGACAAAGACACCGCATGCCAGTTTTCAAGTCAATCGGACTGACTGTTGCGTAGCTATAGCCGTTTTCGTGTTGTTGTTTTTTCATTTTATAGCACCACCAAGTGGCCAGTCGTGACGTTCTTTTTCATGTGACCACAGACCGAGCCCATACATAGGGTGTACCAAATTTGGTGAAATTAACTCAGTCCGAGAGGCATAGCTGTTTTAGTAAACAGGCCACGCCCACTTCAAGTCAATCAAATACCTGAAAATTTCGCCAGGGTAGCGATTGAATCCGAGATGTGCGTTTTGTTTGTCTTGAACGAAGGATTTACACTTGAGCCTGCAACGAATAGTTTAGGAGTTATGAGCCATTATGTACTTTTGATCGCTGTAGCGCCACCATCAGGCCGATTGGGGTGCGCCTTGGTGACGTTGTAGACGGTGTGAGTACTACCATCCCTCAAAGTTTCAAGTCTCTACGACTTACGGTTTGGTCTGCCCGATCACTTTTAGGTGAGAATGCTGATCATTGGAAATTCTAACAATTGCAATAGGGTTTCAGCACTACGCTTTTGAACTCCTAATTATTAATTTAAATATTTAATATTTGACATTTATTAAAGATAATAAATATGCACTACTAATACAGTTGTGTTTTGTGAGTATGAATGGCAAGGATATGTAAAAACTACTTACTGAATTACTGTGCGCGTTCATTTGTTTATTAGACACGCAGTGAGAGTGTCCGTTTAAGCGTACACTTGTATTGAGTCTGTCAAGGTTTAGTCTGGAAACCACAAGCAGTATCCCATGACACATGCTCCTCGTCTTCCATCTCCTACGCGCGCACATTGTGAACGGCATTATGAGACAGCTCTGTGATTGATGGACTTCTCTCCAGCAGACCCAGGCTCAGGGAACGCTGCTCTGACGGTAAAGGTTAACAGCCTCTTTCCCATCAGAGACACGCCTGGCCTGGAAGTGGTCAAATCACATTAACCTTTACTTTCACGCCTTTTTAATATTAGCAAGTGCTGCATAAAGAAAATCCCCTCATGGAGATTCAACACGCTCAAGTATAGAAGAACAGCACGGGTGGCAGTTTCAACAGTTTCAACTTATAAATTCAAAATTTACCATGACATAGAGTGCTAATGGTTGCCAGGCCGTTACTATGTAAGTCAAAAAATAGTAAGGCTCAGTTCCTATTTTAAAAGTTCCTAATTTTGTTCTCCTACAATAGGTTTAAAAACACTAATTTTCACATAATATACATTGCACTTCACCTCATTTTTCAAGGAGTCTGAAAGATTCGGTCTCTCCGCGAGCCTTCTCTGCTCAGATTGGTCAGATGGTCCACTCTGTTGTGATTGGTCTACTGCTTACAGCATGTGTCTGAAACCAAACACCCATTACCATATCTGAATTTCAGCTCCGAAGGCTTCCTAGTAGGAGTAGGAATATTAGACTGCTGTCACTTTAAGAGCTGCACGGATCCAATATACTGTTACACACGTGTTTTCTTTGTCAACTGTTTACGTTCACTTAAGCCATAACCGACTGTGTTGGGATATTTGAGGATATTTATTTATATATATATGAGGATATTTTGACATAATTTTGTGTTTATTTGTCCGTTCAAGTGCAAAAAGACGCAGAAGAGAACTCAGTTCAGTATCGCGCACTATTCAGAATGAGAGGCGGCTTTCTGTTATTGATTTTCGATACCCAACCCTATTTGATACAAACCTACTTAGGTTTGTAACAGGAAGTGAGAATGGAATTGCTGACGACTCGTTTCGTTTAATATTTGAAAAAGCATAATAGGGGGACTTTAATACGTCAGAAATTTTTCTTAAATTCTTATAATTGTGCTTCAAAATTCAAAAACCTTTTTTTTTATGCCGTGGGCGAAAATTTATGTTTTCAGATGGATATCATATGGTGAGAAGTCCATAAACATCATCTATCTGAATATTAGATAAAGAGATCTTGCTCCAGTCTTGCGGGGAGTGACAGATGCATGCTGTCAAACCGACAGTCAAAGTGTCATTCTTACGGCGGATCGGCGGCCGTTTTGATTGATGTGCGCTTTATGGAAGACGCCATCTGCAGCTTGGACACATGCCACTCAAAACTAGCAAGATATTACAGTTTGGTCAACTGTGTAAAACATAACGCACATATGATTTTAAACGTTTAACGCCAGAAGGACAAGATTTGTGTCACAGAATGTGCTTCTCACCTCACTGACACTGGTGAAAAAATATTTGACAACTTTTAACTGTTTTGATAAATCTGCATCATTAGTGCAATGTCTGAACATATTGGTTTTCTGCACTAGTTGAAGATGATAAAGAGAGTGTGATTCATCCAATTAGTGTCAACATTTGGTTTATAAAGTAGAATACACTATCATTGCAATAGCTCTATTTCACTGAACTTCTTAAAGCATTTCTTGTAATTGTACAGTAGCTCCATGTGATATAACTAACATTTAAACGTTTATATTTGAGGAAAACATTAAAAATTTAGTGTAACTAAACACTTTACTGTCAGTGTAATGTTTAAGTAGTGATGAAAGTGATGATGAGTAATGATGAAACTTACAAAAGCAACTGTAGTATGGAATTTTTACATTGTTTACCATAGTAATTTTCTGTTGCTAGATCTAGTAATTAATTCAGAGATTGTGACTGTAATCCTGGTTTAGTAGTCAATGTTTAATGCTTTATATTTTCTGTATAGCTACTAGCCTTTTTTTCTTTTTGATCTCTGTGACTGCTAATGATGCAAGAGCATTTGAAATATAGCTTTACTTAATCAGTCAGACTTTCACTGGTTTGGAATTAGTTTGATAATCCCCTTTTAGTGTGTTTTTGAGATTTTGAGACTAATTATAGTTACTGTGTTTAATCCGTCAAACCTCTTTTCTTACTGTAACTCATTTATTGTTTCCTTTTCCTTCATTCCTCCTTGTTCAAATCTCTGTTGCATTCAGTTTGTCCTTGATTATCACCTAAAAGTCACTTAATGAAGTCTTATCTGAGCATTGTGGGAAATGCTTTTTCTCATACTAGTATATTCACATTGAAATATTGCATTTTGTGGTACTACTAGTTTTTCTACCAACCAAAAGAGGATAGTTTTGAGGCTTTTGTTAGCCAGTTGATTGGGTTTTCTGGGTGTTTGTTACTTGGCACTTGTCTAAATGGTGTCCTAAATGGATCCTGAATTTGTTTGTTTGTTTTAGGGAGTGTCTAGGGTGTTCAGGGTTTTTGGTGGGAGTTGCTAGGAGGATCCTGTGGTAATTTTAAGTCTGATCACTGTTGTTGGTGTGTTGAACTGTTTTGATCCATTTCATTACCCTCAGAAATATATAAATCGGTTCAGTTGTGGTTGTGAAGAGACATTATAAAGACAAAATACACTACTGTGCAACATTTTGGGGTTTCGTTTTTTTTTTTTTTTTTTTTCTTTTCTTAAATTACTGCTTTTATTCAGCAAGGATGCCTTTAAAATTAATCAAAATTGAAAGTAATGTTACAAAATGATGTTACAAAATATTTCCAAATAAATTTCCAAAAAAATTTCAAATTGAAAAACAATATTATGTTTTCTACTGTATTTTTGATTAAATAATTCAGTATTGGAGAGCATAAGAAACTCTTTCAAAAATGTTAAAAAATCTTACCGACCCCAAACTTTTGAACGGTAATGAATGGGGTGTGACGAGACAGTTCACGAGAACGAGACGAGACAAGATTTTTACACAGTATTCTTAAGAAATCCTAAATGACGAATTACATGACTAGAAAAATAGTCTGCAGGTGCATTTGAAATGTTTTAACTAATCATCTTGTAATGAATATCATTTCAGTTCTACTTTGAGTATGAATTATCGAGACTGTCCTCCAAAAAAAAAAAAAACGACCCTATAGGTCGTTTTTCAACCACCTTATTACGACCTATATTTACGTTATAAAGTCATACGCCCTCTAGCTGGTGTAAAAATAATGACTGTCGTGTTACATCTGTCGTCATGAAATGACGTATGACTGTCGTTACCAATCAAATGCGTGTTCATTTAAATGCAATGTATGGACTTTTTACACCATTTTTCGTATTTCCATTTAGCAAAACTAATTTATTTTATTAACGACTACAACCACCCCACCCCACCCCTAACCTAACCTACCCTTAGTGATTTATAGTGCATATACAATTTATGAGCACATGCGTTCCCTGGGATCGAACCCACGATCGCATGATTGCACATTGTTATATATTGCAATGCTCTACCAATTGAGCTACGCGAAACCCGAAATATGACGCAGATAAAAGGGAACAATGCATTAAAATGAAAGTGTCCTGTTGTCGATAGGGGCGCAACTTTAGTAAACGCTCCTATGGGTCGTATTTCAGGGAAGTGACAAACAACCTATATAGGCGTATTGGTTGGAGAACATGTTGGAATTATCATATTAGTTAGTTAGTTTAGTTTATTTATCCCCTTAGGGAAAGTAAGGTTGCAGCAAGCTCACACAGACATAATAAAAGTCACAATTGGCATACAAAATATCGATACATAATTCAACAAACTAATTTAATAAATAAGATTTGTCCAGACCAGCTGGCTAATCAATTGATATCAGAAGAAATAGAATTTAAAAATTTAATTGCTTGTGGAATAAAAGAAAATTTGGACCTGTTTTTCATACACCGAGGGACACGGATGGCAACAATTCAAAAGCACTTATCTTTCACAATATTGTTAGCTTTATTCAACACTATTATCTTTGTAGATACTTTATATACTCAAAGAAATCCCTAGCAATTTACTTGCCAAAATTAGGGATGTGCAACAGCGACCGAGTACTCGAGTATTCGACCGTGACAGCGACGATCGATCATGTAAACGATGATCGAAATGTGTTTTTTTTTTTTCCTGATTGGTTTTTTTTTTTCCTGATTGGTTATAGCAGCACTTTGGGCGGCGCCCTGAGCTCCGATTGTTTAGCTTTCCACAGCGTCAAAAGACGTGAGAAGAGAGAGAATGGCTTCGAAGTCACGTAGTGATGTCTAGTTTCACTTTGACAAGATAGATGAAAATACAGTTCAGTGCAAGCTGTGCAGCGCCAGGCTTTTATCTTGTGCTAAAAAATATCCTTTAAATTCTATTCATAATTAATTTAGCAATAATCATCAGTGATTTTCATGCTGTAAAATAACATTTTGGTTGATCAGAAAGTGCAAATTGAATCCAAAATATTGCTGAAATATTAGTGACACTTTTTAAAGCGCAGTCGGAGGTACACTTTCGGTCAAGCTCACGTTTGCATTCGCAAACCTTTTGCAGATGAAAGCTGTAATAGCTATATCTGATTAATCTAATACAGGATGCGTTGGGTCAACATTTATTAACATGCTTGCGCTGCATATCAGTGTTTAGTTTCATGCTCAAATGCAATGCCCGATATTGACTGAGTTATTTGAGACGGTCATATTGCTTTTAGATGTTTCTTTTAAAAATATATATATAATAATGCAGCAGTGCTTTTTTCGTCATATTTGTTCAATGGCATAATTCGCATGGCTTCGAAAATTTATGGAATCACTTAATAATGTGATTAAAATAAAGCACAGATCTGCCATAAACATGGCATTATAATGAGAACTTAATAGAAATCTACAGTAAATTCTGTCCTTGCCCGTTTCAGCGCGCTGTCGTGAAAGCGCATCACGGTGCGAGCTCTCTCTTACTCTTTCTCTCTCTCGCTATAGCGCGTAACTTAAAGTTCACTGGCATTTGCATTCTTTTGTGCCGATACAAGTTGTAATGTTATGTCTATATTATTTATCTAAGTTATCTGATTAATATCATAGGATCATAGAACAGACTTCAGTTTATTGGTAAAAGGTCACTCACCTCAGGCAGCTATTCCTTTTAGATGCTTTCTTATTAATAACATTGCTGCATCATAATCAATCTAACACTGTTCTAATCACGTTTTCATAGACAGGTTTTCATGTCATATTTTTTATTTTTAACATTCATTTTCCTAACAGTCTTCAGATATTTTCATTTTCTCCATGACGGGCACGCCATGCCCTCCACACACGCCCTGCCCCCCGAGTGCTCAAGTAATCGTTTTTGAGACCTATCGATGATCGAAATGAGAAACTGACAAAAATTCCCATCCCTAGCCAAAATCACCTCTTTCCTTAGTAATTGCAGTAAAAGACAACAATACTCAAGCACTGTAAAAGATTTTGCCACAAACTCAACTGACTGGCTTCTCTCCTCTATGATTTCATGTGAGTCTCCTCAGACCTTAGAACTGTACATGATTTATGAGCTTCTACAACTTTTGACCTCCTAACCGAATTCCTTTCCACAAATTCATCATAGAAATAAAAACAGTACAAATAAAAATGAATGACAGTTTTCTCTTAGTCTTAGTGCAAACACTACTGTACATGAAACCATAATCAAAGTACTCTCTCAATATTCAAAGTGCAAAAAGTGACCAAATTTTTCTTCAAGCACGATACAGAGCTAAGAGATGGTTACAACTACACAGTCCAGCCTAAGATAGCTTTCACATTAGGAGATATTTGCATGCATTAGAAAGCCACTTTCAAAATGCGGGGTATTGAAATCGAGTTTGAATTCGCGCTAGCGTTTTACTTTCGCTTTCGCGATCGCGCGTACTCTGTGGATAGGGAGCGGCGGTGCTGAGTGCGCATTCTACACGATAAGACATCTGTCAGATGCTTAGGTTCTGTTGTGCAACGAATCCTCCGCCATGGTCTTGTCAGTCATCTCATCACTTACTCTCGTCACGTGATCAGTGAACTCTGATTCCTGCTGCACTACGTACAGCTCTGCAGCTCGTGTTGGATGAGCTGGATGGAATTGAAGCGACCGTTATCCAACTGAAATGGTTTTTATTTCTATAAAAAGCAAAATGATGGTGGAGGAGTAATGTAAACATAGCAGTGGCATATTCTAACCTAATTTCTCCCTCACACTCCATCATGGCAATATCACAAGGCAGCTTTTCGCCTCAACGAGAAATCTCGTCACATTTTAGTAACGCGAGATCTCATGGCACGAGATCTCATCACACCCCTAGTAATGAATGTGTTCATCAACAAGTTTGCCAACAAAAAAATAAACAGCACTTTTTTTAAGGCATAAAAACATTTATCAAACAGGAACCAGAGACCGGGGATCTTGAAAGAGAGAGGCAGATCTGCTCCTGACAGTTTTACCTAATTAGATAGATCCTTAAAAACCAGAAGGTGGAGAAACAGGCATTAATATATGCAAACATAATGATCAGCTTAGCAGTACGTCCCCAGTTCCCATGGATCAGCCTGTCTGTCTGTGTGAAAATTGAGGTTTTTGTCTGCTAAAATATGAGCCTCCGGTTTAGACTGATAAATTGCAACACTCAGTAAACTCGAGTCAATCGATAAACTGAGAGCTGCCAGCACAGAGCTGGAGAAAAAGCTCTTCACGAAGACAGCTTAAGTATTGCAGGTTACATTACGACATAATTGGGTTTTAGATTTGTAATTACAGCGCATGCACACGATTCTCATCAACATTCGTGTCATTTTGTCTCATTTCACACTGTCTTCGCCCTTAACGTTAGCCTGTAATTTCCACCGTCTGAATTTTAAGTCTCCCAAGAGCTACATAGACCATCTTAATCTCAGGTTAACAACCAAAGTGATGCTAATTCACTTTGCAAACTCAATTTAGACCGTATTAAACTGTTAGTATGCTACCTTGGGCTACATACCTCAACCTTATGCTGACAACTCTTCGAAGTGTAATCAGCTTCCAAGGGCATGTTTCGCATTTACTATACGACAATCGAATCCACCTGAATGCTTCAGGCCTCAGGTAGATTGAGCCATCAGCTGGGTTTTCAAGACACACCGGCTGAATTGCAAACTAGTGTTGGGAAACCTAGTGCTTAGCTAGCCTTAGTCTCTCTTAACCAGACTTTTGACTGTCAGCATGAAATCTGGTCCTATTTGCAGCTTATTATGGCCAGGAACCATCAGATATGACATGCAAAGTAGCCACTATAATTCAGTTTGTTTGTATGTGCCATTTAGGTTTAGTTTAGGCAAGGTTAGGAAGGGGCATGTCCACATGAAAGATGGCCGAAAGCAGCTCTGCAGTGTATGGTAGTGAATAAGTTCTTTTTAATTTCATTGTGGAATTTCAATAATATTAATTTATGTTTTATATATGTATGCAAATGAAGGCATATTTTCAATACCATGCATAAATAATCCTTTAACTTGTGTAACAATGATGCTCATGTATTCACGTATGCTTATCCACTGGAACAACAGAATTTTTGTTTGGCTGCTTCTGTATTTTGTTTCATATGGAAGCTCATTTCCGCCACATAAAAAACAAAGTTTGGTAAATCATAATTATGAGATTAAAAAATTGTAATGAAGACATACATAGTCAAAAGTATGAGAAGAGTCATAATTTTGAGGCAAAAAGTTAAAATTGACGTACTGAGTAATAATTATGAGATTATGTGATTAATAATTATGGGAAAAAGTTAAAATTTTATCATGATTTTGAGTTTGTCATAATTATGACTTAGTATGTCAGTTTCAACTTTGTATCATACGTGTGAGTTAATATGTCATAATTTTTGATTTTGTCATAATTATGACTATTGTCTTAATGTGCTTTTTGTCAATTTCAACATTTTATCTCATAATTAAGGCTTAATATGTCAATTTTAACATTGTATCTCATACTTATGAGTTAGTATGTCAGTTTTGTCATTTTGTCATAATTATGACAGTATGTAAATTTCAACTCTTTATGTCATACTTATGGGTTAGTATGTCATAATTTTGTCACTTGTCATAATTATGACTTGTGTCATAATTCACTTTTTATGCCAATTTTGACTCGTCAATTTCAACTTTTTATCTCATACTTATGGATTAGTATCATAATTTTGCTGTTTTGTCTTATAATTTGTAATTTGTAATTATGACTTATGTCATAATTCGCTTTTTATGTCAATTTTGTCATTTTTTTATCTCATAATTATGACTTAGTATATAAATTTTCACTTTTTATCTCATACTTATGGGGTAGTATGTCAATTTCTACATTTTATCTCATAATTAAGACTTAGTATGTCAAATTTAACTTTGTATCTCATACTTATGAGTTAGTATGTCCGTTTTGTCATAATTATGACTTGGTTTCAATTCAAATTTCAAAATTTCAAATTTCAACTTTTTATGTCATACTTAAGTGGCGTCATTGTGGCGTTTGTCATAATCATGACTTATGTCATAGTTCACTTTTTATGCCAATTTTGACTGTCAATTTCAACTTTTTATCTCATACTTATGGATTAGTATCATAATTTCGCCGTTTTGTCATAATTATGACTTCTGTCATAATTCGCTTTATGTAATTTTTGACTTATCTCATACTTATGGGTTAGTATGTCCTAATTTTGACTTTTTATGTCATATTTATGATTTAGCAAAACATGATTTTTTTTTTTCTTGTGTGATGAAAATAGGCCTTAATAGTTTCAGACTTGAATGCATGACTTAAGTTGTAAGTAAGAGCTTACTAGGTGCACTAGACGGTGGCATAGAGTACTTCCATTACAAAAATTGAGATCCCATATTATTTATTATGCTTTTACAATAGTAGCAATCACCTAACTGTGGAAACTATAGTTAGCATAGTCAGTTTTCCTAAGGATCAGGTCACTCTTATGTTCACAATGAAAAATGTTGAGTGGCCAATAATCAAGTAGAGTTGTGCGAGCTCTGTTGCGTGATGACCGTCGCTGCTCTCACGCGGATTGAGCAAGACTGCGGCACATTGATATTCAGGCCACGACTCCCTCTGGTTTTAATGAGAGTGCTTAAGGGCAAGGCAGAGCTAGCATGCCAGCTGCCTGTATTAGATCGCTCCAGCCTAATGAGATAAATACAGTCATTAGTGCGTGTGTGGGGCTGGGAAATGGAGTACTATTGAGGCATAACGCACAGGAGACACGGCGAGGAGATGCTGGATCCAACCGGACCCTTGAATCGCTCGTGGGCCAGTGTTTGGATCATGTAGTCACGGCTTATCTTCAGCAAACGTGCATGTATGTTATGTCAGTAAACTGAAGCCTCGGGCGATATCTGTGTCAAATTAAAAAGAAATTTAGGAATCTTGGGAGCGGAGGTTTGTGATTATTCTTGACTAGAGTGTGCGTTTGTGGAAATGTAATTGAATTCTCAATTGTTAATAGATGTTGTGCAGTTGTTATTGTTATTCAAATGTATGTTTATCAGAGTGAATCTCATGAAAACTGTCAAGAAATATTCAGGTCATTTTTCACAACAAAAGAAAAAAGTGGATCTTTTATTTGCATAATGATAATGAAGCCCATTTTTAGGACCATTAAGATTTTTTTTGCTTTGTGGCATGACAATTAAGCACATTTTCCTCCTCCCCGAACTAGTCGCCTTTGATAATGCGATAAAAATTAAATTTTCGTTACTGTAATGCAAAATAATAATAATATTTACTATTATAAAATGTATGTATATATTATATTTCCATATGTACATTACACATTATTACATTTTTACATAAAATAAATGCTTTAATATTTATTCTATAATTCTATAATATTAATGTTCTAAAAAATAGTATATTAATATAAATAGTATTTAAATTTATATACTATTGGAAAGGTACAATTGTAAGTGTGCACTATGGTATTATTTGTTGAACTTAATTTAATTTATGCAATAGAATATAGAATATTCTGAATACAATTCTGTTTTATATATCTGTTCACAGGCCCCTGTAGGACTTTTTCGGACTCCTGTTTGTAAACCCTGATATTACAGGAATGAAAATTATTTTATTTTATTTTATTTTATTTTATTTTATTTTATTTTATTTTATTTTATAATTTTTTTTATTTTATTTTATTTTATTTCATTTATTGAATGTAAATGTGCTTAAATGTCATGAAAAGAATATCACAATGCAAAAAAAAAAAGTTCCTAAAAAATATTATTTCCTTTTTCTTTTTTCTTTTATTTTGATTTTATTGTGAAATATGACTTCTTTTTGAGATTCACCCATCACATCCATATGCAAAATAATTTAGTTATTAATTTGGATATCATTCTTGTTGGGTTATATATCATTTGATTATTTGTATTTTACTGTGATCATTACTAAGCAACTCTTAATGATTTTCACATTGATCGCTCAGTTAGTGAACCAAAAGCTTCTTCTTTTTATACCTGACACTGATGTTTCATTACTCCGTCACTGTCCTGAGTCACCCACTCTCCCTCATTATTAGCTTTATTCTTGATATAACCTTTTCCTCTTCTGTCTTTATCTGCCTGTCAGCATGGAGACCCCGCCTGACCTCAGATCAGTGCAGAAGAATAAGTGAGTTTCTGAAGAGTTGGCGTGGAAATGGGCTAGAAAAATCACTACAGGGCATTGGACACTGATGTGCTTGGTTTTGCAGGCGTGTGTGTTTGTGTTTGCAGGCTGGTACATGGGGAACCAATCATTAAAGTTTCTGGAGCAAATTCTGCTTTGGTACTTGCAAGCACAGGGAATCTGTTGAGTCACCAATTATGAAAACATAACACATCCTCCCCTTTTGTCTCTGTGTCCGTGCTCTCTCTCCTCGCTTTCTTCAAACCCTCATCCAGGTTTGGGAGGAAAAACAAAGAGGAGAAAGCCAAATCTAAGGCTAAACAACTGGGCGCTTTGAGCGAAGAGGAGATGGACAGGAGTGAACCGGAGATGTTTCTGTCGAAGTATGTTGGCCTTAATGTAACATGTATTATTTAACCCATAAAGTTCAATGATAAAATAGTAGAATATGCTAATTTACCAATGTGAAGCTGTATAATTGATTAAACCAGTTCTGAATGTTAATTACTGTATTGGTATAATTGGTTGTTCTCTTCATACAATAATTAAAGATGTGAGATTAATGAAGGAAAAAAAATTAAAACTCAGTTATATATGTTTACTTAACTGGGTTTTGGATATTTAACCCTTCCAACTGCTGCAGATCGATTTGACCTGATTACTGCAACTTAATGTCAACTTTTGACCCTGAAATCTATAGATATAGATTAAGATGGATCTAACGCATTCTTTTCCATCAAACACTCCAAGCTTTTTCTTTTGTGCCCTTATTCATTTCTACAGTGTCCAAGAATATTCTGAAGAGCATGTTTTTAATCCCACAGGAGTGAAAGGAACAGCCCTGCTCCTGACCGTGTCATCTTCCCGGACGTCGAAGATGATGACATGGATCCCAACTATGCTCGCATCAGCAATTTCAGAGAACCCCCTGCCTCCAGTCACTCCCCCTATCCACCTGGGACTCCCACCCATAACCACTCTCAGCCTTCTGTCCCCGCCCCAAACAGAGAGCCGCCCAATGAGGACGAGCTAGAGGGGCTTTATGCAAAAGTGAACAAGCAAAGAACCGCCCCTCCAAAGACTGACAGGTGAGAACCCGTCCATACAAATTTTTATGCATAAAATGCAAATATTGCGTTTTGACCCGTACCGATTATGTATCCGATAACCAGTAGCAGAATCATTTTAAAACTTTGTCAAACTTTCTGGTCAGGCTTTGTCAAGCCAACTTCAAAGTTTGTTGTTTAATTGTTTATTTAGGCTTTTTGACACAATAATAAGTACAACAGTAAAACACATACAATAATAATAATGATATTTTAATATCTTATGAATATTTTAATAATAAAAATAATAATAATTCATATTATGTGCTATATTTTATTTTGATTAATTTATTATTATTAATACCAATAATATTTAGAAAGATTATTATTCATTATTTTTATATTCTTATATTGACTATTATTATTAAATATTTATAATACATATTATGTGTTTTACTGTTGTAGTGTAATACTACTGTTGTACAATATTTAATGTATATTATTATTATTATTATCATTATTATTATCGGTCAAACTGATTATCTCAAATCACTGATTATCTCAAGTTTAATAGTTTAATATCTTATTATTATAAAAATATTCATAATGCATGTACGCAATATTAATTTCAAATATATTTTATTTATATTAATTTATAATTATTAATACCAATAATGTTTAGTACTTATATTTTGAAATATTATTATTCATTATTTTTTTATATTCTTATATTGACTATTATTATTAAATATTTATAATACATCTGATGTGTTTTACTGTTGTAGTATAATACTACTGTTGTACAATATATAATGTTTTTTATTATTATTATCATTATTATTATCGGTGAAACTGATTATCTCAAGTCACTGATTATCTCGAGTTTAATAGTTTAATATCTTATTATTATTATTATTATTATTATTATTAAAATATCCATAATGTATATTATGTGCATTATTAATTTTGAATATGTTTTATTTTATTAATTTATTATTAATAATACCAATAATATTTAGTACTAATATTTTTAAATATTATTATTCATTATTTTATATTACTATATTGACTAGTATCATTAAATATTTATAATACATATGATGTGTTTTACTGTTGTAGTATAATACTACTGTTGTACAATATATCATGTATTTTATTATTATTATTATTATTATAATTATTATTATTAATATTAGTCAAACCGATTATCTCTATCTACTGGTAAAAAAAAAAAAAAAAAAAAACTCATGATAGTCACTTAGTAAAAGTAAATCAATGGCAGTTGTAGTTTTAGTACTTGTTGCACCTGTTATCAGAGGCATAAAACATTTTGCTTTGGCATTGTACATGCAACATACCAAAAATCCAGGCACGTCGGTAACGAACGCTTTGGCCTTTTAGTTGAATCAAGCTGAAATATTGACAGGTGGGCCTGTGAAGTCATTTGTGATTTACTGTGTAGCTGTACAGTCTGTATACAGAGGGAATGTACGTCTCACTGGTGAGTTTTTAGTCCGGGTTGAGTGGTCTCAACGACCAAGCACATTGATTTGTTGTCTGGCGGTAATTATGCGTGAGTGTTGCAGTGTCCGTGGGGACCGTGTTCATTCTTGCTCTCGTCCTACCATCGATTCGCACAAGATTATCTTCCTTGCACTGTGCTGTCCACCGAGTTTAGAGGAGCTGTAATCCTATCACACTCACAGACTTGTACATGTTGCTGTGAGAATTACACTGAGAAACACACTTGGATACCTTCTCAAGACTGCACCACCATATATACCATGATATTCTTAGTTTCTGACAAATTGCAATATATACTACAGTAATACTACTGTAAAATCATAATACATGATACTGAAGTCCTTCAAACTGCTTAAAACTATAGTTTTTTTGTTGTTGTTGTTGTTGTTGTTGTTTTTTTTTTTTTTATGACAATAGCCATTTCCATCCAAAGTTGTGAAGCACAGCAGCACACACACACCAGTTTCAGAAATTAACTGGGGCTTGGGGCAAAAATGCCACCAAATTTAATAAAAATGCTTCCAAAAATCAAGATAAGGTACAAAAAAGTCTTTGTTAAAGTTCTTGTTTTAATATTTATAAGCAATATCACACAAGCGCAAAAGTGCTGTTTTCCTGAATACCAGCACATTTCCAAATCTGATATTGATTTTATACAACAATTCAATAAACATTAAGTTAATAGGCTATTAGGTGACTTACATGTTAGACACAATATTCTGTCTTTCCTCTATTTTGCCAATGAAAATAGCTTCAAACAGAGCCATTGCACGTCTCTGAGCAACACCGTTTCAGTTTGCGAATCGTTTTAATGAATGACTCGATGACTCACTCTGTCACTTCTGCTTTGTTCCTGAATGAATCAGTCGTTTTGAAAGAATCGTTTGACTGAATGATTCAATGACTAACTCGTTAAGATGATTTGCCGCCATCTACTGGTGGGTTTTAGTATGATTTCATTTTAGCTGAGGGACTGAGGGACGAAGTTTCTTTGAAACGGGCCTCTGAATTACAAAGGCCGCCTCTGTCTGGGATGTCATTTTACCGAATAACTTTGACGACAGATTTTGCTCAGGCATTTCAGAATGACCAAAACAACATTTCAGATGCTATGCAATGAGGTCCGTCCGCTGGTTGGTCCAGTTATGCCGTCCCATCGCACAAAGTCACATGACTTTTTTGATGCTCATCGAGGAATTTATTCGATAAATGTGTTTTCATCATAGTTTATGCGCATGTTTTCTTATTGGATAAAAAATGTATCCGCCTCAATTGAACACATACGTTTTTTATGCACATTTTTAGAATTTATGTGCATCTTGGCATTTATTTTTTTTTTATTTTTTTTTTTTATGCGGTATCCCAAAATGCACATAAAAATAGGTGGATGGAAACATAGCTACTGGTGGCTAAAACTTTATTTTTCTATACCGTAAACCAAATGATTTTCATGATGATATATGAAATAGAATAGTTTCTGCCACAACACCATAATTCCTACATATATCATAAATTAATATGGGATCTCCTTCAAGCATAATTTTTGTTTTATTTTTCATTATTTTATTTTAGACTAGTGCTGTCAAATCGATTAATCGCATCAACATAAAAGTTTGTAAATAAATAATGTATGTGTGTGTGTAAATATATATATATATATATATATATATATATATATATAAAAATATACATATATATATATATATATATATATATATATATATATATATACACACACACACACACACACACACACGTATTTACAAACTTTTATGTTAGATGTGATTAATCGATGTGACAGCACTATTTTATACACAGCTTTCTGATCAAAATGCACTTAAAATATATTATTATTATTTATTTATTTGGAAAAAAAAATTATCTATATTTTATTTCATTTTATGTAGTTTAGTTTTGAGGGTGAGTAAATAATGACAATTCTCATTTTTGTGTGAACTGTCCCTTTAATGGCATTTTTGTTTGATAAACAATCATGGTACCGTGTTGGGTCACCACAGAGTAAAATCAGTCATTGTCTGACAAGAGGGACTAATGTGACAGTATGAGTAGATTACACAGGGTCTTATCAAAGAAGAAAGTGTGAGAAACATCTCGCCTGGACCTATGAATCGAAACCATCGCTAGAGTGTGTGCGCACGTCTGGATTTTCATGTCAGAGAGCAAATAAGAGAGAAAGATAGCGGGAAAGAGACGGTCAATTAACCACAAAGTAACAGCCAGACAGATACGCGAAAGCCCCCTCCTCATCTCGCTGTCTCGCTTTCTCCGAGTGCTGATGTCTCATCTACTTTAGCAGGGTTCTTAATTACCATTCTCTCTCGCGTGTGTCGCCTGACTGCTCCTAACAGCCCTTTGTTCTTTCTGGCATTTTGTGCATAATAGATGTGACTAATAAATGTTAGTGCTCATCAAACATGGAAAATAGAGCCTCGCTTTCCTTGTTTAGGAGAGTTTGAGCGCCGCACGGCCATTTTTCAGCAGAAATGCTGACACAGAGTCAGTGGCAGCCAAAAAGCTGGACCCAGCTCCAGATATCTGGACAGCATCCAGCGCTGAGGAATGGGCTTAATCGAACTAATGGCCACCAGCCGTGTACTGTGGCCAACTCTAATTCTTTGAAGAAACTGCTGTTGCTTAACGCCTTTCCTCCATTTCCCTGTTGTTCTCCATCACGTTGGAGCGGTAAACACTGATAAGATGGATGTGTAGCCATTTTGCTTGTATTTCTACATTGTACTGTAAAATTAGTGCTTAGGAAGTAAGGTGTAACTGTCCATCTTCTTTTTTTTTAACATGGTAACTAGTTTCCACCACAACACCATAATTGTTTCTACTGAAAAATTATAAATTATTGCTTATTATAAATTATTGAGGGATCTCCTTCAAGTTTGCTTTATTTTATTTTATTTTATATTTTATTTTTTTATTTTATTTTCAAGTGCTATGATTGACTTAGAAATTTCCATAGGTTCCTGATGAAAATGTACTTAAAATATAATAATAACAATAATACAAATATGTGTTATTTAAAAAAAAAAAAAAAAAAAAAAAAATCAAAAAAACATCCTGTTGAAGTCTCCTAATAAAAATCTACTACAGTTTACAATTTTACAATTTTATTTTATTTTTATTTTTTTTATGTATGATATATGACATTATCTATTTTCATGTCTAAAAAGATACATATATAGATGTGTGAAAAGAGACATATTTGAATTTTTATTTTTTTTATTTTAATAATCAATGGCTTTGACTATGACTTATACATTTTCATAGGTACTTAAAAATATATAATGGTAGTAGCAGTGATAGTAATAATAATAATAACAATACTTGGTAGTAATAGAAGTAGTAGTAGTAGTTTAAAAAATTATTTATATGATTAAAAACAAATCCTAGGTTCCATATGGAAATGTACTACAGTTTAATTGTAAGAACAATAGCTTTGATTTTTGGCCTGAAATAGTACATTTGTGTAAGGAGAAAACTAAAGTCGGACAGTAACTTAACCATAATCCTGAAACTTCAACTCTATTTTCAAGATGTTTATCCAATTATTCAAAGAAATAAATCAAAATATATTCATATCTCATTTCCATGAGCATTACTGTGCTGATCCCTGTGGCCACACACATCTCTGACAGCCCTATCAAGACTGTATAATTGAAGAGCGGACATATTCATTAAGACCTCAATGGCAGGTGTGTTTAGAAAAGGGTGTCACTTCTGATTACAGGTCTGTGTGGTGGCGTCCAGCTAGAAAAGATGGCAGCCTGTTGTCAGATCTCATTATACAACACGTCCTGCAGAAACAAGATAGAGGTATAGAGATGAAATGAACGGGGAAGCGGAGAGAAGTGCATCACGGTTTCTAGCATTACCTGTATGTCAATATCTATTCATTCAGGGATTATTTGGCCATCCAGACTCCATGTGTTGACAGCTTCATAGTCAGATTGTGGAGTAATTCCCCCGTCTATAATCATATTCATTAGTTAGTGAAAACTGATCCAAGACCAGCATTCCTTGTCAGACAGCCTATGTATATACATACATACACACACATATCTTTATTTATCAAACACTTTACAGTCTTCACTGCATACATTATAAATTTAATATAGATTAATCCTTATTAAAGCTAAAATTTTCTCTGTTACCTTTGTTGTTTGATTAACATTAATGACAGTCATCATCACAGCAACTGGTTTATTAGGCTGCTGTCACTTTAAGAGCTGCCGCTGCTGAACATGACATGGATCTGACACACAAATCACTCTTAAACTTCATTTAAGACAATATTTAACTCATTTAAGACTGCTCTTATGAGAATACATGACAAAACAGGCATTATTTGCATTATTCTGTGTGTTATTGTTTGTTCAAGCGCGAAAGAGAACTCGATACAGGCGCGTGTCTTTCTGTGCACACGAGTCGAGTGTGTGTCACATGACACCACATTCACAGACAGTGCGTTCTTGTTTGTCTTGTAGCGCCTGGATGGTTTAAAGGCATTTGCGTGAATAAGAGCGTGATCATATAATGTAACGCTAGCCAAATTACAACGAGAAAAACAGATGCTGCGTTAATTACGTTAAATATTTTTAACATGTTAAACTGAAGAAAAAAAAAATAATCGCATGCGTTAACGCGCTAATTTTGACAGCACTGAGTTTTATTTTTTAGTTTTGTTTCTGAGTTTTAAGTTTTATTGATTAAAGAGGCCTGTTTACACCCAATGTCCAATTTGACAAAAAAGTGAAAAGAGAAATATAAAAAATATTCACAATTTGTTCCACCAAAACTATTGACGCCACATCCAATTTTCTCAACAAAAAAAGGGGGTCATCACAGCACAATATTTCAGATGTGAATTGAAGGAATAGTTTAACATTTTACTTATATACAAATAAATAAATATGTTTTTGAATAAATAAAAAAAAAAGCTAAACACTTTAGTTTAGGTTCCAATTCTCATTATTAACTAGTTGCTTATTAGCATGCATATTACTAGGATATTGGCTGTTTATTAGTACTTATAAAGCACATATTAATGCCTTATTCTGCATGACCATATTCTACATCCCATAATCCTACCCAATACATAAACTTAACAACTACCTTACTAACTATTAATAAATTAAGGCAAAAGTCGTAGTTAATAGTTAGTTAATAGTGATAATTCCACCCTAATCTAAAGTGTGACCATAATAAATATTTAAAAATATATAAATATTACAAAATATATAGTTTCTAATTAAATCTTTTGACATGATTTGGTGTGAAGAGGGTAGGAAAATCACTCACAGACTAGATCAAGCACACGCTCATAGCTAGCGCTGCTTTCTGTTGCTCAACACAAGCGCTAATTAGCTGTACTCAAATGTAACATAAACAGGTAAATCACAGCAGGAAACAGCCACGGTCTGTGATGATGATGATCTCCGATTGCTCTGTTTGTTTAATTCTCTGCCTCAAAGAAGGAAAGGTAATATCTCCGGCCTTTCTACGGTTTACGCGGCACCCGCTATCATAACACACCAAATGAACTGGTGATGACAGCCGGCCTCTCATTTGTACGTGTATGTGTGCGTTTAACCATCCATGTAAATGTGTGGTATTTTTTTGCAGTATTTCTGTTTCTTCAGCCATCTCCCTCTAAAGCACTCCAGGTCTGCTCCAGTCCTGTAACTAATATGAATATGATGCATACATGCTCGACGGGAGCTAATTAAACATTGATAGTGTTTCTCATTCAGAGGGTCATGTGGACTCTCAATCAAAATGGCAGCTCTAATTGCGTTCTGTGGGATTAGATAATGGATGCCGTTCCTGCGCCGCGTGTCCTCCACCAGCTGCTGGAGTGCCATAGATCGCTGCCTCTAGTATTTTCAATTATTTTGAAGTTGGCAACATCTGTGGATGGAGTTTATAGAAACTTATACACGAGTCCAATGTAATTTTTATTTGGACATGTATCATAGCACTAACTGGCAATTTCATACGTTCAGTGTAAGTCGATTATATTTATTTGCTTGTTTAGATTTAATAATAACACAATTAATTTATTTAACAATTGCATATTTAATTAAACGGAGTGTCTATTTACACTAAGTGTAAATAACCTGTCTTGTTGGCAATGGCTATTTACACTAACTCCGCCCACCAATGTCTGGTTGGGCCACACAAGATTAAAAAAGACGCGCACCACTCAGCGTTTGCAGTGGTGTAGACCGTATGGAGTATGGCGCGTAGAAGTAGCTTTTGACACGATCGAACCGAGTTCGAATCCGCCTTTTGCCGAACTCGCTCTTCGCCCTTTTCCCATCACATATCAGATCAGAAGGGCATTTATTTTCAATAAAAATGAGGAAAATATTTGAAAAGTGGAAATAAAGTGCCTAACGAGTGTTTAATAATAAAGTATTTATCGGGTAGGGTTAGGGGTAGGTGTAGGTGTAGGGAGGGCTTTATTGTCACAATATAGTAATTTACACTCTATTATTATTGCATCCTGTTAATGTACAAAAATACTGAGATCTGCCACTATTTATAAGTATAAATTGAATATAGTAAATAGAATATATTGCTATTTTCACTTTTGTAAATAGCTGCTGCCTCAATTAAAACTACATATTATTTATATATTTTAAATAATTTATTTATAAATTATATAAGTAATATCAGGGCTTGACATTAACACCCGCCAAATGCGGGTGGATTTCAGCAGTGGCATGTAATGCAGTCACTTTTTTTTTTTATATAAAATTATTAATTTTATATATATAATATATACATTTTTCAACTGTAGTCTTTTAAAAAGGCATCTGAAATAATAAACTCAGTGCAAAGTAGTGGTCAAAAATATCAATTTTTCGATGCATATCAATACTGAAATATCTGAAATTCTTCCAGTTCTCATTTTCTGCAGAACAGATAAACAATACCAGCTGCTCTTTCTCTCTCTCTCATCTCTCCGACAGCGAGTTGACACACAAACCCGCCTCCCCTCACTCACTCTTTTCATTTGCTCCAGATGAATATTGTTGGTGTTACAGGACTTGAATTTCGGCGTGGGATTGCACGTATTGCGCATAATTTTACTCATTCCCGCAGATTTTGTTCTCACACCCAAAATGCAGCACATAAAGCCACCTCTCAGTACTAAATTGAGTTATTTTTCGCTGCTTATTGTGCTTAAACAGTCAAATACACACAAAATAATGTTAAAATGCCGGTCTTGGCGAGTATTCATGTAAACACAGTCAGTTATGTTTTAAGTGAACGTAAACAGTTGAGAAAGAAAACGCATGTGTAACAGTATAATGGATCCGAGCGTCAGGTCTTAAAGTGACAGCAGCCTAATATACCTTCTGCCAAATTATGAGAAAATATTAAAAATATCTATATGGCAGTTTTTCCCCATGGCATTGATGTCAAAATTGTGGCCAATGAAAATGCTGAGTGGCTAGTAACTTTGGAAAAAAGTTAATGTCAAGCCCTGAGTATAATATATTACATTTGGTATGGTTTGGAGGTGTTGTACCACTCATTTGAAGTGAAAGTTGAAGCAGTTTAAATTTGTTGATTTTATAATGCTAGTTCTGCTTTGAATCAATACATGCCCTTAGGTTACATGTGTGTTTATGGAGCTCACAGATGGATAATTTAATACACTGAATTTTACATCAAGTGCAGTTTATTTTCACTGCATTTGATTTGGGAATCTGACAAACAGAATTGCACATTAACTTCGGCCTGAAGTCAAACACTTTTTAAACGTTAGGATGAGAGATTTACTGTGATATAATGATTGCTGTATTTGCTGTGATGACTTGTATGTGCTACTAGATTTCCCCTTTTCATTCAAACCTTTGTTTACATTTTCATCTTATGGGTTTTCTTTTTATTGTGATGGATTGCAGTATATTTATCTAATTATCTGTGAGGTCATTGCCTAGATTTGTGAAGATGTTTGATTGGAGTCTGTCTTGTTTCTCTGTTGCAGTAATGAAGACCGATTGCAGCAAATCCGAAATCAGCTTCAAAAGGTGAGACCAGCTCCATCCTATGATGACCTGACCGCCCGAAGACGCCAGGAATATGACCCCTCACGAGTGAGTGCCTGTGTGCTCTCTTGCTTTCTTTCAGGAAGTGACAGACTGAGGTCTGGCTGGTTTCTCAGGCACTGATTCAAAGCTCAGATTATCAGGGTTCATCTCGCGCCGTGTTCAGGCCAAATCTAAAGTACTCCGACTAATCTGTTCATCTGCTTAGACTCAGCACCCGCTCACTGTCTTCCTGTTCACAGGAATAATTATTATAATGTGATTTGTTTATCATTTTTTCAATACTATAAACCTAATGTCATATTTCATGATCTATCCCAGCATTTTCTATTATTAAAAAAGTGGAACGTCCCATAAAATTGTCATATACAGGGAAGGTCCATCCTTTGGACCCTTTCTAAAGCATGATGGGTAAATAATCCCATTCCATTTGCTTAATTTTTTTTTACACAGATTGTAGTGTTGACTGCATTTGTCAAGCTCAAGCATCCAGCCCTGTTACCAAAGTTATTGTAAGATCAAACTGATATTTTTCTTTAATTTATAGGTAATTAACGTTTATTAATATCTACAAACTGACATTTGGTTCCAAACTAGCAAGTCCCTGCTGAGTGACAGCTTCATTTAGACTAAATCCGGTAAAAAATTTTATTACATATTATAAATGTATGTATGTATTTTTTATTTCTTTATATATTATTTTATATTTATTAAATTATTTTTATTTTATTTATTCTTTTTATAGTTATTATAAATAAATATATTGTATATATAATTACTTGTATTACACAATGTATTTAATTATTATATAATTTAAGTTATTTTTATTTTGTTATTTTTGTTTATTTAATGTTTACTTCTAGAAAAAGAAGAAAATGTATTTATTTATATTTATTAAATTATTTTTTATTCTATTACACGTAATTAATGAATGTATTTTTATTATTTATATATTATTTTATATTTATTAAATTATTTTTTTATTTATTCTTTTTTATATTTATTTTAAATAAATAAATTGTATATATAATTACTTTTATTACACAATTTATTTAATTATATTATTTAAGTTATTTTTATTTTGTTATTTTTGTTTATTTAATGTTTACTTCTAGAAAAGAACAAAATTTTATTTATTTACTTATTTTATTTATTAAATTATTTTTTATTTTGTTACAAATGAATGTATTTTTATTATTTATATAGTATTTTATATTTATTCTTTTTATATTTATTTTAAATAAATATATTGTGTATATATAATTACTTTTATTACACAATTTATTTAATTATTATATAATTTAAGTTATTTTTATTTTGTTATTTTTGTTTATTTAATGTTTACTGCTAGAAAAAGATCAAAATTACACGGACAAATTACATTTTTTCAGACATGTCCCAGATTTTGGTAACAGGGTTGAAAAAATTGCAAACGTCATAGAAACAAATAATACAGGGTTTATTTCTATAAATATTTTCTAAAGGTTATGATCCTCCCTTCCACTGAGTCTTTGTCAGAAAATAATGATGACATTTTTTAAAGGTTTCAAGCCCTATTTTTTACTTTGAGTGCCACTTTCAAAAGTGCACTGTAAGCTGTTATTGTGTTAAAATGAAATTGTGTGTGTGCGCAATTTCTCCTGCAACTTTAAGAACGCCAAACTTAACTTTGATTTGCTTTTTCACCCTTTAATTATGTCAGTTTCTTTTCTGATCTGCCCTAACTATAAAACTATATCGCAACCACTTATTTCCATATATCCCCACCTTTCTTTTTCAACCCCTTTGTGTCTTTTTTTGGAGGAGGTTTGCTTTAAAATTGAAGACTGAAGATATTCGTGGTATGGTGTTCTGCATACTGTATAAACCCAGATGTATTTTTAGATCCTGATGTTGTCTAGTTAGCATGTTCTCTAGGTAGTAGTTTGTGTGGGTGTGTGCGTGGGTGTGTGTGTGTGTGGCGGGGCGTCTGCATTGCCCAGAGCTGTAAGTGAGCTGACCCATCCCTTGACATCCCGCACCTACACGCCTCACCGCCGGGCACACATGCAAATTCAGCTGCAATCATCCTCCTAGCTTCCCATCATGGTTTTTGTTTTTTCATCCGTAAGACAGCAGCACGTCTTAGTATCATCTTTGTCTTAATGTGCAAACCGAGCGCTGTTTATCACCCATAAACCCCCAGCACCAGACACGTCTCACTTAATACATAACTAAAACAGTATTAATAAATAACTCTTTGGGTCATTAAGGAAGCAAGATATGCGCATCTCGCCGTCTGATCCGTGCGTTAGTCTCGTTTGGTGGCCCCCTCCCACTGCATTATGGGAGTCTGTCATTCATGGTGATGATGCTCAGAGATGAGTGTTAGCATTAATGCTCTCTTTTCAGTCATAAAACAGGCACAAAGATTATTTTTCCACAGCCATTTTAATATTCTCTACAGTCACTTCAACCAAAGCAATACGCAATTACATAGAAGTGCATGCCTATTTATTATTTATTTATTATTTATTATTTTTAAAATGAATCATGTCACTCCAAACCAGTGTTATATATATATATATATATATATGTATATATGTGTGTGTATATATATGTATATATATATATATATATAATGTATATATGTATATATGTATATATATGTGTGTATGTATATATATATATATATATATATATATATATATATATATATATATATATATATATATATATAGAATTAGCTTTTATTTTTATAATTTCTGTTTTCATTTTGATTTGTTTTTCAATTTTTAGTATTTTTGCTGTGCTTTTGTCTTTTTTATTTTGTTTTTTTTAAACATATTTCTATATAGCTTTATTATTTTTATTTCAGTTTTAGTTTTAATAATTTTAGTATTTATTTTATTTATTTGCCAAGGCAACATTTTCCAGTTTTTTGTTTAAGATTTATAAGTTTAATCATCTAATATATACGTTTTAAGTATAATATGAAAACTTGTATACTGGTCATTTAAATGTTTAGTTGTTTTAGTTAACAATAACACTTTTTAACAGCTTTTTTTGTCCATCCAGTGAAAGCCAATGGGGTCCCATGTTGTTTAGACTCAACGTCTTTCTTTTGTGTTCCACAGAAGAGAGAAAGTCATACAGGTTTGGAACGACAGAGTAAATGATGACAGAATTTTCATTTCTTGGTAAACTATCCCTTTTAGTGTTAAAATAGTATCGAGAACACTTGCTCAGCTCGCTGCCTTTCAAGATTTTTTGCACTCTCTTGGCACCTTGTGTAAAAATAAAATAATAAATGACAAATAGGGCATCCAACAAGATGTTATGAAGATGAGACATTGTGAGACATGCGATTTATTATTCATGAAAGATAGCAAAAAAATATGAATAAAAATATGCTGAAACAGTAGGAAAAGAAGTGAAAAAGCCAGACAGAACCACAGAGATGAGAAAATTGTACAATTTCGCACAAATCCCTTCTAGAAATCACAAGGTTTGAAAATGGCAACGGTGACTGTCAGCTGTTCTCTTCTGGGGCACTTTAAAACAAAAACTCAATCTAAATTGGAACTAAGGCTTTTTTCAGAAGCACTTATCAGAGCCCTGAACTCCTGTCATTTCAGCGCCCGGAGCCACGCTCGCGTCCACCCATGTCCAGCACTTCATTTTTGAGAGATTGAGGGTTGTGTCCAGGGCTCGGCAAAGTTTACAATTATAGTTTA
Organism: Mylopharyngodon piceus; assembly: GCA_039654765.1. Taxonomy (NCBI): domain Eukaryota; kingdom Metazoa; phylum Chordata; class Actinopteri; order Cypriniformes; family Xenocyprididae; genus Mylopharyngodon; species Mylopharyngodon piceus. The sequence continues at coordinate 16,581,611 of CM077440.1, read as the reverse complement.
TATGATTACACACATCTGCTAGAAAAGCCAACTTCATTGAGACTTTCCAGGAACGTCTGAATGAGAAAATAGAAGCTCTGATGCTGGAAGGAAAGCGACGTATTTAGTGTCCGATGTTGCATGATTTTTCTTTTCCCGCTTGCATTGTTTGTTAAATTATAGGCTAGAGTTGTCGATAGATTAACCATTAATTTTGATGCATTGATGCAAATTGACATCAGAGTTGTTCTAATGAATGGTGTAATGATTAACAACGATTAACAGTTTTACTAGTTGGTGATATTGCATTCCTTTTGCCGCCAGCCAACTTCAGTGATTACATTTGGTTTGAACAACTTCCCATTACGAAATATCTGTGAATAACGTTACACAATTTACTCTCATTCAGACCAGTCTAATCATATTTCTGGCCAGCATTAAACACATTTAATTACAGTTAAATCAGACTGTATTTACTTTGCTAAATGGTAAATAATACCATTAGTTTTTTTTCTACATAGAGAATCATCCACTTCCATGAAGCATTGTGAATGTTGTAATCAAATCAGCCTTCCTACACTTTATACTAATGCACAAATAATTTACATTACTGAATACATTACTGAAAGTTTGAGGTCAGGAAAACAGTTAAGACTTATTTAATGTTACAAAAGATTTCTGTTTCAAATTAATGCTGTTCTTTGGATCTTTCTATTCATCAAAGAATCCTGAAATAATGAAATAATATATAGCAGCACAACTGTTTTCAACATTGATAATAATAAGAAATGTTTCTTAAGCAGCAAATCAGCATATTAGAATGATTTCTGAAGGATCATGTGACACTGAAGACTGGAGTAATGATGCAGAAAATTCAGCTTTGATTACAGGAATAAATTACATTTTAAAATAGATTCAAATAGAAAACAATTATTTTAAATTGAAATAATATTTCATAATATTGCTGTTTTTACTGTATTTTTGGTCAAATAAATGCAGCCTTGGTGAGCAGAAGAAACTTTTTTTTTTGTTTCTTTTTTTCAAAAACATTAAAAACTGTCTTACCCACCCGAAACTTTTGAATTTTTTTTAAAAATTATTAATAGTTGTATTGAACCATTGCTTAAACCATAGGTTGTATATTTAGAGCTGATTGGTGGTTTTAATGTTGACTAGAATGTAGTCAATGTAGGCGGTTTTGACGATGTTCGTGTAGTAAATGAACTTCTTCATTGAGAAGTGGCAGTTTACTGACAAATAGATGAATGAATATGTGAAATGAATAGAAGAAAGACGAATGGTTGCTGTCAGAATAACAGAAGAAATGGAGAAGGACGTTCAGGCCACCATAAGGACTAGCATGTGGTGTAGACACACACACACACACACACACACACACACACACAGAGAGGGAGAGAGAGAGATACACGCACACAGCAGGGACTGTGGGGTGTGATTCATTAACAACAGAAGAATTTAATTGGATTACAGACTGGTTTTCACAGACCTTGAATGTGTGTGTGTGTGTGTGTGTGTGTGTGTGTGTGTGTGTGTACCTGGTATTCCCTACATCATGGGGACCAAATGTCCCCACAAGGATAGTGATACCAGTAATTTTTGGACATTTTTTTTGGTCCCCATGAAGAAAACATGTTATAAATCATCCAAAATGAAGATTTGAAAATGTAAAAATGCATAACGTTTTCTGTAATGAGTAGGTTTAGGGTTAGGGGATAGAATACACAGTTTATACAGTATAAAAACCATTATGTTTATGTAAAGTCCCCATAAAACATGGAAACCCAACGTGTGTGTGGACAGCAAATTGTATGGTTTCTTGATGGGTGCTTTGCTGTTATTCTAAGTTAAGATTTTGCGGTCTTGAGGGACCCAAATTATATCTAGAGAGCAGATTATCATAGAGACTTTGGGTTGGGAACTTCTGACTTGGTCTGGTAAGTAGGGCTGGGTATCGTTAAAAGATTTTCGATATCGATACTGATACCGATACCTTGACTTCGATACCGATTCCTGAACAATACTTTTTTCGATACCAATTTTATAAAATCTGTTTTAACAAGATTACATTACCTTAAAAAATCTTTGGTTTTATATTTTAAATTTGACTTTTTTTTACAGACTCAAAGACTCCTGAGCCACTGCACAAAGGAATAAAAAAGGCTGCTTATAAATTAACATTTATTTAAAATTAAAGTTCTTATTTGGCTAAATTACATTTCCTTAACAGCCTTTAAACACAAGCTTTACTCCCTTCAAACTTTTTTTTTGCCACTGTTTCCTTACATCATTGTTGGATATATAATTATATAATATATAATTATATAATTTCTGTTAGTTAAGCTTGTGTATATTTTTAGTTAAAGCTGTTAAGTTATAAAGCAATATCTCATGTAGGGTTTTCCTTTGTGTTTTATATAATGACCACTAGAGGTGCTCTAGTTGAAAACGAAAGTAAAAGAGTGATGCACGTTCGTTGCGTCTTACCGTGAAATGAGAGTTCCATGTCCGACCCGCGGATCATAAACATTATATATATATATATATGCTTTTTCAGGAGACAACCGTTTGAAAATGTCCGCTCTGAGGGTGTGGTTGATGCTTGCACACAGTGGCAGTATCAGGAGGACACTGATACCCTTTTTCCACCAGAATTGTTCGCGTTCTGGAGCCAGATCCTGTGCTCGTGCAGGCGAACTAGAGCCCGTCACAAACCGGTCGCGTGTTTTCATAGACTTGAGGAACGAACGCTGATGTGACGCTGCTGTGTGTTGTACCCAGGCCCGGATTAACACAGTGTAGTGCCCTAGGGTGACTTACAACTTATACAATATACCCCCCATACAACTTATATGCTAGTGCAACATGAACATGTCATACTAAATATCTTTATTTCCATCATAAAAGGCATGTATGAGGACTACATGCAAAACCATATGTTTAAAAAAAACACAAAATAAGCAAGCCCAAGAAAGACTGTTGCAAGCAACCATATTAACAGCTGAATTCAGCACCATAGACGCACACAGCAGCAAAACACACACACTGAACTTTACAAGCATCTAAGCAACTATCTAAAAGAGAAAACCGTTCCACAAATTTCAAATCGACAACAGCGTCACATATTTGCCCAGAAATAATGGTAAATAAGCCCTTACCTTTAGCAGAAAATCTTTTTTCTAGACTTTGTGCACGCAAAATCGTTAATTAATGCTGCCTTCACGTGCTATCGGAATTATCGTAAATACGAGCTTCCTTGGTAAAAATTGCACATGAACATTTACATATATGTGTTCATTTGAAGCGTATTGTATGTTTTATACACAGCGAAAATTGCCTGCATTTGACTGAAATCACAGAATCGTCAGCAACCAGACTATCTAGATAGCACTGTGAATGTTTATATGGTTGTCAGTGCATGGGACACTACATAGGCCTATAATTTTGGTTTTAATAAGATTTTCCCAAGAAATAGGCAAGAATAAACCTGGTGTTCTCCATGAGTCCTGTTCATTCCGACAACAAAGCACTTGAATGCAACAGTCGTGTAATCACGACTTCTTAAGTGGGAATTACGAAATTTCCGATAGCACGTAAAGGCAGCATCAATCCTCAAAGTCCCTTAACTAGTTCGGATTCAATAGCCAGCAGGGAGAGTGCAGACAGACGCTTCTGTCTCATGGTTGTCCTGAGTTCATTCTTCACTCTTTTAAGTTAAGGATCTCTCGTCCTCGCAGTTGGCAAACGGGCAGGGTGAAGTACAGTCTGAGTGCAACGAATACACTTGGGAAAGTAGTCTGTAGCCCATTTTGTTCGTAGAATTTGCAGCATATCCTCTGGTGAACGATTTTTCGAAAAAACTTGATATTACAGGTACTTTTTATAGGTGGCTATGTGTCGTGATATTTTCTCTTTTTTTTAATTTACATTTCACACAACCGCTAAGCTGATGCTGCCTATCCATTTTGATTGACTCTGACTGGGAGGGGGTAAATACACTGTGACCTGACCCAATCGCAATTCTTTATATGCATATATTTTATATTCTCTCTGTATATATTGTATCATTAACTGTTAATTTTTTATCCGTATCTTTCCAGCAAAATAATATATATACAAAACATGAATTTTTTTTTTAAAGGTCTAGTCATTATCTTAATCACTTGGTGCCCCCCTATTGGCTGGTGCCCCAGGGCACTCACCCAATCCCGTCTATGGATAATCCGGCCCTGGTTGTACCTGCCTATAACTAGTCTAAAAACATTGCTCGTCCCGCTGTTTGTGCAGGCATGCGGCACTTCTGTTTTGCTGTTCACAGTATCTGGAGTGACTAGTGAACCGGCTGCTCGCATAAACAGCCGGTAGTCTCACCCGGAGACAAACTGAAAGTGAAACCGTTGATTCACTCACTCTCTCGCACTCAGGGTCTCTCTCGCACTCAGGGTCTCTCTCGCGCGCATAGTTTTATATATTTAGATATAAATAACAATGTAGCGCAACGTTATTACATTGCTCAATGAGACAGCGACAGCATTTCTCCGCCCACTCTCCCCTGCTCTGTTTGGAGGTATCGAAATTTGGTACTGAATGACAAGACACTTTTCGATACTCGATAGTATCGAGGCAATTCGATCGGTACCTAAAAAGTGTCGAATTCGATACCCAGCCCTACTGGTAAGTAACTACACAGAACACCCTAACAACTACCTGGAACACCATTTCAACCACCCAGAATGCCCTAGTAATCACATAGAACATCCTAGGGCCCAACTATTATGCCCTAGCAACTATCCAGAACACCCTAGCAATCACCCAGAATGCCCCAGTAACCACATAGTACACTGTATCAACCGCATATCAATGCTTGTTGGTGCCCAGTACTGGATAATGATGTTCAGTTGAAGTTTTAGTGTGTTATTTCTCTGACACTAGTGTGTCAAACAGGTTTTCCGTACATAAAATATCTGGGAGATGAAGTTGGGGTAGGAGAAAGTTTAAAATAAAAAATTACACACTTTTCCTTTAATACTGATATGATCACAGATACATCATACATCCCTCTTTACAAGTCATGCTCGTACTTTTAAGTTGACGTGAGACCAGTAGTTCCAGAGTAAAATGAGAGCAGAGAGGAGACGGGGCAGATGCAGAGACTGAAGGAGAGAGAGAGGAGATGGAAAATTAAGACGGTTGTCATTCAGATTGTTATCCTCTCTTCCTCGCTACAGAACAGCTTGAGACGAGCATCCTGGCCCTGTCAGGTCTAATTAAGCCAGCATCTGCATCTCCAAACGCACGCACCGGCTTGACGGGCAGCCGTGACGGCGAAGTATAAAAAGATTGAGTGATGGCGACTAGGTGGCTCTCCGCAGAGCCGACAAATAATCCTAAATTCTAAATCCAGGTGCCTGGGTTGTCAAAACATATCAACATGAGCTCACGGAGACAGATTAAGAGTGAAAGAAAGTGAGAAAGGCAGGGATGGACAAGGAACAAAAGGCCTCGACTCCTCTTTGCTCTAGCAAGCAGGTCACACCTTCTCCGGTAGGTCAAAGACGAGCCTTGCAGGAAGGCCAACTTATATCATGGAGCCTTAACCTTGTTTTGAAAGCAGGAAACTGTGGTCAGGAATCTGAATTAAGCCACTAAAACAAAAAGAAAAGAGCGGTTGGAGGGAGCAGTCGAGGGACCTCAGGGGAGGAATGAGCAAGGACAGAATAATAACTGTCTCGAATTCTTTATTTGGACTTAAAAATGTTTTGCACTTTGGTGGCGGATTATGGCAATTTAAACAGTAACTATGTTTCATAAAAAGCCCCATTTAAAGTTTTCAGTTCCCTAACATTTTCTATGTGTTTGTTTTTATGCAGTTAGACTTTTCACTGTTTGCATCACAGACTGTCAGTCTGGAATTTTACAGCGAATCTTTCTACAGGTTGCATAGCTACGCCAGTAGGTGACGACAAATGACTCATGACTCATTCAAATAATTCATTTAAAAATTCTGAAGCATTTAGAAATGAAGCAAGTATTTATGAGTGAGCAGAGCTTGACTTTAACCTTTTTGCTCACCAGCCACTGTGGCTAGTGGTTTTCCAAAGTTACTCAGCATTTTCACTGGCCACAATTTTGACATTGATACCATGGGGGAAAACTGCCATATAGATATTTTTAATATTATCTCATAATTTGGCAGCAGGTATTTTAGGCTGCTGTCACTTTAAGACCTGACGCACAGATCCATTATACTGTTACACATGCGTTTTCTTTCTTAACTGTTTACATTCACTTAAAACATGTTTAAGCGAAATAAGTAGTGAAAAAAGAACTCGATTTAGTACTGAGAGACAGCTTTATGGGCCGCACTTTGGGTGTGAGGATAATATCTGCGGGAATGAGTAAAATTATGTGCAATACGCACAATCCCATGCCGAAATTCAAGCCCTGTAACACCAACAATATTCATCTGGAGCAAATGAAACAAACGAGTGAGGGGAGGCGGGTAGATGAGAGCAAGAAAGCGCAGCTGGTATCCTGTATCTATTCTGTGAAAAAAAAAAAAAAAATGGGTATTGGAAGCATTTCATATATTTCAGTATTGATATGTATCGAAAAATCAATATTTTTGACAACACTACGTTACACTTAGTTTATTATTTCAGATGCCTTTTTTAAAATTTTAAAATTAAAAAATGCATTATATATAAATTTCAACCCGCCAAAGTGGCTAGTATGAGTGACTGTTACACGCCACTGCTGAAAATTGGAGGGTGTTAATGTCAAGCCCTGTAAGTGAGTCATTGAATCACTCAACTAATTCATTCTAAAACACTGTTTCATTCCAGAACTGATTTATTGAATCACTCAGTTGATTCACTCAAAAACTCAAGCAAGTGGCTATCATTATGAGTGAGTCAATGAATCACTTAACCGATTAGTTTTACAACACTGATTCATATATGTAGTATTTTATTAGCATATTATATTAGTATTATTATAGATGTAGTGCTGTTATAATATACAAATACAATGTTCCATAGAATTGGAACAGTTCCAAAGTTGTTGTTTGACAAATCAACACTTTTGGATGCCACTTGAAGTTTCAATGTTAAATTCTAAGAAAATTCAGTTGTTGATGTTGATATGAAATTGCCAAAATGTCCAGTGTATCTGTGCCATTTTTCATCAAAATTTCCTAATAACATCCACAACAATCCACGTGCAACACAACACATCTCTCCAGTACTAGACAGCAAAAGCACCTCCGTTTCACAGGGTTGGGCTCGATACATGAGGAGGTCATGACCAGCCTCCTACAGCCTTGTGTCTAAATTACCCTCTCAAAATGGTTCCACCATCTGCTGCTAACAAGCCTGGGCCGTCTGGGCGGTATGACCATGGCTTTTCAGGGCACGTTAGAGGGCACTGGGCCATGGCAGCACTACATCAAAGATCAGAATACTGCACACACCGCGGCCACAGAGACTCTAGGGAAAGAATCAACAGGCGATAGGATCACGCCATGTTTAAGGCGTGTTTGTTTTAGCATTGAGGTGGAGTATGGTGCCAGCTTTGTGGAAAGTTTGATCAAAGTAGCTTGTCTAACTTGCAATGTGTTATACAGATACACAATGCAAATCAAATTCAGGAGTTGAATGAAATGAGCTGGCGGATGAAGATATAGTTTGTTTGTTCGTTTTTTTTGTATTTGAGAAATTTTGCTCTAATGAAGTGCACAAGTTATTTTTTAATGAAGTGCCAGGCTGCTTTAGTTGTTTGTGTAACTGATAAAAAGAAAAGCATTCCTGGTGAAGTTTCAGCCCACAGTGGTCCACACATACTCAGCTGAACAAGTGACGAAGCACAGCCTAGTTTTCAGGGACATCGCTCACAGCTTGAGTTTCTTGTGGCAAACGCTGAGCACATTTTGTGTTTGTTGAGAAACATACTAAGTTTGAGTCATGCTGGAATCCAACCGCAAAACTTCACTCCAGACTGCCAATTCCCTCTGGAATGGAGTTTGACTCTGAGCCCAGATCAATGGAATCTAATTAGTAAAAAGTAATGATAAAGAACAAAAGTTACTGAGGACTATAAAGTGGTAGTGGCACCTGCTAAGTTTGTGTGTGTGTGTGTGTCCCCAATATATAATAAAGTACACTATGTAACTTTTGGCCCTCTAAATGTTAAAAAAAAAAAAAAAAAAACTGCATGCATTTTGCGGAAGAACATTGTTTTGGTTGTGTTTCAGCTCTGTGTGCGGATGAATATGTTTATCCTGACCTACTGCTCTTAAAACATTCACTACTATAGGCTTAAAGGGTTAGTTCACCCAAAAATGAAAATTACCCCATACTTTACTCACCCTCAAGCCATCCTGGGTGTATATGACTTTCTTCTTTCAGCCAAACACAATCAGAGTTATAATAAAAATATCCTGGCTTGTCCAAGCATTATAATGGGAGTATTTGAAGTCCAAAAAAGTGCATCTATCGATCATAAAGCGTACTCCATGTGGCTCCTGGGGGTTAATATAGGCCTTCTAAAGCGAATCGATGTATTTGTGTAAGACAAATATCCTTATTTAAAACTTTATAAAGTAAAATAACGAGCTTCCGGTGCGACAGACATACGCATTCGACGCAAGTCCAAAAAGCGTTAACTTTCGCGACGTAGTACACAATGACATGACACAAAGCCAATGTTGATTCTTGTTTTATTACGAGCTCTGTCTCGTTCTCTTTTTGCCAGCAAACTCTGCTCTGTTTGGAGATTTAGCGGCTCCATGTCAAACTTTCTCGCTTATTGTGACAACTAACCTATGCCACTCCCACACCATACAAACAAAGTAGTGGAGCAACTTTTCTCTATTTACGGATATGAAGAGACACGCATGGACGAGTGACGCAAGTGCGCAATTTCACACGAAAAACATCCCGCTCAGTCTAAAATATTAAACACTTATAACAGACTTACCATAGTGAATTAGGGTAAGATAAAAACACGTTTTGTAAGAAGGATTGATGGTGTATTGACTATATAAAATGTGTTAATATTGAACAAGAAAAAGTTATATAGTGCACCTTTAGGATTTTTTTTTTTTTTTCTGCAAGGACCATTAAAGTGATCAAATGTGACAGTAAAGATATATTTATAATGTTACAAAAGATTTCTATTTTAAATAAATGCCGTTCTTTTGAGTTTTCTATTCATCAAAGAATTCTGGGGAAAACAAGTATCACGGTTTCCACAAAAATATTCGACATTGATAATAATATCTTGAGCAGCAAATCAGCATATTAGAATGATTTCTGAAGAATCATGTGACACTGAAGGCTGGAGTAATGATGATGAAAATTCAGCTTTGATCACAGAAATAAATTAGATTTTTAAAATATATTAAAATAGAAAACAGTAATAATATTTCACAATATTACTGTTTTTACTGTATTTTTGAACAAGTACATATAGTTTGGCGAGTATAATTGACAAATATTTCTTGCCCTTTTATATATTATATATTATTTCATTATTATGTATACTTAAATGTTTAATGCTAAACGTCTTTGCTTATATGTCTTTTTTGTTTTGTTCTTGTGGAATAAAAATGACTGAGTAAGTCCCAGTGAGTCCAGATGACATTGCTGTTCGTGCTCTACATGTGCGTCTTTGTGTTTAATCAAACTCCTCAAATACCTCCGTCTGATTTCCCTGCATCTGTACGCATGAGTGCCGTATGCCTATTTGTAAACGTTTGCATGTTTGTTGTGGCGAGTGTTTGCCGTCTCAGTCCAGTTCGCCGGCGTAGTGTGCACATTTCTCAGCATTCACAGCAGCGCACGAGTCCTTCATCCATCCACACAGCCGTTTTGATCTGATAACAGCACCGCAAAGACTCAACTGGTTTCTGGCAGATTGGTTGCCATGGTGCCCCAATGTCCCCCTTTGGTGAGGTTTAGCAGGGTTGAGCAGGTTTTGTTGATCCTTTTTGACCCCACAGGGTAAAACTCGCCCAGACCACCAAGCCTGCCGTGGCAAAGTTTCAAATTCTCTCTCCATTGGAGTCAAGCGTCTGGCAGCAGGCCCACGTCTTGTCCTTTCTGCCTAAAATGCTAATTACCCAGTGAAGATCAATCGCCTGTGCCCAAGATAACATCTGTGGGCAGTGAAGAGAAACACATGGGTAATATGGAAGATCCAAAGTCACTGGAGTCTCTAGTGTTTTGTAATAACCGGCCCTATGGAAGCAACTAAGTAGTGTTTTATCGCACTAACATCCAGCGATTTTATTTCTTAAAGGGATAGTTCACCCAAAAATGAAAATTCTGTCATCATTTACTCACCCTCAAGTTCTTCCAAATCTGTTTGTTTTTCTTTCTTCTGCTGAACACAGAGGAAGATATTTTGAAGAATGTAGATAACCAAACAGTTGACGGTAGCCATTGAAAATACTACGGAAGTTGTGCCGAACGCGCATAAGCAAAGTATACTGTGGGCTTCAGATTCGTGCCTAAAAGGTCAAATAGTCTACACACAAAAATGTCGAAATGCCCTTTTGGTAAGTATCCATGTAAACACAGTCGGTTGTGTCTTAAGTGAATGTAAACAGTTGAAAAAGAAAACGCATGCGTAACAGTATATTGGATCCGTGCATTCAGTCTTAAAGTGACAGCAGCCTAATATTACTGCTTTAGTCTGTGTCATTAATTTTAATCAAACAAAAAAGACAAATATAAAATCACTCACTGCTCTTAAATGAATAACTTTTGTAGCTTTAATAAGGATTAATCTATATTTAATGTATAGTGAAGACAATGCAGTGTTGTTTTACATTTGATTACTTTATTCAGTTTCTGTTGTAGGCTATTACTTATCTGAATACCACTGTTAGTTCATCTTTCTTAATTTGTATTTTTGTTCTATTGTATTTATTTGTCCATTTTGTTTGTAATTAGTTTCTTTGTTTACTTGTCTTCTACATTAGTTAACCTAGTTTTAGTTTTTGTTGAAGTAGCCTATCAATAATTATGAAATTTTACTGATATCTAAAATTACTCATATCATGAAATAAGACTTTGAGCATATCGCCCACCAATAATCTTAAATAATCGTGATTTCACTATCGACCAAAATAATCTCTACCATAATCGAGCAGCCCTAACAACTAGTTGAACGCACTTAAGCTTTCGTTTTTTAGTAGATTGATAGAAATCTGAGAACTTTGATTTACGGAAATTGCGTGCAGCCTTCAAATCAATGTGTGCAGTGCATCAGGCAGTCTCTGGACACTCAACATGACACCATAAGCTATTTGAAGAGTTGTTTTCACCATTCAATACAAGTTGATGTTATTGGCATTGATTGACTTTAGTTCACAATGGTGGACTGAAGTCAGTCTACGTCACTAAGTGTGTTGATGCTTAGTGTGGCGACAGGAATATTGCATTTTTATTGAAAGGCTTCAAAGTAGATACCAGTAATTGGTTTGACTTTTTGTTTTTTAATTCTTCTAACCCTAATTGATGGAATGCTTTCATTTTTTAAACAACCATTTATGAACAAGTATGTATGACAATGTCAAGATTCATCAGGCTCAAATTGTGAAAGAATGGTTGGGAGGGAGCATGAAGAATCATTTTCACACATGAATTGGCACCTCTGAGTCCAGATCTTAGATTCATTGAAAGTCTTTGGGATGTGCTGGAGGAGACTTTACAGAGTGCTCACCTCTTGCGTTGACACTACAAGATCTTGAGCAAAAAAATTATGCACCTCTTTATGGAAATAACATCACAACATTTACTTCCATCAAGAGGTGCATCCATTTTTGGTAAAGATCTTGTATTGACCACACATGCATACAACCATAGGTCATTGCTCCTAAAACTAGTATCTCATCTGTGAAGAAAAAGAGAAGCTAGAGAGTGAAGCAGTAGTATAAATGCTTCCATCTGTGACAATAGGCATGACTGATCACCTCTATGGCCAGAATAGACAGAAGAAAGAATGACAGGAACAGAGGAAAGCGAGGAATTGTATATCGTTTTGATCATTTGGCGTGCACAGCAGTCTATCATTCCCACAATCATCTCTCGCTTCTCTAAATTTGACCTTTACGGCGTGTGCGCGTCATCCTCTCTCTCTCTCTTACTCTCGGTGACATTCGATCCCTGCGAGACACCTTTGTGTTTAAAGATCACACTTAGCATGCAGGGTAGAGCTCAGGGCCGCCATTACACTCGGGAGGACGTGCACTTATAAACGCCTCATTGAGACAAATGCCACCATTTTCCTCACATAGTCCCCAGAAATGAGCTGCCCTTCTTTACATAATGCCTCTAACCTTCATCTGTCAGGAGCTGCCACACGCAGCACTCCCACAATCCCACTGCGGTCATATGAGACTACTGTTAAACCCTGCGATGTGCGGCGAACTCCAGTTATTTCTCTTATACAAGCTTGCAAAGTTTTGGAATAGTCACATAAGGAGAAATAAGCTTTAATTATTCATTGTAATCATAACAAAACCATAAGAGACGTAATGGGAAAATAATGCATCCAATGTTCCTCTTTGTTTACAGAGACAAAAATGCATCGAAAATGAAGTAACATGTTTGTCACTACCTTTTTTCTTTCTCTGCACTTTGAGGGTCGTGCTAACTTAACGGGAAAGTCATAAATTTTAGGCAAAACCTATCATCACATCTTGCAATAGAAAACAGTTATTTTAAACTGAAATTACAATTAATATTATTGTTTTTGTTGCAGTTTTGATTTAGAGACTTCTTAGTTTTCTTCTTACTAAATCTTACTTTTGAGCGGTACTGTAAATCACCTCTTTTTTAACTTAATGGTGGAATATTAAATGTGCATATGTCCTGTATGTATGTGTTCACATTCTGATGTTAAAAAACAGAGGGGAAAAAAAGTTATATATACATGGTTTGTATGTGTTGTCTGCTTTTTTGTGATCTCACGTCTTTGTTATTCCATTTCGAGATGCTTGTGTACAGAAATTATTCTCTTCACCTTTAAAACCACATCTAAATGTCACATTATCTGATTGTGACACATAATCTTATGTGATTTTTCTGTGCTTTGCAGATCAGAGGGCCTGATCCACGAATAGCTCCGAGATACAACGACACTGATCGTCTGTATGCCTCCGTGCCCAGGTAAGCCTGTGTTTGCGTGTGTATTTTCACTTGTACTCAGGATTGTGTGTTCTTGTACCATATGCTGGACATATGTGGCACCGTTGGATCCATAGAGTCAACAAAACAAGACGGAGGAAGGTAGAGGGACTTCCCTTCCTTCACACACACACACACACACACACACACACACACACACTCAGTGTAATCCTCTTTCAGCTCCCTAATTAAATCTTGAGTGTTTGCCTTCCGAGAGCTTTTCTCATCCCGGAATATTCACCTGATCTGCTCCCAAAGGACTGGGATCCAGACAGGAAGCTGGGAATGCTATCCTGGCTCACGTCCCGGGATCTTAAGTGCTTCAATCATTTCCTTCAGGAACATACGCAGATATGACGTGGCTCAACTGTGAAGTCTGATTATGAGTAGGTCATAGTGTAAGCAAAATGGTCTTGTGTGATATTAAAAGGCAATTAAAGCCATATTTGAATCAAACTTAACTCTCATTATAATTTTGATATTTTTAAAGCGAGGTGACATGATTGATGCAGCGAAATTCATGGAGAACTTGGAGAATACTTGTTTTCTTGTAGTCTACAAACAATAAAACAATATTTTTTATTTTTCATTTTGTTTTTCCCGCATAAACGAAGATTTTGTCATCATCCAATATTTTGACAAAATGTTTTTTTGTTCATATCGTAAAATAGTCAGTTGGATCTAATGTTGTTTAATCCCCAACGTTCTTCAAAATATGTTAGACAGAAGAAAGAAAGTCAAAGGTTGCATCTCAATCAGCTCCCTAGTTCAGTGCACTGATCTGGGAGTCGGCCATTTTAAGGGCTGTCACAATCGCAAAATCCTTCCAGTGCACTGAAACATTCGCTCCCTAAAACATCCCACGATGCACCATGTAAACCGGGGAGCATCGATGCCCACTATGTTCCCTTAATGGAAGTTCTGATGCGCAAAACAAAAATCATGTGACATATGTGATAGGTGTTTTGAAAAATCAAACAGTTATTTAATTATTTTCCGGCATAAACATACATCGCTAGACAGATAGTGAACATAATCTAGCTAATATTTATAGTTTGTTTACAGCTGAAATGTTGCAGTTATATGTAACAAAGTATTTATCATATGTATGTACTGATGTTGTACAAAAAAAACGTCATGTTGCCGGAAATAGTGCCCGAATTAGTGTACACGATATACTGATTCACAACCTAGGGAGCCTGGGAGCTGATTGAGACGCACCCATAAAGTTTTGAAACAACATATTGTAGGTAAATGATAACAGAATTTTCATTTTTTGGATGAACTATCATTTTAAGGCCAAAAACATACTCATCAAACCTACTATCTTTGCAAATATATTTCCAAAATGTGTCTGAAATTGATTCCGAATGCAAAAAGAAAAATGTTGCATTCTTGACGATGAAACAGGCATTAGCATTAACGGTTACACTTTATTTTACAGTACATGTACTAACAGTGTACTAACAGTGTACTTTCAGTGTACTTGCCTAAGAAAGTACTGTAATATAAGGTAACTACATGGGTTAAGGTTAGGTTTAGGGGTAGGTTCAGGGTTAGTACCTAGTTATAACCCAGTTATTGTAATTGCTATAATAAGTACATAGTATGTACTTGCAGAACATGACTATACAATAAAGAGCTACCATATTAACTGTTTTCTTAATTTAATTTTCTTTACATGGTGGACTTTGAAGAGAATCTTGCTAAGAAAGTTAGTTAAAACAGCATTTTGAGATCTTCTGCACCTAAATGCTAAGAGATACCTGTTTTATTACAACAAGTACCATGATATTACCATGTTTGTTTGTTGTTGTTTTTTTCTGGACATGTATCACATCTATTTTGTTGTTTTTGTGTACATGGACCATAGCTAAATCATGCAATTCTTTGAAGTATCTTAGTAGGGTTGGTAGTAAATATGACAATCATTCAGGAAATTGGTATATGCTAGCACTGTACCATGGTAATCTGTAGTTAAACCATGCAATTTACGTAGATTTGGACCTTTTAGTCATTTTGAAATCCACCCAAAGCCACATCAAAGCATATTTTCTAGAACTTAGACCTGTTAAACACCTACAAATGAGACATCAGAGCAAGTTCGACAAAGTTTTCCTTACTTATAAAATCATTTGTTTTGACTTTTCGCAGGCTCCACATCTTGTTTTGATATTTTCCCCCCAAAATAAACTCCCACCTCAGCCCTCCTGTGGCTCCCAGCTCTCCCCGAAGCCCCGCTGTATTCATAAGAGCGGACTATTTAAATGAAATGAAATACATTTTTCAGGGTTGAACTTTGTGCTGTGGTTCCCTCGGGGTGCTCATTCAGGCCCATTTCCTTTCAAATGACTGCGCTCCGTTACATTAGCATATATTTCCCTGTGCACCGTTTCCCTCTCTCTCTCTCCCAGTGTGTGTATGTGTGACTCAGTAGAAGCAAAAGTGCTTGTTTCTGTCTTTTCGAAAAGTTCCTTAAGGCTGAAACCGATCACTTCAAACAGTATGTCACATCACTCTTGTCACAGAGAGCAATTTTATACTGTGTTCCTCTGTAGGAGCCATAATGCAGCAGTCACACACAATCAGTCAGTTTGCAGCAGCCGCACGGAGCCCTGGGGCTGGGCGATGTGGTGTAGTGGTTAAAGCTCAGAGCTGGTAAGCAGAAGGTTGCTGGTTTGAATCCCAAATGAAACTAACCATGATCCATTTTTGTTCATGGCGCTGGTCAGCGGCAACCTAGCAGCATTGTGAGAAATTTGCACTCTGTGTTATGTTACATTCTTTTTAAAATGTTTCCTTTTAAATCTCTTTTACCTAATTCTCTTACATTATAACTAATAATCATAGTTTGTTTCAAAAAGTTTAAAGGTTTCATTCTCTTTGCATTGCTTTCGTTATATAATGTAATTCAACATAACACTATATAAATCATTAAATGTTTTTTGCAGTATTGTATTTTGTCTCTTTACGAAAGGTGGTGTTCTCCGATAGGTTCATTCTCTTTGCTTTCTCAGCACGTTTGAGCTTCCTCAAGAACCAATGAGGTTCATTCTCATGTTACGCATCACGTTTGAGCTTCCTCAAGAGCCAATGAGGTTCATTCTCGTGTTACGCATCACGTTTGAGCTTCAGCAAGAACCAGTGAGGTTCATTCTCGTTACGCATCACGATTGAGCTTCAGCAACAACCAGTGAGGTTCATTCTCGTGTTACGCATCACGTTTGAGCTTCAGCAAGAACCAATGAGGTTCATTCTGGTGTTACGCAGCACGTATGAGCTTCCTCAAGAGCCAGTGAGGTTCATTCTCGTGTTACGCATCACATTTGAGCTTCCTCAAGAGCCAATGAGGTTCATTCTCGTGTTACGCAGCTTGTTTGAGCTTCAGCAAGAACCAATGAGGTTCATTCTCGTTACGCATCACGATTGAGCTTCAGCAACAACCAATGAGGTTCATTCTCATGTTACGCATCACGATTGAGCTTCTGCAAGAACCAGTGAGGTTCATTCTCGTGTTACGCATCACGTTTGAGCTTCCTCAAGAGCCAATGAGGTTCATTCTCGTGTTACGCATCACGATTGAGCTTCAGCAAGAACCAGTGAGGTTCATTCTCGTTACGCATCACGATTGAGCTTCTGCAAGAACCAGTGAGGTTCATTCTCGTGTTACGCATCACGTTTGAGCTTCCTCAAGAGCCAATGAGGTTCATTCTCGTGTTACGCATCACGATTGAGCTTCTGCAAGAACCAGTGAGGTTCATTCTCGTGTTACGCATCACGATTGAGCTTCCTCAAGAGCCAATGAGGTTCATTCTCGTGTTACGCATCACGTTTGAGCTTTAGCAAGAACCAATGAGGCTCATTCTCGTGTTACGCATCACGTTTGAGCTTCCTCAAGAGCCAATGAGGTTCATTCTCGTGTTACGCATCACGATTGAGCTTCTGCAAGAACCAGTGAGGTTCATTCTCGTGTTACGCATCACGTTTGAGCTTCAGCAAGAACCAGTGAGGTTCATTCTCGTTACGCATCACGATTGAGCTTCAGCAACAACCAATGAGGTTCATTCTCGTGTTACGCATCACGATTGAGCTTCCGCAAGAACCAATGAGGTTCATTCTCGTGTTACGCATCACGTTTGAGCTTCCTCAAGAGCCAATGAGGTTCATTCTCGTGTTACGCATCACGTTTGAGCTTCCGCAAGAACCAATGAGGTTCATTCTCGTGTTACGCATCACGTTTGAGCTTCCGGAAGAGGTTTGTTCTCACGTGTCAAGCACATTTGGTTGAGATTCTGTTTAAGTTCGCTGATCAATGTTTATATGTGAATAAAAGCCTAAATTAAATCTGTTCCTCATATAAAGCGATCGAGTCTCTTCAGAAAATTTGGACTAAACCACTCAATTCATATGGATTAGTTTTATGATTTCATCAAAAAGATCTTAATTTGTGTTCCAGAGATGAACGAAAGTCTTACAGGTTTGGAACAACAGGAGACAGAATTTTCATTTTTGGGTGAACTATTCCTTTAAGTTGTGCTGTGTAGTTGTGTTGCATTACACTGTATAGCATTTCATTTTATATAATATCTTCTCCTGAACTATATAAACTCATCCATGTTTTGCTGCCAACAGGTTTGTTTTACTGCTCAAAATCTTAGTAGAAGTCTTAGTAGAAGTAGAAGTTTAGTTTTTTAACGTCTCACATAACCCTCATCACTGTGTGAGAAAACAGTAATAAACTTTAGAAATGCTTTGCGTCTTAGGTCATTGCATTTGCATACAAAAGAATCATTTCCGTTAGCGTTTAACCTCAGCAGGAGGTGGATTAGGGTGAAGAGCTCTATCCCAGCAGTCTCGCCGGCTAATCAGCCTGAGTCTTAAGCCTGCATTTGATTGGATAAAGATCAGCCAGAGACAGGAGGTTACACAACACCACGGTTGTCTGCAAACAGGTTGAGAACGGACTTCACTGAGTACAGTTTGGATCTTTCCGTCTCAGCATGTGTTTAAAATGAGCTCATTTAAAACAATAGTTTCCAAAATCAAATCATTGAAATGGAAAGGCTCCATGTAGCTGGAACAGACAGCAGAGCCGTCGAAAAAGCCACCAGTTTGAAAACATTCAGCTCTGCTAAAGAGCATGCAGAGAAATTGCGATTAAGAAGTATTCGTTTATTTAAGATGGCGAGGTTCTGCCTCTGTGAAAAGGATGTTTTGATTCAGATTATCAGGAAGGAGTGTGCTTTTCTTTGTTCATTCATCTTGGCAACAGAAACCACTGTGACTTCTTTTCATTCTCTCATGACATCTCACTCTGCTTTATATTGCGTTTTGGCTGCAGCTGCCGCTTTGCTTCCAAGTAAATAAAGCGCAGTGACTGTGTTCTGCTTTAACATTGTTTGCCTTGAAACACAGGAGCCGTAATGAAATCAGTGTTTGGAAATGAAACTCTTATTTTGTTTTCTGCCTCCATCAGCTCCTGTTTTCCCTACGGCCTTAATGTCTGGAACTAGTGCCATAGATGAAATATATCTAACCAATTCTACACATAATTGTCTATAGTGTGACATATAGGTAGATAGACACAGTATCTGTCTGTCTATATGTATCTCTGTGTCCATTTATGTCTGTCTATTCAGTCCGACAAATTATCTCTCTGTCTATATGTCTATATATCTGTCTATTCAGTGAGATGGATTTTCTGTTTGTCTATTCAGTCAGATTGTATATCTGCCTATCTATCTATTGGTCTATCCGTTTGTCCATCTATCCATCATCCATCTATCTATCCATCTGTCTGTCTGTCTGTCTATCAATCCATCTGTCTGTCTATCTATCCATCCGTCTGTCTATCAATCCATCTGTCTGTCTGTCTATCAATCCATCTGTCTGTCTGTCTATCAATCCGTCTGTCTATCTATCAATCCATCCATCCATCCATCCATCATCTATCCATCTATCTATCTATCTGTCTGTCCATCCGTCTGTCTGTCTGTCAATCTAGCCATCCATCTATCAATCCGTCCATCCATCCATCTGTCTATCTATCCTTTTATCTATCTATCTATCTATCTATCTATCTATCTATCCTTTCTGTCTGTCTGTCTGTCTGTCTGTCCGTCCATCTGTCTGTCTGTCAATCTATCCATCCGTCCATCCATCCATCCGTCTATCCGTCTATCTACCTATCTATCGATCTGTCTATCTATCTATCCATCCGTCTGTCCGTCCGTCCATCCATCTGTCTATCCATCTGTCTGTAAATCTATCCATCCGTCCATCCATCATCCATCCATCCATCCATCCATCTCTCTATCTATCTATCTATCTGTCTGTCTGTCTGTCTGTCTGTCCATCCGTCTATCTGTCTGTCTGTCAATCTATCCATCCGTCCATCCGTCTATCCGTCTATCTATCTATCGATCTATCTGTCTATCTATCATCCATCTGTCTGTCTGTCTGTCAATCCATCTGTCTATCTATCCATTCGTCTGTCTATCTATCAATCCATCCATCCATCCATCCATCATCTATCCATCTATCTATCTATCTGTCTGTCCATCCGTCTGTCTGTCTGTCAATCTAGCCATCCATCTATCTATCAATCCGTCCATCCATCCATCTGTCTATCTATCCTTTTATCTATCTATCGATCTATCCTTTCTGTCTGTCTGTCTGTCTGTCTGTCCATCTGTCTGTCTGTCAATCTATCCATCCGTCCATCCATCCATCCGTCTATCCGTCTATCTACCTATCTATCGATCTGTATATCTATCTATCCATCCGTCTGTCCGTCCGTCCATCCATCTGTCTATCCATCTATCTGTCTGTCAATCTATCCATCCGTCCATCCATCATCCATCCATCCATCTCTCTATCTGTCTGTCTGTCTGTCTGTCCATCCGTCTATCTGTCTGTCTGTCAATCTATCCATCCGTCCATCCGTCTATCTATCTATCGATCTATCTGTCTATCTATCCATCCGTCTGTCCATCCATCTGTCTATCTGTCTGTCCGTCTATCTATCCATCCGTCTGTCCGTCCGTCCATCCATCTTATCTATCCATCTATCTGTCTGTCTGTCCATCCATCCATCCATCCATCCATCCATCCATTCGTCTATCCGTCTATCTATCGATCTATCTGTCTGTCTATCCATCTGTCTGTCTGTCCATCCATCCATCTATCATCTATCTGTCTGTCTGTCTATCTGTCCATCTGTCCGTCCGTCTATTCATCTGTCTGTCTATCTCTATCTATCCGTCTATCTGTCTATCCATCTATGCATCCATCCATCCATTCATCCGCCCGTCTATTAGTCTGTCTATCCATCTACGTACAAACTGTAATTTCCTGATCTTGTTTTTGTTGGGGTTTATTGTTTAGTACATTGGCGTTACTCTGAGTCAGTCCATTAATCCATTCCCACTCATTGACTGGTCATAAGTTCATCCTGTTACTTACAATTCAACACACCCTCCTTTGTTCGCCCTCACCCACCAGCTGTTTGGCATTGTGTGTGCACGTCTGTCTCTGGGGGAAGACACAGGAGTCGAGGTCAAATTAGGAGCCAAGAGAAGAATTTCCTTCCGAACGTCTTGGGCAGGTGCAGGGAGCTCATGCAAACAGATTCCTCCCTTGTCGTAAGACGGAAAATATGTTAGCGGACGGCTCGCTCGCTCACACACAGGTTTCTTCAAGCGTTGAGTGTTGATTAGTGCTAGTGTGAGTGAGATGGATTGCAGGACTTGTCATTACTTTGTTTTTTACTCGTGCATGTTAAATCACACCACCTACCGCAGGCTGTAGTGTCTTTCACACACAAACCCAAGCTCAAAGACGTTTGTTCACTCCCAAACAGGTTTGTGATCTCCATCGTATTATTAATGCAAATTCAAAGACTCTTTGACCCGCAGTTGGTCAAATAAGCACATGTGGTGCTATAACACACACACAAACATGACCTTTACCATAACAGCACTTCCATCTCTTACCCATACACACACATGTGCTGGTCCGCCGATCTCAAACACATGTGCTTATTCATACACTCCCTCTCACACACATAATTACAAACGCTTACACACATCTGGCCATCACACACACGCACACCCGTTGCTCGCTCAGCTGTGACCCTAAGCCTCTGGGCTTACTTTAGGTCACTGGATCATGGGGTCAGTTGTAGGGTACGGCTGTAGTGAGTCGCTCACGCTAGAGTTTGTGTCCGTCCCAGCGGAGATGCAGCAGTGTGTAAGTCTGATTTAATCCTCAGCTGCCAGCATACAGTCTATAACCCACGGCATTTCTCATTATGGCTAAACTAGCACGCTAACTTCATCTTGAAGCCCACTGTATTTATCTCACGGTATAGTGTGCATGAGATATGTGTAATGTATTCCAGACTAAATGGGGTATACATTATATATTCTAGTGTAAGTGATTTATGTGTCATATATTCTAGTGTATATGAGGTATATATCATTTATTGTGTATATAATTCAGTCTACATTGAATATTCTATTGTAAACAGGCTATATATTATGTATCATTGACTAAATGGGCTTTGTACCATATATTTTAGTGTTTGAGGTGCATATGAAATATTCTAGTATAAATAGTGTATTCTAGTGTATATATTATTATATGTATTCTTGTCTTATATTTCAAATGTTGGTGAAAATGAGGCATGTCATATATTCTAGTGTATATGAGGTATATATCATGTTTTCTTGACTTAAAGATATATGCATTTACATTGCAGATATTTTAGTGGGTTATGTCATAAATTATATTGTATATTATGACATAAATATCATATATTGTCAACTAAATGGGCTTTAATATATTATGGGGTACAGTATGTAAATTATATGATTTATATAAATTATATGATTTATGACACATGAGTTATAATCTGTATCATATGTACTACAGTAATTAAGATAAATATATTGTAAATAGGATTTCTAGTATACATGAGGTATAAATCATTAATGCTAGCATGTTTTATATATTATTTTCTAGTATATTGTATGTGAGGTATGTATTCAAATGTATATCATTTTCATATTCTAGTGTAAGTAGGTTATTTATGTTTAATAAATCTATTATTTTAAGTGAAAGTGATCTGTAGATATATATATATATATATATATATATATAAAATCTGAACAGTGAAGATTTAAAGATACATTCCCTGATGTCTCACAAATGTTCATTCCTTTTAAACTATTAGTTTACTGTAAACATAAAATTACTCTTTATTAAAGCATTTGTGTTATGAGTGCTGTCGACATAGTCGCTCTGAAAGAACAAAATGAAACCGCGTTTAGTAATATTAGTCTGGAGTCTTGAGTCTGGCTCTGTTTGGCCTTTATCTGTCTCCAGCGTTTAAACGAACACACACTGCGTTTAGGGTTCAGACTGCAGTATTTCTGTTTCACTTGTTCTTGGGTGGTCAGAGCTGACAGACACACTACACACGCTGCTGACGGATTATAACCACACACACATCTCACAGTACACTGCACTGTCTACACACAGCCACACACTTCTGTGTTTGTAACTAACTTTGACAAGTGAAATAGTGAACGGACTACAGTCACGCTTTAGAGTGAACTATATTAAACATCAACCGCTGCATGCATGAATCCTTCACACACGTGTTCTGCAGCGCAGGCTTTGACATAAAGGTTGCCGGTTCTCCCGTGCACACTTGGATAAGTAATGTAGGCCGCAACCCTGAAAATATTAAGAATGCAAATGCATGATGTAGTTTGTTTTTTTCATATAGCATCCATTACCCTTCAATCTGCAGATGCCCTCCATTTATTCATGTAGTTTTTTAAAGAAGTGTTGCTTTTTATTTATTTATTTCTGTAGTCCTGCTGTAGCCGCAGCTTTTATCCTGTTTGGCTTAATTTACCAGATGCATACGACAAACTCTGTCGTTTTTCATTTATTATTCACGAGTGACACGTTTCCTTTGAAAATGGTAAATAGTGCAACCTCTTTTTTTTTTTTTTTTTTTTTTTTTGCGAATCAGTTCTCTTTGACTGAATGTAAATATTTAATTTGCAGGAAGTTTACACATTAAGTATTCCAGTTGTGGGGTTTACCTTCCTTCCCAATGCTGTTTACTTTCCTTTGATTTTGTACCAGAACAAAGCGGTCAGCATTCCCTGCTGAAGAGCATTTGTTGTGTTGTAAATGCGAACCCAACCTGTAAAAAAGACAGAATGATTTTTTTTTCTTTTCTGCTGTACATGAAGAACTGGCCGAAACCCAACAGTTAGATCCTGTTGAGTTCACTAGCATGGCATGATGGTGTGATGGTTTCCTTGCCAGGCTTCTTAACTAGCTTAACCCGCAAGACTTCTTTGATAAACCAGCTTCAGAAGAACCATGCTGGCAAATTTCGCAATGGAGTGGCATGGTTATGTTGGTTTGCCAGTTAGACCATGGAAATTGTCATTATTTACTCACCTTCATGTTGTTGCAAACCTATATATTTTTTTATTTATGCCATGGAACAAATACTGAGAGTTTTAAAACTCACATCCATCAAGCTCCAGAAGAGGCAAAAAACATGATTAAAACACCATAAGTAGTCAATATTACATATATCGATATATTTGACTATATATTATGTTATATAATATATATTAGTATATTTCAAGTCTTCTGAAGTCAGATGACAGTTTTGTGATGAACAACATATAAGTCATTATTCTCTTCCACTTTTCCACAACAAATATGGCGCCAAAAATGGGGCAAGACAGTCATTGAATAAACACTTAAATTGTCGTATGACTTATCGGAAGTCAAAAAATTAAGTTATCATAAAGTCATATGACTTCAAATGTCCTGGAATTTTTAGAGCTTGACTATGAATTGTTCTTAGAAAGAAATGACAACATGCAGATATGGAACAACATTCTAGTGAGTAAATAATGATAATAAAAAAATGAAGATTTTTGACCAAACCAATCCTAGTTCCTTCACTAGCAGTTCAAGCATGTAGCGCTGAAATCCTGTTGCAATTGTTATAATTTCCAAGGATCATAAAAGTGATTGGGCAGACCAAACCATAAGTCAGACAGACTTGAAACTTTGAGGGATGGTAGTACCCACCCTGTCTACAGTGTCACCAAGGCGCCGCCCAATCAGCGGTGAAAAGTACATAATGGCTCATAACTCCTAAACGGTATTTTTCGTGTCTGATTTACGTAGAACTTCACGAAAATAGGTGAGCATTTGCGCCATATGATTCTAAAGAAACTTGCAAACTTTTACAGAGATCGGACCATAGCTAGAGCTGTTACAGTTTAAAAGGTTAAAAAAAAAAACTATTTCCATGACAAATGACCTGAAAGTGCAGAAAGTGGTCTTTTTCCTCTCTGATGTATGTGTTTACAGGCTTGCTATATATTATGTAATCAGTAGTTCAAGCGTAAAGTGCTAAAACCCTATAGTTTTTATTTTTACAGCCTTTTTTAAGGCATTTTTTTATTAGCGGTTCAAGCGCTTAGCTCTGAAACCTTATTGTAATTGTTAAAATTTCCAAGGAACAGCATTCTCCCCTAAAAGTGATCGGGCAGACCAAACCATAAGTCGTAGAGACTTGAAACTTTGAGGGATGGTAGTACTACTCACACTGTCTACAATGTCACCAAGGCTCTCCCCAATCGGCCTAATGGTGGCGCTACAGTGGTGAAAAGTTTGTAATGGCTCATAACTCCTGAACAGTCTCAAGTGTCTTATATCATTGGAATCCTTGGGTCAAGATGAACAAAACGTACGTCTCCGATTTGATTGTCACTCTGTGAAATTTGGGAGTATTTTGGAGGTATTTTGGGTATTCCTAGGTTCTTAAAAAGCTTTAAAACATATATTTCCTAGTAAATTGCCTGTTTTGTCCATAAATGGTCTTTTCCATCTTTGATCTAGTTGGTTACAGGCTTGCTAAATAAAACATAATACCTTTTTTATGCATGTGCTTAAAGGCCTTAAAGCTCTTGAACCGCGTTAATTGCTGCTCGCAGATATGTTTAACCATGGTATTGGTTTTCCAGGAGGATGCCCGTGGAGGACTACCCGAACCAGAACTGGTCCAGCCAGAGAGACCTCGTCCATTACTCGAACCCCATCTACGAGACCCATCGAGACAACTACCCTTCACGTTCTCCCCGGTTGCCTGTACCCAGACCCATGGAGGCCACGGGCGGTGACTACCCTTCACCTCCAGTGCAACAGAGGGGTCCCATAAGGCAGGATGTCCCTCCCTCGTCGAACCCAGGTGCCAGAGGACCACCGCGATATGAAACGCTAAACCAGGGGAACTATCGGACGCCCAGTCCTGATCGCTACGGGCCATACGGAGATGAACAATATCAAGACCCCCGGCAGAAAAACCCAATCGGAGCCGTCTAGAGGAGGAGGAGGAAGTAGGTTTGTGCTGAAAGGGCAAGATGTTTTATGAAGCAGGTAATTTTGTTTAAGGAGACACAGAAGGAACAATCTAATTAGTTTTCTTAGACTTATGAGAAGAAAAAGCAAATAAAATTGGCTTGACGTAGCCATCGATTACTCCAAAGTGAACTAGTTAAGTAAACTTTGTGATTTGTTTTTTGGATGTCAGCCATTTTTCCTCTTAATTACCATGATGGGATGTGAGTATTGCTCAGTTCTGGACATCAACTCCATTTTACACCACAGTCAGTTAAGTTTGAATTGTACAGCTTTAAGAAGCATTTAGGGTTTGTATATATGTACGCTTTGCATGTATTTAATTCATGACACCACACAAATGTGTATATGACGGTCCGCTGTGGTTAGTATGGCCATTTAACCCCTAGTTGTACCTTTCGTTTTGTTGATGACATCTTTGGTAGTCTCTAATTATCCTAAAATGTCAGATTGAGTGTTGTTTGTTTATATGTTGGGTGCCTTATGCTAGCTCGGGTGAGAAGTTTTTAAATGTGAATAAATTTGCCATCAGTTTACTTATTTGGTGGTTGAAGAAATACATAAAGGGTATATATTTTTTAGATTTTTATTGCATTTTATTGCCTTTGCAGTAACCTTGTCACCCTACAAAACTCCTACATAAACTTTTTGTGTTTTTTATTTCTATGAATTAATCCTAAAGTGTTCTTCTGTGCAATGTTTTAAGGGTAATACTCTCTTTCAATCACCTCTCTCCTTGATTAATTTTTGTGAAACTATTCTGAGACCCAAAAACAAGGAAACGGGCGAGGTTACACAAATGTCTGATCCGATATCAAAGTCTCCAACAACTGTTTTGACTTTTGTCACATCTCTCCTATTATCTTAGGTTTGCGATTTTAACATTCCAGGCATTTGTTTTTCCATTTCAGCAGCTTTATCGTAGTGCTGCGATGTGAAACGCTGCCCCCTAGGTGCAGTTCAACTCTATTCACAGAGCTTTTGTTGTTGTTGTATCGGTGCTTTAAAAGCAAGACTTTCCTGATGTCCTTGTTTTGTAAAATTATCTGTTTCTTATAGTTAGAAGACACATTACCAGTTAAAAACAGGATCCCGCAAGAACCAACTTTTTGCCCCTGCTTTGTGTTCAGTTTTTGCACATTTAATGCCTGAGTGATACTGAGAACATGCAAAATACATGAAGTTTTTTATCTTGTACACATATGCTACTCTATCAACTATGGCTATTCAGTCGGTGTTCAATCTTAAGTCTGTCTTGTCACTGAAAAGTTGATTTCTATAATGTTTTTATATCACATTTTTCATTCAATTTTTATGGAAAATCTATCTTTGTGTTTATTTTTTATTTTACTTTTAATTTAATCTTTTTATACTTGTTTTTCTTTATTAACAGCTGTTATCAATTTATTATGAAACTTAACAAAAGAGATAAAATATTGTGCAATTTTTCTTATTTAGCCTTTATTTGTTATTTTTTTTCCCCTTATATTTTTATAAAAATCAAGATGCTGGTCTGCATAACTTGTGAAATCAAATAGCATGGATGACAACACAATGTTTTATTGTTGTTTTGAGACCTTATTATTACTGTGTGGTTTTTATTTTTAAAGCTGGGCAAATGTTGTATTAAATGGAAAGAAATGTGTGTTGCCACTATACATACGCCATAACCGAAAATGAATCTAGATGTTATAGTGCTAAATTTTGCGGTAAATAAAATGGTTATGACATCAGTTAAGAATGGTTACGACATTTTGGTACCTTTTATTGTTTTTTATTTTAAATCAAATATTGTATGTTTTTTGTAAATAAAATGGTGTTTTGGTTTATGACAGATGATGATGACCTTAGTTTTGACATCCCTCTGTGAAGCGGTTTCGTGTTCATTGTGTTTGTACAGTCCTATAGCTTCAAATTCATAATGATGACTGAGTGAACATACTTATCTAACATTACTGATAATTACTCCAGCTGATTAGTACTAATTCATCCTCTACCAATTAAGCTACGGAGGGCTGCGCTGAAGTTATTAGGGTCTAATGGACCTATTTGGAAATCTTGCTGATTAAGAAATTTGGCATTAAAGTGTTTGCATTTATCCGGAGATAATTTCAGTTTAATTAACCTGTGGATGAGGAGAGAGAGAGATGTTAGGTGGGAATAAATGCATTGTGAGAGCAACAAAAGGTTGATCAAATATGAAAAGAGAGAAAGAACTGTATCTATTGTGTGATGATATCCGTTTAATCTTCATTATTTATGGAGAGGACCACCTTGCATGGATATCATGAGCTGCAGTGAGTTTTTAAGGGGTCTTATCATGGACAGCCCTCTCTTGCTTCAACAGGATTTTTGCTCTTGTAAAATGTACTATGTATGTAGACATATGGTGAATTGTTTTAAAATGTATAAAGAAACTAGCATTTGTTTACAATACAATAATGTACAGTAGTTACAGTACAAAAATCAACAGAAAATATCGTTTATCATGTTTTAACTTCGACTGATTGATGCATTTTGTTTGCTTAAAAGTGAATGTTTATCTTGTATCATGTGCTCATCTCACTGGGATCTGCCGTGTTGTTTGACGTCTTACGTTCTGTAGATTTCCTCTGATGTTTATAAGTTGTAAGTCCATTACATACAGACTTTTTAAAAGTACAATAGCAAAAACCTGTTTAAAGGGTCTATATGTTGAATTCAGTAACCCTTCTTATTAGCGACACCGGTGGCCATTAAGTGAACTGCAGCCAGCAATTTATTGCTCGCACCCGTGCACATGTAACAAACAAGAGACTGAACATGATCCAAGGCCCCGATATATTCACGGCGAAGTTCTTTTTTTGTTCTTCAGAATAGCTTTTTCGCCATTATCCTGAACATTGTAAGCGTTTATTTCATTCCAAACATCCCGAGTCCTTCACCTAACAAAAAAGTCTACAGGTTTTCATAGAAAACCTAGGAAGGTCTTGTTTTTTAAATTTCATTACAAGCTGTTCACACATTGGCAATAAAAAAAGCAATTAATACATGAAAATTCTTACATATAGCCCCTATAATTCATTTAATTTAATTATTTTGCTCTCCAGACACTGTCTGGCTAGTGGTTTTCCAAAGTTTCTAGCCACTCAGCATTTTCACTGGCCACAATTTTGACATTGATACCATGGGGAAAAACTGCCATCTAGATATTTTTAATATTATCTCATAATTTGGCAGCAGTCACTTTAAGACCTGACACACGGATCCATTATACTGTTACACATGCATTTTCTTTCTCAACTGTTTACGTTCACTTAAAACATAACTGACTGTGTTTACGTGAATACTCGCCAAGACCGGCATTTTGACATTATTTTGTGTGTATTTGACTGTTTAAGCACAATACGCATTGAAAAAGAACTCAATTTAATACTGAGAGGAGGATTTATGTGCCGCACTTTGGGTGTGAGAACAAAATCTGCGGGAATTAATAAAAAAAAGCGCAATCCCACGCCAAAATTAATTAACACTTTAAATTGACAGCCCTAATACACATACAGCCTAGTACAATATACAGTCCTAAAGCATTTTTTTTTTAAATAGTACATTAAAAACTACAAAAGTATACTTATGGCCCCTTTATTCTGCTGACTATTATTTTTGAAGTATTGGACCTCTCACTACAACAAATTTAATATACTTTTAAGACTCATGTACCATTCCCAATAGGCTACCTCTTAATGGCTTCGAAGCTCTCGATGACCTCACTATGAAAATGAAATGCACATTTCATCCCTCAGTGTTCTTGTCCTTCACAGTCATCACCCGTTTATTTCAATTATGTCCTCTCCTTTCATTAGCAAGTCTCGTATCCGTGCTGCTCTTGCCAGTTGAGTGGATTTTGTTCATTTCATTATGCCGCCATTATAAGAGTCTCCAGCGAGACGTTATCAGTGAAGCCTCAGAACGGACCAGCCAGGGTGTTTGGCTGAAGAAAGTGCTGACCTGCCCTTCACCTGCCTTAAATATTGCATGTAAGTGCCTTCAGTCACGACTGCCTCATGTAATTGCTAAGAGCACACCTGTTTTACAGCGAACACACTCCAAGACATCCATCCTGCTTTTAACTCATAAATCTGGTGTAACTGAAATAGTAGTTTGCTGAACATCTCCAATCCTTGTGCAATTCTGACACTGTGCACATACTGTTCAATCTTCAGCACGTATTCTATAAACAAGCAGGAATGTCGATGTTTTGCTAACACTCAAACATCTAACTGTTCTTCCATCTGTTTCAGTTCAGACTCCCATAATTTCTTTGGATTTGGCCTGCAGATTCATACAGTAAGTTGTCAAATTCTACACACACACACACACACACACAGAGGGAGAGAGAGAGAGAGAGAGAGAGAGTTTACCATGGATTAAAACACCACCAAAATAGGGATGCATGATATATCGGCCATCATATCGGTATCGGCCGATATATGTTAATTTTTATCGTTATCGGCCTGATAAGAAAATTTGGGAGATATATTAAAGCCGATAAATAATGGATTATTTCCACCAGGTGAGACACTTCAAATGCACACTGTTCACCATGATAGTTTTGAATTGCTTGAAATATGATTAGAAATCACTTCAAAAAAATGTGCAGCGAAAGTCTGTCATATAGGATACATAAAATGATATAAGAACATTATAATTGTGTGCTTGTGACATGACTTTTAATGGTGAGACTTTTGTTTTTGTAATCAGGCTCTCAAAAATTATATAAAAATTTGGATTTAGATTTATTGGCCAATATATCGGTTATCGGCTTTCACATATAAAGAATTATCGGTTATCGGTATTGGCCAAAAATTTTCATATCGGTGCATCCCTACACCAAAATCTACTTTCAAAGAGGCTTTTGGACCTGGATGTGGAGACAGAAGATCAAGTTCAGTTATACATGCATTATATTATATATTAGATGTTGAGCCCAAAGTATAGTTCACTTTTTATGCATACGCGAGGGTCAGCGTACAATGCGCATGACCCGAATTTCGTCATCAGAAGAGTATGCGCGTACTGTACGCTCACTGCTGGATTTTTGTAACCGTGCGTACTTGTATGCGCAGGTCGCACGTGCATTTAATTTTTTTTGCAGTAATTAGTTTATCCACAAGGTGGCAACAGTGTCCTGGGGGGGTCGATTCACAAGGTAGTAAAACTTGCATAAACAGAACAGACCGGAACGCATGCAAGCTACAGGGACACTGGAGGCCTACATAGACGAGAGATTGTGCAAAGAGGTTAGAAAGTACCCTCATTTGTACAACTCTAGCATGAAAGAATACAAAGATGGGTTGTAACTCATGGCGAGAGATTGCTCAAAACTGTGCATGCGTCGAACACCTGTGTACACGTACTAGTCAAGTGAAGTATACTTTGCAAGGCTGTTCGTTCGACTGTGCACGTAAACTAGCGTACACGTAAAAAAAAATGAAGTATGCCCAGGGCTTTAGAAACCCTACGTTACCAACAACAGAAGCCTAAAACAATGACTAAACGGCTAATATTACCAACAGCCCACATGACTGAGGTGACGTCAGCCAAAGTCATTTTAACCGTGATCTTCATACTATTGATCGTTGATGAAGAAGATAGTTCTTCACTTAGAATTAAATAGATCGTCAATGATGTATACGTATTTACATTTTGCTGTATCAGAAGCAAAGGTCAAGCAAATCTTACTCCTTTAGAATGACATGAAGCTTAATTTAGATCTATAGTACCCCATATACACACACACAGCTAATGACCTTCCTCAGCTGACCGCCTGGCATGGGCAGTTCAAGGGTGATGCCAGGTGTTTTGGTTGACAGAACAGCGCAGGCTGCTCGTGCCCCACATTTCAGCCGCAGTATCGGGTTCCTGCATCAGGATAAAAGGAACGCTCCTATTAGCTTAGTGCTAAGAGCCGCGGCCGGCAGCCAAGAGATGTGTATCTAAGACTCACTGCATTGGCACTGAGGTTGGGAATGCGATTTTTCCTTAAACACAAAGTACTGCGGTAATACCATGATATTCTCTGAAGTATCTTTTGGTATCGTTTTAGTGTCATGGTATATGGATATGGTAATCAATCAGTATCATAGTATTGCCATGACTTAAAAAGTGCCCGAAACTACCATGCTACTGACATGGTTTTTGGACATATACTATTATTGAAAGAAATCCCATGGTAATATCATGGTACCACCACAGCACATTTTATATGGGAGCTTTCCGTAAGTCCAACAACATAAATGGTAAATTGACGTCTCTACATGGTGTTTTTTGTTTGTTTGTTTGTTTGACATTTACCATATTAGTACTATGGTCTTTTTTGGAAGTAACGTGTACTTTGACATCTGTAAGTTACAATAAGCCCAACAGAAGAAGCTAAATTTATGTTTCTTTTGAATTCGACCTCAATATTTGTTGACACTAACAAAAAAGTACTATAGTACTACCATGTTTTTGTACATGGTACTGTGGTAATACCATGTTTTATTTTTGCACCATGATATTCTCTTCTTTCAGCATCATTTCAATAGCATGGTATGAATATGGTAATCATTCAGTACCATGGTATTGCCATGACTTTGAACACGTGTGTATGGGCTCAATCTTTGGTCACGTGAAAAAAATTGCATCGATTGGCCATTTGGTGACGCTATAACAGGAAAAAAACATGAAAATGGCTATAACTACTTAACCGTTAGTCCGATTGGCCTTTAAAATTGGCATGCAGTGTCTTTGTCCAAGGTGCCATGATTGTCTTTGAGGACATTGGTGTATCTAAAAAAACATGGCCGCCATCGGCCAATGAATTTTGAGCACCTATTAGACAAGGTTAATGGAGGCCGATCTTAACAAAACTCGCTGGGCCTGTTTGATTCATGGCTGTAGAGGCCTGTGAGAAATTCGAAAGAAATCGGCCACCGGGGGGTGCCAATTTTCGCACATGCCCATGACATTGTAGAACTCCTCATTCTGAGCAACTTTGCCTCTAGGACCGCCGCTGTCAATTGAATCGTTCATTAAATGTTGGAGATTATTTCAAAAACCTACTTTTGCGAACTAGTCCTAGGTTTTTGGCTCAACCTCGATAAAATCACTGCGGCACAATTCTCTAGGTCAGGAGTTCCCAAACACATTCCTGGAGCCTCCCGAACACTGCATGTTTTCCATGTCTCACACACCTGATTCAGATCATCAGCTCATTAGTTGCGTCTCCAAGACCTGAAATGGGTGTCAGACAAAGGAGACATGCAAAATGTGCAGTGCTGGGGAGGCTCCAGGAATGTTTTTGGGAACCCCTGCTCTAGGTCAATAATTATCAAAAAATGTTGAACTTTGGCCTTTGGATAGCTATAGCTGGGTCATTAGAAAATAGGCATGGCCAAGTCTACCCAAAAGCCTATCGTTCCTAAATGAAAACTCAGAACTTCACATAATGAGGTGTGCACATGCAGCACATGATCCTAAAGAACTTTTATGGAGATCAGAACATAGGTGGCGCTATAACTGTTAACATGCTTCAAAAACCATGTATTTCCTTAGTAAATTCCCTGTATTGGCTGTAAATGGTCTTTTCCATCTTTGATCTAAGTGGTTACAGACTTGTTAAATAAAAAATAACATTTTACACATGCATGCTTAAAGGCCTTATAGCTCTTGAACCCCGATAATTGCTGCTCGCAGCTATATTTTTATTTTTGTTTGTTTGTTTTTTGACATGACCAGCAGTACCATGGTATTTTGGGAAATAAATCGTATTTTGACATTCCTAAATTACCATAAGCCCTATATAAGATAAATCAATTCCTCTGATGAGAGATTTCAACCTCAAAATTGTCATTTGTTTGTTTGACGCAAACAGAAAAGAACCATGATACTATCATTTTTTGTTGTTGATGATGTTGTTGTTGCTTATAGTACTGGTTTAAATACAATGCTAGGGAAATGACCTATACATTTTCATAAGCTCAACAAAACGAAAGCTAAATAAAGTGACACTAATATATCGGCCTCTATGTTGGACATTACTGCGGTTTAACTTTGATAAAAAATAGCACAAATTTAAATTAGAAAATGTCCTGGGTAAAAGATTGATGATTACTTCGCAGACTAATATAATATTGTTAGCAGTCTGAGTTGTGCCATCTTCAGTTGATATATTTCTGCAGACTCAGTCTGGATGGATATTCACCAAGAACAACAACCAGTTCTAAAAAAAAGAAGAACATACTGATTAATATAGGCATTGAACATGCAGATTTTTCTTCTGACTCATTTAGTCGATAATCGGGAAAGGGCATTTTTGTAAACGAAGCGATACAGGCCTGTGTGTGTGCCTTCAATTAAATCATAGTTCTTGGACAAGACCTCTGCAGTCCTCGTAAATCACACTGATGGATCTCTCTCTCTCTCTCTCTCTCTCTCTCGCGCTCCATGTTTTTGCATTCCAGAATTCTCCGTCGCAGCATATACAGTTACTGTAGAAACCGGCACGCCAATCCGATGAGAGATTCCAGATGGAGAATTCCGCCCGACCTGGTACAGAGTCAAGGCACTGCCGGGAATGGAGCGCGTCATATTGGCACGAAAGCCACACATCTTCGTTTAATGCGACTCCGCCGATGACGGGGGGATTCATTAACAGCTGAGAAATTTCTCTTTCTCGTTAAGATGTGCAATTACTGTCTAATTGAGACTGGCAAAGCGTAAATAAACTCTGAGGTCACACTTGCTCCTCCAATTTCCCTTCAGATGGATCTAGATCTTGACCGACTTCACAAATTTGATTTCACGTTTCGCGCTTGTTTTCTTCTCCAGCTGGCAGACAATTGGCCGGTCAGGAGCGGAATTGTGTGATTTCAGGGCTCATTTCCCAGACAATTCCTAAAAGAGACTTTAAAAACAGCTTGGGAAACACTTTGCATTTAACAAAACATCAACCCTTGCTAACAGATACGGGCTGTGGCAGGAGAATCATTTTATTGCTCAGAGGTTGTGCTTTCAAATCTCTGGAGACTTTGTCTCAGTGTATATATACGGTATATATTTGGTCACACTTTAGTTTAGGATCCAGTTCTCACTATTGACTATGACATTTGCCTCAATAAACCCCTAATTACTGCTTATTAATAGTTAGTAAGGTTAAGTTTAGGTATTAGGTAGGGTTAAGGGATGTAGAATATGGTCATGCAGAATAAGGCATTAATATGTGCTTTATTAGTACTAATAAACAGCCAATATCCTAGTAATATGCATGCTAATGAGCAACTAGTTAAAGGGATAGTTCATCTAATTTTTAAGGAACACTTGATACTAATGAAGTTAATGTCCAATAAAGGTTGGTTTAAAGTACTTAATGACATTTTCCCATTTCCCGTGACCTAATCTAAAGTGAGAACTATTTAAGTTAATAAATTGTTAACAGAGAATAAAAAAGCATTATCTAACTCTTTACATACGAGCTAATTTAACAATAATAATTTGGTTAATTACAGTGACAATGCCTGAAGAACTCACTATTTGTATATACTGTAGCTTATTAATATATTAACCATGTAGAGACTACAATATATTAACTATAAATTTACTATAAACTAATAGTTTGCAAATGATTTGTAAGTACTTTATCAGTATTGTTACCCATAATCATAACTCATGTGAGTGGAGATTACATCATTTCTGAGATCTTTGCAGATTGGATGTCACTTTACAAGGTTAGTAATTGTTTCTTATCACAGTAGTCTCACATTACCAACTATAATGATTATGTTTGGGGGCTATACTTTTAAAAAACAATGCGTTTTAATCATTATTCATTGGCCCGGTTTACATTTTTGCAAGATTAGTCTACACATTTGCATGAAAAATGCTGTTGATTATTCTGTGTTTACATTTTGCAAATAAATTCATTATCAAACCCTTATAAATTAGCATTTGTCAAGCAAAAATGTTCATTTACTTAGCACTGTCATATAGACATAACAAACCAGATTTTCATCCATCCACTCACACCAGCCCCCCTTCTCCTTCACACACACTCACTCGACCCTGATCACCCGCGAACCCCGTGACCACCAACTGCTTGCCCTTCTCACTCACTCCTCTCTTCCTGCACAAACTTTCCATCCCTCTCTCATTCCTCTGGTTTGGGTTACCACCTCGCTGGGCTCTGACCGGCTTCACTGGACGCTTCAGTCGAGGCCTGGCATGGATTCTGATCTCACTGTATTCTGAGTCTCACCCGTGTGGATCTTATTTATCACTTTCCATAGTCCTTATCCATTCCAGGTGTGAAATGGCAGATTGTTCCTATTAACTGACTTGCGTACTTATAAAAGCTGTCATTACATTCAAATAAGGAATTTGTCTCGTGATAGTTTTTTTTTTCTTTTTTTTGCACTTTAAAGGGTTAGTTCACCCTAAAATGAAAATTCTTTCATCTTTTACTCACCCTAATGTCGTTCCAAACCCGTAAGACTTTCGTTCATCTTCAGAACACAAACGAAGATCTTTTTAATAAAACCAGAGAGATTTCTGTCCCTCCATTGACAACTACGCAATTGAAACTTTGATGCTTCAAAAAGTTCATAAAGGGATCTTAAAACTAATCCATATGAATTGAGTGGTTTAGTCCAAATTTTCTGAAGAGACTCGATCACTTTATATGATGAACAGATTGAATTTAGGCTTTTATTCACATATAAACATTCATCAACTCACACATCAGTTGGTAAACAGAAGCTCAAGCATGTTTGATTGACACGTGCGAGAACCAATGAGGTTCATTCTTGTGTGTTACACATCACGTTTGAGCTTCCGGAAGAGGTTTGCTTTCACGCGTCAAGCAGGTTCGGTTGAGCTTCTATTTATGTTCGCTGATCAATGTTTATATGTGAATAAAAGCCTAAATTCAATCTGTTCATCATATAAAGCGATCGAGTCTCTTCAGAAAATGAGGACTAAACCACTCAATTCATATGGATTAGTTTTACGATCCCTTTATGAACTTTTTGAAGTGTCAAAGTGTCAGTTGCGTAGCTGTCAATGGAGGGACAGAAATCTCTCAGATTTCATTAAAAATATCTTCATTTGTGTTCTGAAGATGAATGAAAGTTTGGAACGACATGAGGGTGAGTAAATGATGACAAAATTTTCATTTTTGAGTGAACTATCACTTTAACACAATTGTTTACTTTCTTAATGCATGTTCCTGTTTTTTTTTGTGTGTGTGTGTGAATTATTCGTTTGTGCATGTTATTCCAAAGGGGGAAAAAAGGCCTTGAAATCTTTACTTACTCTGCCTTTGAAACGACTTTTCTTTGACAGATTATTGGATACTGTTAGCATTCATGTTACGCCTACTTTTAACAATGCAATCAGTTCTGATGGATAAAATTAAGTCCTGAAGAATAACCAGATACTCACCGTGCCTCAAATAATCTTCCAAATGAGGTGCGTAGACCAAAAATACAATCAGGAAAAAGAGCCTGCATACTCTAACCAACAACTGTGAGAAAAAAACACTACTTTAAAGGGGTGGTTGATTATGATTTCATTTTTTTAACTTTAGTTAGTGTGTAATGTTGCTGTTTGAGCATAAACAACATCTGCAAAGTTACGACGCTCAAAGTTCAATGCAAAGGGAGATATTTTCTTTTACAGAAATCACTTTTTAAGGACTACAACAAACGGCTGGTAGGGACTACAACTAGCTTCTTCCCGGGTTAGTGACATCACAAACCCCAAAATTTACATAAACCCCGCCCCTGAGAACACGCTCCCATTGTAACCGCATTACTGCATAATCTATATATTTTTGTTTTACAAACTGAGGGACGTGTCATTTGTTTTCTGACACGATACAACAGATGCATGTGCAGTAACCATATATAAAAAAAACTCAAAAGTTGAGAACTAGAGCTGCTAATGTTTAATTTTTTTGTTTTGATACCATGAAAGTGTTGTTAATATTGATTCTGAATATTACGTAACGAAGCTGAAGGAAATGTCAAGGTCAAGGTAACAGCAGAGCTATTGTT
This sequence comes from Mylopharyngodon piceus, assembly GCA_039654765.1. Lineage (NCBI taxonomy): Eukaryota > Metazoa > Chordata > Actinopteri > Cypriniformes > Xenocyprididae > Mylopharyngodon > Mylopharyngodon piceus. Next base: position 16,543,882 of record CM077440.1, on the reverse strand, counting down.
CGTTCAGAGCAACAACTGATAAGTCGTCTAAGATAACACTGTTGACATGAGCAAACGGAGGCCTGGACCGATTGAAAACACACCCACACACACTGAGCTAAAACATTCGCACTTGATTTTGACCCACACACACACCCATCCCCGACAGGCACGTCCAGGCACACTCTCGCTTTGACCGCCACCGCTGCTCTGTGGTTAACCTGCGCGCTCCACCGGGGTCACGCCAAATGAAGTGTGCTGGGATCCGTGTATTTTCCAGGTCAGGGCTCATTGGCATCAGCCTGTGAACTCTGGGAATACGGTGAAGGATGATATATGTCTGCTTACAGCAATCGTCCAGACTTACTCTCACACACACACACACACACACGCGTTCTCATTGGATCTCAGTCGAGAAGGGGTGTCCGTGTAGGCAGCACTGGTTGCACACTCTCACTTACACTAAATGTCTCTGTAGTGTGCGCTTGTGTGGAGGCGGTCAAAGGTGGCACTCTAGTCACTGAACCACATCTCAAATCTTCACCATGGGACCCTTGGGTCATAAATCATGGAATATTTTGACAGAAATAGGGAGAGAAACCCCCCACACGACATATTTGGCACGATGGCTGTATTCTAATCAGGGTTATTATAGTTAACTTAAACCATTAAAAAAAACAAAAACATTTTAGTTACTTTGAAATAAAAATGCTAACTGAAATTAAATTTTAAAGGATTAGATCATTTTAAAATGAAAATTAACCCAAGCTTTACTCACCCTCAAGCCATCCTAGGTTTTTTCTTTCTGATGAACACAATTGGAGTTATATTTAAAAATATCCTGACGCATCCGAGCTTTATAATGGCAGTGAACGGGACCAATGAGTATGAAGCTCAAGAAAGTACATCCATCCAAAGCAAAACGTACTCCACACGGCCTTCTGAAGTGAAGCGATGCATTTGTGTAAGAAAAATATCCATATTTAACAAGTTATGAAGTAAAATATCTAGCTTCCGCCAGACCGCCTTTCATATTCAACTTAGGAAGAAAGCATAACCGACATCGCATCAGTTAAAGGGTTAGTTCACCCAAAAATTAAATTTCTGTCATTAATTACTCACCCTCATGTCATTCCAAACCCGTAAGACCTTTGTTCATCTTCAGAACTCAAATAAAGATATTTTTGATGAAATCCGATGGCTCAGTGAGGCCTGCATCGCCAGCGAGATAATTAACACTTTCAAATGCCCAAAAAGGTACGAATCTTTTGTTTCGAATCAGTGGTTACATGATTTCAGTAAATGAGGCTTCGTTACGTCATAAGTGTTTCGAAAAGTTTTGAAATTTCAGTGGTTCACCACTGGGGGGCGTGACTTTGGCAGTTTGATACACGCTCCGAACCACTGATTCCAAACAAAAGATTCGTAAAGCTTCGAAGTTTCATGAAGCAGTGTTTTGAAATCACCCATCACTAGATATTGTTGAATAAAGTCCTTATTTTGTTTTTTTGGCACACAAAAAGTATTCTCGTCGCTTCATAACATTAATGTTGAACCACTGTAGTCACACGAACTGTTTAGTAGCTTTCTGGGCATTGAAAGTGTTAATTATCTTGCCCTCACTGAGCTATCGGATTTCATCAAAAATATCTTAATTTGTGTTCTGAAGACGAACGAAGGTCTTATGGGTGTGGAACGACATGAGGGTGAGTAATAAATGACAGATTTTTCATTTTTGGGTGAACTAACCCTTTAAGCTTTTCCCTTAAGTTAAATAGGGAAGGCGTAGGACGTAGCATAAGCTTTTTGAACTGCAAGAGTTGTACACTTTCTTTATACGCTGAATACGGAAGGCAGTCTGGCGGAAGCTAGATATTTTACTTCATAACTTGTTAAATATGGATATTTTTTTACACAAATGCATCGCTTCGCTTCAGAAGGCCTTTATTAACCCCCAGAGCCGTGTGGAGTATGTTTTGCTTTGGATGGATGCACTTTCTTGAGCTTCATACTCGTTGGTCCTGCTCACTGCCATTATAAAGCTCGGATGCGTCAGGATATTTATTAATATTTCTCAGATTGTGTTCATCAGAAAGAAGAAAGTCATATACACCTAGGATGGCTTGAGGGTGAGTAAAGCTTGGGCTAATTTTCATTTGAAAGTCAACTAATCTTTTAACTTGAGGAAGACTTAATTTATTTTGAATTTATTTTTTGTTTGATTTTATTTTAATTGTATGTAATTATTATTTTAAATTTTATATTATTTTTAATAATATCAAAAATTATAGTTGTTGTTGTTGTTATATTATTATTATTATTATTATTATTATTATTATAAAAGTAATTATTTCCTGTAATAGCGAAATTAACTTATTTTTTATTTGTTTGAATTTTATTTTTATTTTAAAGTTTATGTTAATATTGAATTTTATTTTTAATAAGATAATAATAATTAGTTGTAGTAGTGGTAGTAGTAGTTTAGGTTTTATTTTTATTAAATTGAATTAAATTTATTTTATTTTTAATAATAATATGTATTTGTTTGTATTTATTTTATTTATATTTATTTATTTTAATTAAAGTTTATTTTATTTTTAATAATATAAATATATATATATATATATATATATATATATATATATATATATATATATATATTTATAAATTATTAATTACACATTTCAACCAGTCCATTGCATGTGTGTTTAGTGCAGCGTTAGGGGAATTTTGATGCAGTTGGCCTGTGTTAAGACCTTGTCTCAGAGCCCATGCTGTCGTGACATTTCAACATGAGAGTCACGTCTCTCTCTCTCTCTCTCTGTTAGTCTTATTGCGGTTCACCTGTTCATTACATGTCAACAGAAAGTGACAGTCTTCCTCAAGCCACAGGTATTTCTCAACATTCTCTCTCTCCTTTCTCTTAGAGCAGTCTCTTGTTGCTGTGCTCTGTAAACATGGTTTGATATAGACTAATTCAGTTGCCTGTACTCATACACAACAAGCGTCCCTGCATTACTGTGCAAGTTTCAGATCTTAACGTAAAATCAAAATGAATCCTATTTGCTTTCTTATTTAGCATGCACAATTCATCAGTCCATATTGATGAAAAAAGGCTTGTCTTTATAATCTTTCATCAATGTATAATGTTGAAAATGCTTTAGGAAGCTTGCATTCAGTAACACATTTTTCATGATCCAAATGAATTCCCGATGGATAAAATCAAATCCAGCCCTACATTTCTTTCAATATCCTTTTTATCCCAGAAATACAGTACATTATGAAAGTAAAAATGGATTGCAGATCATGTAAGATTTATTTTTTACAAAAAAATGCAGGATGCGTCTATACATTTTTGTCTTGCATATAGACAAAAACCTATAGTCTTTGTACGAGTTGGCACACTCATACCAGGCAGTGTTATCTTTTTAAGGACTGCAGTCCAGCATTACACCAAAACACACACACACACACACACACACACAGTCTCCTAATGGCCAGTTTGGCAGTGTGTGTCTCCGCAATTATTTGCCTGGCTTTTACCCAAGTGTGCACACACACTCTCTCATGGTTTCACTCACCCACCGACACAGATACGAAAACAGACACAGCATGCAAAATATAGACTCATGAGCGTCTTAACGAAGAGTACAACGTCTATATTAAAAGACTCTAGCAGATTGCATGCTGGTGAGTAAGTAATTGTATGCTGACCTGAAGTATAGTGCAGATAAGAAATAATTTGAGATCAGACCCCTAAAGGAGTGACTCTCACAGGCTGCACGAACACACACACACACACACACATACAAAAGCAATCTCCAAATGGATCTTAAATGATGCCCGCATCCATTCTTTTTATACCAGCCTACATCCAAACACACACAAGTGATAAATAGAGCCCATTAATGGTCACAGGCATTGGATTTATTTGTGGCAGGCCGTGTGCTCGCAGTGGCACTTTAAAATAAGCTGAGCTTCTGTATTATAAGACAAAGGACATTGCGCTTAAAATTAAGATCCATTTACTGTGAGAGAGAGATTCTGGGGGAAGTGAAGGCAAAGAACGAATCTTAAAAGAGACAAAAGGGCTGCATCCAACAATAGCTTCATGTAATATCGAAATGAACTTGTCTTTATCATTTTGTAGCCACTGTCAACATAATTGCTTGTTATTGTGGGATTATTGGGTCATAATGAGCAAGCGCAAATACTAAATAAAGGTTTATCGAACCCAATTTGTGGCATTTTTGAAGAAAGAGCAAACACATCAGCACATGTGACAATGTCAATTATTGTGTGAATGTGATTGGCAGAAGAATAAAGTAAGAGTAAAATATTTTTTTTCCCCAATTGGTTTAAAAATAATCACATCAAGAAATGCTTATTTTAGCAATTCATGTCTGTAGCATCCATAAAACTATTATAGCAGTCTAGAAGAAAATGTTATTGCTCAGATTGCCGTTTCATTAGTAGGTTGACCTTTTTTCCTCAGATTTCTCTCCTAAACTCCTTAAAGGGGACCTATTAAGCAAAATTCACTTTTATAAAGTGTTTAAACACAGATGTGTGTCCACAGTGTGTATAAACAGCCAGCTTATAATGGTAAAAATCCACCCACTCCTTTTTTTTATAATCCCTATAAATCATAAACAGTCTCTCCAAACGAGCGGACTCTGACGTAAGAGTATGTTGAAGCCCCGCCTACGACTGACGACGGACTCCGCCCTATGAGCTTAGCTCCTCCCCTGAGTGAACCGTACACAGTCCGCCATGTTTATCTCCTCGCCAGATCATTTAACAGCAGCATTCAAGTAAGAAATGTATTATTATTAAAGCTACTAAAGTTATTTAATCAAGAGCAGTGAGTGATTTTCTGTTTTTCTTTTGTTGTTTGGTTCATATTAACAACAGTAGGTACTGTATATTACACTGCTGTCACTTTAATACACAGATCTAATATACACATGTGATTTCTTTCCCTGCTGTTTACGTTCACAGACATAACTGACTGTGTTTGTGAACTGTGTGTTTTTGACATAACCTTGTGTGTATTTGACAGTTTAAGCAGTTTAATAAGACGTGAAAGAGAAGTTTAATACCCACAGGGCATGTCGTCTGAGAGCCAGCTTTCTGTGCGCGTGCTTCAGATGTGTGTGCTCAGAAAACCAAACTGTTATGGCTTTAAAATAAATAAACTTTCAAGATGACGAAGAACTGCAATGTCTTGGAGTGTGACCACGATAGAGATGATAATCAAAACCAAACAGATGTTTTCTTAGTGTTTGGCAGAGTATCCGAAGCATGAGCTGTAAAGGCTCTGCCCTCTTCTGGATAGGGGGTGGGGAGCAGCATCTCATTTGCATTTAAAGATACATGCACGAAAACAGCATGTTTTCTCTTCCACTCAAAAATGGGCATTTACAACATGGTATAATAAATGATCTGTGGGGTATTTTGAGCTGAAACTTCACAGACACATTCTGAGGACACCTGAGACTTATATTACATCTTGTAAAAAGGGGCATAATAGGTCCCCTTTAAAGGAACACTCCACTTTTTTTGAAAATAGGCTCATTTTCCAACTCCCCTAGAGTTAAACAGTTGAGTTTTACCGTTTTCGAATCCATTCAGCCGATCTCCGGGTCTGGCGGTACCACTTTTAGCATAGCTTAGCATAGTTCATTGAATCTGATTAGACCGTTAGCATCTCGCTCAAAAATGACCAAAGAGTTTCGATATTTTTCCTATTTAAAACTTGACTCTTCTGTAGTTACATCGTGTACTAAGACCGACGGAAAATGAAAAGTTGCGATTTTCTAGGCCGATATGGCTAGGAACTATATTCTCATTCCAGCGTAATAATCAAGGAACTTTGCTGCCGTACCATGGGTGCAATGATATTATGCAGCGCCTGTGACCCCCTGCTTGCACAGGGAGCGTGCCTTGCAACCATGGAGACATTTGTGAGAGACGCTGCGTAATATCATTGCGCCTGCTGCACCCATGGTACGGCAGCAAAGTTCCTTGATTATTACGCCGGAATGAGAGTATAGTTCCTAGCCATATCGGCCTAGAAAATCGCAACTTTTCATTTTCCGTCGGTCTTAGTACACGATGTAACTACAGAAGAGTCAAGTTTTAAATAGGAAAAATATCGAAACTCTTTGGCCATTTTTGAGCGAGATGCTAACGGTCTAATCAGATTCAATGAACTATGCTAAGCTATGCTAAAAGTGGTACCGCCAGACCCGGAGATCGGCTGAATGGATTCGAAAACGGTAAAACTCAACTGTTTAACTCTAGGGGAGTTGGAAAATGAGCCTATTTTCAAAAAAAGTGGAGTGTTCCTTTAAGAGAAATTAGAAGACATAAAGCAGTTGTTGATATGGCTAATGTTGATTGCATAGATTGGTCTTGGATGACTATTAGATGAGAAATATTTGAGTTTGTATAGAGATTTCTTTTAGACTTTAGTATCTTGGAAAATCTGAGCACAGTTTGAGACATTGTTGAGATGAAATGTGATATTACTGGGCTCTATCTTTCAGGAGAAATATCTGAGAAACAGATTGCTCTAGGAGAAGCAACTGACGCATTTTTCGTCTTATTTGTGATTTTTTCTTTCTCTTTTCTAGTAATTTTGCGTTGGATGTTTAAGATATTACTGTAAATATGCAAAATAAAGTACCCCATCCATGAAGCCATTATCAAGTAGTCAGGAGTAAATTAACTATTTAGTTGTGTTTATGTGTTTACATGCTTGTATTTACATTTGCATGAGTGGTTTTTCACACATGTGCACACATAAAAATGATTTGCATGTTATGTTGTGTCACAAATGGTATTTGCGTACATTAAAACTCCCCTCATTAACTGGGAAAGACAAATACATGAGCACAAACTCAATCTCATTTCCATAGCAACTCCAATCAGTGATGCACATGCTAACGTTCCCCTCCTTAAAATATGTGTGCCGTGACATCCCTCATTTAGCCCCCGCAAACCCACATGCACACAAACTCAATTGCACCAGTGCTTTTTATATTTCCAGACTGCTCTCCCAGCATTTCATATTTAGACCGACATACCCTCATATCAACTTTATCAGTCATATTATAGTCATACTGATTGTATTGCAAACTAGACTTTTGATTTATTGTCCTTGCAAAACTCACAACCTCAATACCAGAATGTGTTAGGTGGTTGCCTGTGCGTTGTTTTGTGGTTTCGAAGGAGTTCTGGATTGTTTGGGTGTTTTGGGTGGTTCTTAGGATATTGCTATTCCATTTGTGACACAAAATAACAATCAAATCATAGAGTGTTTTGGGTGGTTGCTAAGATGTTGCTAGGTTGTTACTAAAGCCCCGGGTATACTTCGGCCGTCCGCGTTCATGCACCGTCTGCATGACGTAATTTTCGTCATGCGGACGGTCCACCTAGTGGACTCTTCTGTCCTGCTTGCGCACGCGCACCGTCCGCGCGGTCTCGAAATTTGGGCTGCACCCGCGGGGTGTCCGCGTCTTGTTTTTGAATCGCTCTTTACACACTGCCACCTAGTGGACTCTTTACACTCTTTACACATTGCCACCTAGTGGACTCTTCTGTCCTGCTTGCGCATGCGCTGTTGCACGCGCACCGTCCGCGCGGTCTCGAAATTTGGGCTGCACGTCTTGTTTTTGAATCGCTCTTTACACACTGCCACCTAGTGGACTCTTTACACTCTTTACACATTGCCACCTAGTGGACTCTTCTGTCCTGCTTGCGCATGCGCTGTTGCACGCGCACCGTCCGCGCGGTCTCGAAATTTGGGCTTTGAATCTTGTTTTTGAATCGCTCTTTACACACTGCCACCTAGTGGACTCTTTACACTCTTTACACATTGCCACCTAGTGGACTCTTCTGTCCTGCTTGCGCATGCGCTGTTGCACGCGCACCGTCCGCGCGGTCTCGAAATTTGGGCTGCACGTCTTGTTTTTGAATCGCTCTTTACACACTGCCACCTAGTGGACTCTTTACACTCTTTACACATTGCCACCTAGTGGACTCTTCTGTCCTGCTTGCGCATGCGCTGTTGCACGCGCAGTGTCATCTCGGTCTCGAAATTTGGGCTGCTCGTCTTGTTTTTGAATCGCTCTTTACACACTGCCACCTAGTGGACTCTTTACACTCTTTACACATTGCCACCTAGTGGACTCTTCTGTCCTGCTTGCGCATGCGCTGTTGCACGCGCACAGTCCGCGCGGTCTCGAAATTTGGGCTGCACGTCTTGTTTTTGAATCGCTCTTTACACACTGCCACCTAGTGGACTCTTTACACTCTTTACACATTGCCACCTAGTGGACTCTTCTGTCCTGCTTGCGCATGCGCTGTTGCACGCGCACCGTCCGCGGACGGTGCGCGTGCAACAGCGCATACGCAGGACAGCTGCAGTACTGGGTAATACGCACAGTACTGAGCACAATGTGCAGTCGTCGAAGAAGAGTGTGTAAAGAGCGATTCAAAAACAAGACGAGTAAACTCAGAGGCATGCCTTCTCCATCGTTTTTGATTCTTGTTCTCTTGGTGTATCTTCTGAACTATGTCGCAATGGTGGATGCACTATTTTTCTTCTCCGATCCTGCCCAGCGAATGTCCCGTTGATGAGTATAGAAAAAATTGTACTGCGCATGTGTCGAACTAGGTCATCCGCGCGCATCCGTGGTTTAGTATACTTTGAAGGATGCGCGGACGCGACTGCGCACGAGACGCGTCCGGGCGTGGAAAGTGAAGTATACCCGGGGCTTGAGGAGTAGATTTTTAAAGCACTACTATGTGGTTAGGGCATTGGGGCTACCAAGTACAACATGTTCCTGAATCAACATCTTTGTTGATCCTGGAACAAAATTCCAGTCAACCATTCAGATTTGGGTTTATGTCAAGTTTAGGCTTACAATCAGGGTTTGGTGCTTCTATATCAGTGTTATTCACAGTATCATCAGTATCATTTCCTTCTGATTTTAGGGATAAGTTATAGGGTTAGGTTTAGGGGTAGGAGGATTAAATTTCCAGATAGAAATGTTGTTCCAGGATCAACAAAATCACAGAGACATTGGAGCTTAGGAGAAAGTCAAAAGAGTCCATATGTCAATTCTCTAGATATTCTCTAGATCTGTGGGATTTTTTTCATTCATTTTATCGTCCACCAGGTAAAAATTGTAAGTGTAATCACTTAAAGCAATAGACACATGATAATGGTGCTTGACGAGTTATTGGCTTCTTAGCGTGAAATGTTTGTTTGAATCTCTAACAATGTGTGCGTTTACATGCACGTTCTTAACCCGATTATGCTTAATAAGCCGGTAATGAACGTGGTCATGTAAAGGCGTTTACCTATTTTCCTTTATCGGAGTAAGGTCATAAACGGCTTAAGAATAAACCGATCGCCATAGCTAGATTTTTGCCCCTTACACTGATTTCGCCCAACAAACGCATTAACCTGCTTTCTGTTGGCTTATTGAAGTGCGCATGTGTGATATGTAACAGGAATGCGTCCTTACTGCGGATCTATGCGCATCCAGACAGAGCAAATGTGCAGTAAGGGAGGAGAAAATATGTCGCAAACTCAGGCTCTTTCTTGACCCCAAAAATTATAAAAATGTGTTCTTATCTCGTGCAGCAGAAGTAGAAATGGTACAGTCAAAATGCTGCTACTGTAACTGCATAAGAGGATAATATATGAGCCCCTAGTTTCTTGTTGACATGTTGCAATGCTCTTCTTTGGTTTTTAATTTTTTATTTAACATCACAACAACATAACAAATGAAATACTCTGAGTCAGATACGAAAATTGTTACATTTTGACCATGAAATAACCTGATTTATTAATAAAGTCTTGTAAATGCAGTTTACTTGCATTGTTGGGTTATTGGTTTGCATGTAAACCCGGACAACAGGTTTATTTCAATTAGCTCAATTAGTTATCGGCATACTGGTGTGCATGTAAACGTGCTCAATGAGCTATAGTAAACGTAACTAATGAACATAATAACTTTTTTTTTTTTACAATGCAATGGTTGCTTCTCAAGGCACATTAGGAGGTAAAAACAAAACCGATATGGATTTACAGACTTATTCTAAGCGACTTACAAAACGTAATCTTATTCCTAATTAATCTTATTTCTTAATCTTATTTCTAATTTACTCCATCTGAACACTGTCATTTATCTGTATGTGCGATCTATGCATCGTCTTCATTCTTAGTTTGCTGACAGTTATCCGTGAATTGTCTCTTAACACCCATTGTTAACACCTCCTCGAGGAACTCTTCACTGATAACAGCAGCCAATGAGAGTGTGTTCATGAGTGTTGAGATGGCTCAGTAAACGCTCTGACTGACGGGGGGGGTGGCGGCTTCCTGTGACAGAGACGGATAGAGAGCTGAAGGAGAACTCGATGAGTATTTCAAGAGCACCACATTGTTTGGTGGTCACAGTAGTTGACAGTGTTGCCAAGTCTTTTCCCCTCCGAATTGGGCTACACTGTTTTACGCTGTTGCTGTAGGTTGTTTTTTAGTCTGCAGGTGGAAGCGACCATCAAGGAACTCAATTTTTACCAACCCAGAACGCAATTTGGCCGTGATTGGGCGGGTTTTGAACAGCAGTTGGGCTGTTTTTTTTATGCAAACCTGGCAACCCTGGTAGTTGAGGAATGGCAGAATGTAAACAGTAGGTAGTAAACAGGACAGGATTGTTCTTTGCTCTGTTATTTCAAATTTATAATGATTTCTGAAGGATCATGTGACACTGAAGACTGGAGTAATGATGCTGAAAATTCAGCTTTGCATCAAAGTAATAAATTATATTTTAAAATCTATTTAAATAGAAAACAGTTATTAAAAAAAATATTGTAATATTTCACAATGTACATTTTTTCTTCCATATTTTTGATTTGATTTTTGATAGTGTAAATATACAGTGTTTGTTTTACACTTTTTTGTATCAGTAATTGTTTTATTTTCTTTATTTTTTACATATATTTAAAATTTAGTCAGTGTTTCTTCAGCTGAATCCATTTTACTACTAAAATGGCATATAATTTTAGTCGACGAACATTAAATATAATAAAAACATTGTTCCAAACTGTATTGTTTTTTATTTAAACATATGTAAATGTAACCAAATATTAGATACATTTCTGTTTTTTGTTTAAATCTGAACTTAAATCAACATATTGAAAAAATATAGACAAAACCTGCTCCTGAAATATCCAATAATGGGTATTAGCTAAATCACTCATGAATTCTTTATGCTGTTTGATATTAATTTATACTACTAGCATTTTGTTAAAGCAGCAGTGTAACTGTGTCCCATGATGCATCTGAAAACCATACCCTTTTGATTCTAATGTCCTTCATATGGGGTCACTCGTGGTGTTTGTTTTCTGCCCTCAGCTTCAGTGTGAGCACAGCTTTACCTTCACATCTTATATAATCAGCTGGCGTCTGATGAGAATGCTGTCATGTCACCAGCAAAAAGCACGTCCATCATCACATCTCCAGCCAATAGCCTGAGGAGAGGTGGCTCACGGGGCACTGTGATTGGCTGAGAGGTCTCCGGTCTGCCTTCAGGCTAGTAGTATGTCTGTCTGTGCCTGTCCAGCTGCTCATATGTGTCTGTGTGAAGAACAAAGAAACATTTGTACCCCTAACCCAAAACCAATGTTTTGCTTGCATAGTATAGTGATGCTAATACCATGGTACTTTATATACAATTATACTGAATTAACTGAGTATATAAATATGGAATATACTTCAAAGAATACCAAACATGGTTATACCATGGTACATGTCCATACACTTCTAAAAATTACCATGGTATTATTAGGTTTATACAAGGTATTTTTGGAAGTGCCTTGGAGTACCATTTAAAATACCATGTTACATGAATTCCAGTGGTATATTTTAGAATATTACCATGTGATTCAATCACTGTACCATAGTGCCTCATATACTGTAGTAGTATAACCAAAAAACGCTATAATACCATGCTACTGTTTGGTACTTTTTTGACGACTGGTCTGCAGGTTTTTCTTGTTCTCAAACATAGGAAGTAAAACGGAGAAATTAAGTATAATGTCATATTTGGCACTTTCTCTGGCCATTGGCAGTCAACAGCCATTACTAAATGAATCTACTAATGAATCTTTTATTATCCTCTTAAGGTAAACTGACTACTTTAATTATGGTCTAGATACTCTCTCCACAAATGGTCAGAGTGCTTATCAGGCCTGTGTAATAACATGCAATGCACTGTTCCAAACCCTTGTATGCTGGCTTTACTTTTTAAAGGGATAGTTCACCCAAAAATGAAAATTCTGTCATTAATTTCTCACCCTCATGTCGGTCCACACCCGTAAGACTTTCGTTCATCTTCAGAACACAAATGAAGATCTTTTTGATGAAATCTGAGAGGTTTCTGTCCCTCCTTTGACAGTGTACGCAACTACCACTTTCAAGACCCAGAAAGGTAATAAAGACATCATTAAAGTAATCCATGTGACTCCAGTGGTTTAACCTCAATTTTATGAAGCGACGTGCGTGCTTAATATAACATAATTTACCACTTTATTTACAAAATATTAATCTCCAACGTCTGCTCTCACATCAACACAACACGCATGCGTTGTGGTGCTCTCGTGAACGTGAGTTGGAGTTTAATATTTTGATGAACGAAAGTATTACGGGTTTGGAACTATAGAGGGTGAGTAAATAATGACAATTTTCATTTTTGGGTGAACTATCCTAGTTTTTCTGGTAATATTTGTATTTTCTTTTATTTCAGTTATATTTCAATTTACATGTATGATTTTTAGGGCCCTATTTTAACAATCTAAGCTCATGGACTGAAGCGCATGGCGCAGGTGCCCTTAGGGCGTGTCTGAATCCACTTTTGCTATAGTTTAATGATGGAAAAAATGGTCGGTGCAACAGGCGCATGGTCCAAAAGGGTTGTACCTAGTCTCTTAATGAGTCATGGGTGTGTTTTGGGCGTAACGTGCAATAAACCAATCAGAGTCTCATCTCCCATTCCCTTTAAAAGCCAGGTGTGCTTGTACCATGGTGGATTCACTATTTACATGGTTGAATATAGACACCCTCAACCTGACGAGTCAGTTTAAATACATGCGTGTATTGCCACGATTGGTCAAATAATTAGCCAATTTCATTCGTCATTACTGCAAATTGGTAATTCTGATACATGCAATGACTACCCATTATGGCATGTAGGCATTTTTATCTTTATGTACACAATAATAATCTTTTACATTGTAAAAGATTATTATTGTTACACCTTTTGTTTTTAATATTTGGCATGTTTGTGTGCTGCGTCCCCGTGTGTGTAATAAGTAGAGTGTACGCGCGTTGTGCACCCGCCTATAGGCGCGTATTACTAACGCGCTCTTTAAATAACAAAAATAAATAAATAAATACTGTGTTATTGACTTTAGTCCAGGTTTCAGTTGGTCAATGGCGCAGTAGTTTTCAGTTGCCTCAAAATAGCAACACGCCAACAATGCACCTGAACACACCTCGTTTTCAGACCAGCATGTCCATGGGTGAACAGATGGGCATGAGTGCATTTGCTATTTACACAATGTGGTGCTGGATGTGAAAATGATAACTGCGTCGGCTGAAACTAGCAAAAAACACTTGCGTCATGCCTGGCATCGCATTATGCCGGGTGTATGATAGGGCCCTTAGTTTTAGTTAACAATAGCAAAGTTATTCATGTGACTCAAATCTACTAACACTCAGTTGATTCCAATAGAGTCTAATGTTAGCATGTTAGCATGTTGTTAAGCTAACCACTCAACATGCAACAGATACTGAGTAAAATATTAATGATTATAATTTCTAATATTCGCCATATTGAATGAACGATGTCCCCAAGTTTATATAAATGCATTCTAGGGAGGGACACAATTAAATATTTAGCTGAACTTTAGCTTCGGTTGACATTAGGTAAACATTGCATTTTTGATTTCGATTTTTTTCTGCAAAATTTAGATTATACAATAATTGATGGACTCACTAGGAGTCACAGCTCTGTTGAAATTTAATTGCATGGTTTCTGCATTGGTGGACAAAAAAAAAAAAAAAAACAGTAAATCCATCTTACATTGAAGGAGGAACTCAAACCATATCTAGAGACATGATATTACATAAACTTGAGGTTGGATTTTTTTTAAGCTACCCTAGCAACCACACAGAAATCTTTTAAAGAAAAAAAACACACTCAAAAGCAACCTCCTAGAAACACCCTGGCAACCACCCACAACCACCTTCTTCAGAAAATCTATCTTAAAATACTGAAAATACATTCTGTTCCTCGTCTCTGTGGCGCTGATGACGTTTTAAATTGTCCTGCACCATGCGAGTCTGAATGTCTCATCATGAAGATGTTACTGCTAATTAGACGGCAGTCGTGTTTATTGTAATGTTTTCCCACTGTGTAAAAAATAAGGTGTGATATAAACTTCAGAGCGTGGTGTGTGTGTGCCAGTGCACTGTAAGGGTGCGTCTCCAGCAGGATAGGTAGATTAAAGGATACATGCATAAATTACAGTGTGATGGAAGAGCAGTGGGTGGGCTGAGACTCTCTGAAATGAACTGCACATATTTTTAGAGGAAAGACAGGCTTCAGTCGACGCTCCACTGTGTCTCGCCACTTTTGGAAGAGAAATTATTGTGCACTGATCATAAACTATCTTAGAGGAGTTCTCATGCATAATAAACCATGCTGTTATTTATGGCAGTGCAGGGGCGTATTTTATGCTTCTTCATGCTTGTGTATGTCATGGACGTTTAGACGTCATAGTCTTATCTCTGTGTGTACGAAAAGGACTTCTGAAGGATATTTATAGGGGTGACGCGTGTTCACAAATGAGAGTTTATCTAAACTATTGCACTGCTTGACTTTTGACTATCAGAATAAAGCCGCTGACATAGGAAGAGGCGGCCAATTATTTATAAAGCATTTAATTATTTCAGGTAGGTTTTTTTATTTTAAGTTTACATTTTAACTTTTAGTTGAAATTTTTGTAATTATTAGGGGTTTAAGTGAGTAGCGCTGAAAACCTTGTTAAACTTTCCAAGGATCAGCATTCTTCCCTAAAAAAGGATCGGTCAGACCAAACCGTAAGTCATAAAGACTTAAAACTTCGAGGGCTGGTAGTACTCACACCGTCTACAACGTCACCAAGGCTCACCCCAATCGGCCTGATGGGGGCGCTACAGCAGTGAAAAGTACAAATTCACTCATAACTCCTAAACTGTTTGGCGTAGGCTCAAGTGTCTTATATCCTTCGCTCAAGACAGACAAAATACCTCAGATTCGATCGACCCAGTGAAATTTTGGGGTATTTTGAATTTTTTGAAAAACCTACTTTTCAAACTAGTCCTAGTGGCCTAATCTGAACCAAATCAGTGCAGCCAGATTCTCTGGAGACTGATTGCCAATAATTATCAAAAAATGTTGAAATTTCCATTCACAGACTCTAAGGGCCACCAAAATGTTTGAAGTGGGCGGAGCCACTTTTACTAAAATGGCTATAACTCGTGAACGGAATGAGATTTTTTCACCAAACTCGGCACACATATGTAAGAACTCATTCTGTGGTCGCGTGTAAAAGGACGTGGTGACTGGCCACTTGGTGGCGCTATAACATGGGAAAAACTTAAAAATGGCTATAACTACACAACCCTTAGTCTGATTGACCTGAATATTAGCATGCGGTATCTTTGTCCAATGTGCCAAGACTGCCTTTGAGGACATTCGCGTATCTCAAAAAATGCAGCCAGCGGCGGCCAATGAAGTTTGAGCAGCTATCAGATAAGGTTAACGGAGGTCGATCAGAACGAAACTAGCTGGGCCTGTTTGATTCACGGGCCTAGAGACCTGAGAGAAATTCAAAAGAAATCAGCCACGCCTTCACGTTTTTCACGTTCGTAAAGGATTGTATCTCATGCAATTTTTCGCACAAGCCCACGACATTCATACCACATGGTAGAACTCCTCATTCTGAGCAACTTTGCCTTTAGGACCGCCGCTGTCCATCGAATCATTCGTTAAATATTAGAATTTATTTAAAAAATTGGCTCAACCTCAATAACTGTTAAAATGCTTTAAAAAACATATATTTCCTATGGTAAATTGCCTTTATTGGTTGTAAATGGTCTTTTCCATCTATGATCGAGATGGTTACAGACTTACTAATTAAAACATAATACCTTTTTACGCATGTGCTTAAAGGCCTTAAAGTGCTTGAACCCCGATAATTGCTGCTCGCAGCTATATTTTGATTTTGTTTTTGTCATTTTTATTAGTTTTAGTTTTGTTTATATTTCTATTTAGCTTTGTTATTTTTATTTCAGTTTTAGTCATTTTAATACTTCAACTTATTTCAGTTAGTTGCCAAAGCAACATTTTTGCTAAAAACATTTATATTTTATTTTATTTTAGCTTTATTTCAGTTAACGAAAAATTTTACCGAAAGTTTTAGTTTTAGTTAATGAGAACAACACTGAGAAACACTCTTACTGACATAAAAATCGACCAGTCACATTTCACTTATATTTGTTTATTTGACATTTAGGGATGGGAAAAGTCTCTTTAAAGCAAGTCAGTTCACTTGACAGCCATAATTGTAATCAAAATCTCCAAAACTTTTGGTCAAAGTTGTTTCTCAATACCATATTTCAAATCAGGAATAAAATCTGACAACAACATCACAAATGGTCACAAATCTCAAATCATGCAACAAAAATGTGTTTTTCTGGCTGATCTTGCTAATGCACATGAGTCTACACTAAAACAAAAAACACATGAATCGGCTCTTTTAAATTTAAGGTGGGACTTATTAAGTAATGCTGTTCTATCAAAAAACAATTGACTCTTAACTCTTTAATGCAGCCACATTTAGCGTTATAATTTCCTCTGTTTATTTTCGTACGAGTTGCCCAGTTCTGCTGTAATGCCTATGCAACGTAGTTTGTAATTTAAATGGTAGTTTAAGGTTGATACTGGTTTATCTAAGATTTGAATCCTCACTTTTAAGACTTGTAGAGAGAGTGATGGTTGGGGTTTTGTTTTTTGCTGCTAATCTCCAATAAAGATTACAGACTCTTTCATTTGTATTCTTAATGTGACAGCACCACCGCCAACCAGGCCTTTAGCACACATCTGTTCCTCATCACTTTTCAATTATCCCCGTGAAAGTGACCCAGTCCCATAGCAGTCACCCCATCATGTTCTCCATTTATGCCGTTCGAATGAAAAACAAAACTATACTACTTTTTTTTTTTTTTTGATAATGTTTTCTTACTTTTCCATTCTTTATTGATTGATTAACATTTTCAGTGCACTGTTATTTGGTGACACTCCATGAAAACATGGAAATCTATGAAGCTGAAATGTCACTTTTGTTGTCGTAGCCACAAATACCACTCTTGGTTTTATGTAGTATGGTACGCTGAAAGACCTTGCTCTTTCCTGAACGTTAAAACACAGAATAAATGTATAAAATAAGAGTTACTGCTGCCGTCTAGTATGTATGAAGTCTGTTTAGCAGAAATCAAGTTTGTGTTTCTCAATCAACCTTTTTGTTAAGATACAGACACAGAATATGATCTGAGTATCATTCTGTTGGAAAGCCAAATCAGAGGTGAAGTCTCTTGAATTTCTCAATTGATTCTTATCAAAAGCAATGAGATCAAATGGTGAGCAAATAACACCTTTTCTCAGATGCTTCAGTTTCAGTAGAAATCTCTACAATGTCTCAAATTGTGTTTAGAATTGCCAAGATTCTAAATCTGGAATTAAAAGTCAATATGAATTCAAACATTTCTCATCAAATTCTTCCAAGATCAAATGATTTAACCTGCTATCCACATTAGTTTTATGTTTGTACTCTTTCTGTATGTCAACAATAGGGTTATAACTTTTTGACTATTTTTCAGATTTCCTTATCATAAATCGATGAACTTTTGATTAAAAACAATGAAAAAGGCCCCAATTCCCCTAAGGGTACGTTTACACAACGACGATGTACTAAAAATGGAAAAGTTTTTTCTTTGTACAGATGACAACGTTATCAAAACTATCCCTGTTCACACGGATCTGGGCAAACGACTAAAAACACTGTATTACGCATGCCAGACAAGTAGTTGGCAATGTCGCTTTGTAAAGAAAGACTACGCGCCTGCGCATATACGCATTCTTATGCCTATCGACCTTATTTTTACAGTTTACTGCACTTTGATATTATTTTGATCATTATTTCCCTGTAGCGGCTAATATATCGGAAGTCTCGCCCATTCACAGAAAACAACTTATTTCTGCGTTGAAAAATAAGGTGGATTGACTGAACACATAATAAGCATGTGCATGACGTCACCGTTTTCACAGGTTCGTGCTTTTGCAGTTTACACGGAGATAACAACGGTATCATTTTCAAAACTTCCACTTTGAAACCCATTTTCAAAAGTTTGCGTTTTCAGGCCACCAAAACGCTGTTGTCGTGTAAATGAACGGCCAAAACGCATAAAAAGTTTTACGTTTTTAGTTGAACGGTGTCGTGTAAACAGCCCCAAAGTAAAGTCACCCCAGATAACAACCATATAACAAACGTTACTGCTTATACTGTAAGTAAGTAGCACTTCCTAAAACATTCTAGAACTGTTTAGAACTTTCCGGAACTTTATAGGACTGTTGAGAACTTTCTGGAATTTTCTAGAACTGTTTATCTAGAACAATCCAAATCTTGGTATACATATATATAGGAGAGAGGGACAGAGAGAGAGCGAGAGAGAGAGAGGTGGGGAGCTTTATGATCAAACAACTTAATAGTTTTTGATATTTGTTTCAGTAGCAAAATATAATCCCTGCATCCAAATGTGCATACTATCCACCTTATCCACCCTAAATAGTATTGAAAATTGCTAATGTCACATACTATTTAGGATGGATAGTATGCACACTGAGATGCAGGCAATGTCTCACAAGATAAGTGATACTACCTTACCGAAGAGGCTATCTGGACCAATAATCTAGTGAGATTTCAGCAATCACATAGAAGAAGAGGAAGTGTGCATTTAGAAGAATCTTAAGAAAAGTGCAGAATGCCACTCCAAATGCAAATTATTGGACAATACCATTTTTTTGGAGCAGAAATCAAGGAAGAAAGGAGTGAATAGTGGAAATTTCCAAAGAAGTCACAAAATTATGGAAGAATAAATTGAATGGAAAATCCAAAAAGATTTGGTTTGTTCTAGAAAAACAGTTCTAGAAAATTCCAGAAAGTTTTAAACAGTTCTAGAAAGTTTTAGGAAGTGCTACTTATAAGCAGTAATGTTTGTTATAAGGTTGTTCCATTTTTTATTTTTTATTTTATCTGGGGTAACCATTTTTTTAAAACTTAGATGAATTAGGGCCTTTTTTCATAGTTTTTAAGCAAAAGTTCACCGAATTATGATACAGGGAATCTTTTATTTGAAAAATAGTCAAAGCGTTATGTCAACTTATTTTGTGTGTATGTTAATCTTCCAAAGGAATTTTAGAAGAAATTAAAGAAGTTGATGAAATTTTAGAAGTTAATGCTCCATTATGTCTCGAAATAGGAACGGGATAAACCTTAGAGCATTACATATTCTTTTATGGTGGTGTGTTTGCCTCATGTCTTCCAGATTCCATGCATGGATGAAGAAATGGGACGTGTGGATGGGCATAATAACACAGCAGTGCATTTCGAAGAAGAGGGCTTTACGAATGGGATATTTAATGTTGACGTGTTACAGAGCAGTTATGACTCACATGCTTGCGTAAATACCGAAGTTCCCCTGAGTGCTTTGCAATGCCACAAGCAATAAACACACAGTGAGTGTGTATGATTGTTTATGCAGTCAAGCAACACAAGGAAAGGAAGTGCACAAGGAAACACCGGGAAAATGAAGGACCTGATACATATTCATTGAATCATACGTACTTTCATCTAAACTAATTACTCACAGGATACATTCTTACATTCTCTGTTTGCTGTTTTCTAGCAGTTTTTCTGTGTCTACATGCGTCAGACCAGACTGTTGTGACACAATTCTGAGTTATTACATTTTTTTTTATGATGAAGTTAGAAAATAACCCCTTAGGATGGTACATAAGAAAAATAGAAGTCTCAAAACCTTGTTTAAAACAGAGATGTATGTTTTGTGGATAAAACAAACAGAGGTGACTGACAGCAGGCTTATGGAGTGGCTGGACTCTGAGTGAAACAGGATGTGACCTCATAGTCTTTGAAGCCCTGCCATTGCTCCTGTGTAGAGAGGGGTGTTGAGTGAGAACGACCTGATGGCCCATTGTACACATGGTTCTCTGTTCCTCACACACACTGGAAAAATGATTTTGTGGTGAAGTATAATAGAAAGGATTCACTACTTTCTACACTGAAAATATTAAGTAAATCCTATGTGTATCGTGCACACGATTTACTAATTTGTTCCCGCGATTTGCTAAATCGTGCTCACGATTTACTAATTTGTTCCCGCGATTTGCTAAATCGTGCTCACGATTTACTATTTTGTTCCCTCGATTTACTGTTTTGTTCCCTTGATTTGCTAAATCGTGCTCACGATTTACTATTTCGTTCCCTCGATTTGCTAAATCGTGCACTATTTACTATTTCGTTCCCTCGATTTGCTAAATCGTGCTCACGATTTACTATTTCGTTCCCTCGATTTGCTAAATCGTGCACTATTTACTATTTCGTTCCCTCGATTTGCTAAATCGTGCTCACGATTTACTATTTCATTGGTAAATTGATGCATGATTTAGCCTACAATTTTTTTCTGAATTTCATGTGCGGGGCTCCGTAGAAATGCTTTAAGATGTATTTACTCACTTCATTTTTTTTTTTTTTTAGGTCACATGTGCGGACATGCTCTTATGGTAGCATCAGACAGACAAAATACACAAAATCAGCCTCACCAGGAACCTTTTCGATGGAGATGTGATGATGGATGTGATTTTCGCAGGTTACATTAAAATGTGAAGATAAAGCTATGCTCACATTAAAACTGAGGTCACAAAACATATGAATGACCTCATGCATTATAATCAAGAGTATCTTGCACCATAAACAACCATAACTTATAAATGACATATGTTTTGATTGGCTCTGCATCAAATATGGTCAGAATAAAAATGATCATTGGCTTTTTTTTTATTATTATTATTTAGATTTTTAGACTGTGGCATAAAAAACACCCCAACCTTGTCTGCGTAAAGTTAACTAAAAGTTGCATGCATAAAAATGGGTAAAATCTAGCAAAACAAGTCCAATAAATTGGCCTGTTTGAGTAGTCAGTACTAAAGTTGAATGTAAAACACTGCTGTGTTGCATGAAAATCTGTCCTTCCACTTGACTACTGTAAATTCCTGGTGTGAAGGCCTCCCCAAAAGCAGTTCTCAGTGAAGTATTTTCGGCATGGCATAGCTGTGCTGTGTCATTAAAAAACCTCTGTGTCTGTAGTTAGAGCTTTTGATTGTAGCTTGGCTTGGGTGGGGTGGGTTCTGTTCTGTGGCCACCGGTCCAGAAACATATGACATTTCAGCCTTATAGTTCACGGTTGTCATTTAGTTTCTGCCAACGGACTGAGAAACAAACCTTTAATCCTTAAATTGTGTGTTCTGCACAGAAACATGCATGTTCTGGCTGGTGCTGAATACTTCACTGTATACATTTTTAAATAAAAAGAAGTTAAACAGTAGTCATTATTCTATGATCTACTGTAAGCTTAAGATGTTATGCTACAATGTCGTCACACAATCTCATGAGGTTGCTTGTGAGTGGCATCCAGTTATCATCTTGGAAATTAAATTGTCTCGGAAAGGGAAGGTTGAGGACCTATAATGCCCCTTTTACAAGATGTAATATAAGTTTCTGGTGTCCCCAGAATGTGTCTGTGAAGTTTCAGCTCAAAATACCCCACAGATCATTTATTATAGCTTGTCAAATTTGCCTCAATTTGGGTGTGAGCAAAAACACTGCGTTTTTTTGTGTGTGTCCCTTTAAATGCAAATGAGATGCTGCTCCCCTCCCCCTTTCCAAAGAGGGCGGAGCTTTAACAGCTCTTGCTTTGGTTGCTCAACAACAACAAAGCTGGAGAATCTCACACAGCCAAAATGAGGATTGTCAGTAACGGTGTTCAGCCTTACATTGTTCAAACCGGAGTCGGACACTGATGGAGAGACTCAGGAAGAAGTTACAACTTTTAGAATGCAACTGGACGTTTCTGAATGGTTAGTGGATAAATTTATGTAGTTGCTGTGGAGTTGATTCAACTCATCGACTAGCATGTGCCGTCATGTTAATCTTTTGTGCAAATCCAGCGTTGAATTGACCCTCATTTGTGAAGCAGTTCGGTGTAAAATGACGGCATGGCAACAACACTCTACTACAACAACTCTTCTCTAAAGCAGCCCAACATGGCCTCACCGCCTTCGTTGTGTGTTCTCGGAGGCGGGGTTTATGTAAATTTTAAGGTTAGTGATGTCACCAACCCGGTAGAAGCTTGTCCCTACCAGCCGTTTGTTGTAGTCCTTAAAAAGCGATTTCTGTAAAAGAAAATATCTCCCTTTGCATTGAACTTTGAGCGTCGCAACTTTGCAGATGTTGTTTATGATCAAACAGCAACATTACACACTAACTAAAGTTAAAAAAGTGAAATCATAATCAAGGACCCCTTTAATACCCGTGGCTCCTGACTAAACATTGAGGTCTTAAGAAGCGAAACAATCAGTCTTTGCAAGAAACCGAGGCTGTGGAATAGAGGTAATAATGCTGTAAATAATTCTTGCAGAGATCGATCGTTTCGCTTCTTAAGACTTCAGTGTATCACCAAGAGCCGTGGGTATTAAATTTGTTTTGTCTGCATATGTTTTTTTGAATCTCAAAGTGACGGCACTCATTGACTTCCATTATATATATCACAGAGGACCACGATTTCAGCTAAAAATCTTCTTTACTGTTCTACTGAAGAAGAAAAAAAGTCACCTACATCTTGGATGGCCTGAGGGTGAGTAAACTAACAGCAAATTTTGAACTATCCCTTTAAGTATTCTATGTAACACGAAATTAGCATAGTATACTACAGTATATACTGCACAAATAATAAGAGTACTATGTTGGTATTCTCTTTTGAACATAAGCATTTTGCATGAGTGAGGTATAAGAAAAATGAAATCCTCAATGTATCCTTTAACAGTCTAAACGGATGAGATTTTTTGAAATAAGAACCCGTGAAATGTTAGTTCATCAGGAAGGAATGGCTATGCACTAGACATTAATCTAGTCCAACTGCTGTGAAGGTCGACAGATCTGGCTATGCTCCTGCTCTGCCCTTGACGACCCGTGCTGTTCAGGTCGTGTGGTCAGGTCTGTCCCCCTGCAGGTCAAATCACGCAATGACTTCTGGGCTATGGCAGAACATGAAATAAACATTGCCACACATTGCCTCATGTAATTGTGCATTGCCTACATTGCCTGATATCATGATGACCATTACTATGCACGTGGGCAAGACAGTGAACTTTGCATTTGTATTGCGTGCAAGTCACCTACCTAGAAAGGTGAACTTGAATTTGTACAATTTATCATAGTTTCATCATGTCATTTGATACTCGAAAGTTAATTGCATTTCAGGCTGTGTATGATTGCTAGAGAGGAAGGCCAGTCAAAATCCAAAAATAACATGCACTGTAGCTTTGAATACGTGTGTGTGTGTGTGTGTATTACTGGCAACTGATGAGGTACACAAGTGTGTGAGAGAGAGGGAGACTGCAAGTGCTGATGTCTGATTCACAAATGAATCATTGTTTTGAAATGGTTAAGCATCTGTAAGTCACATGACTCTTTGAGAGAACATTAACAATTTGTCTTGTTCGAAAACAGTGATAAAAGTTATCACATGGCTATGTAATAGGCCTACTTCTGATTGTTCAATTGCTGCATTCAGCAAATATGTTTGTAAAGACAATAAACTGAATAATTTACTTTTGTGCTTTATACTTTACAGTAGGCTACTTATTAGAAAATGTATCGATAAAATAGGATTTCATTACAAATAAAATAGGCTAAAATGCACCAGTTCTGTGACCACGTTTGAGAAATTGCCTAATTATTTTTGAACCAATTCATTGAAATGAAGCGATTCGCTCAAATGAACCCATAGGCGTAGAACGCGAGAGAAAGGATGATTCACAAACGGATTAACGAATAAACAAATCTTTTAATGAAGCGCTTGAATCGTTCGCATGTATTTAGTAGTAATAATAATAATAATAATAATAATAATAATAATTCATGTAAAAATTCTGTGGTAACATGAACTTCGAGCGATGGCCGATTCTATGGATCCGTTCATTAAAACGAACCGATTCGCTAAAATTAATCCGACTCTCGCGCTTAGAACCCAAGAGAAAAACAGATGATTCAGAAACGAATCTTTAAAAAAATATTTTGAATCGCTGGAACCGTTAGTAGGCTATTTATTTAACAACAACAATAATAATCATAATAGCCTAATAATAATAATAATAATAATTCATGTAAAAATTCTGTGGTAACTTCGAGCGATGGCCGATTATATGGACCCGTTCATTAAAACGAACCGATTCGCTAAAATTAGTGCGACTCTCAGCGCCTAGAACCCAAAAGAAAAACAGATGATTCAGAAACGAATCTTTAAAAAAAATCTTTTGAATCGCTGGAACCGTTAGTAGGCTATTTATTTAGCAACAACAACAACAACAACAACAATAATAATGTAAAAATTATGTGGTAACTTCGAGCGATGGCCGATTATATGGACCCGTTCATTAAAACCCTATGATTAAAACGAATCGATTCGTTCAAATTAATTCGACTCTCAGAACCAAAGAGAAAAAAAACCCCAGATGATTCAGAAACGAATCTTATAAAAATATATTTTGAATCGCTGGAACCGTCAGTATTTATTTAGCAACAACAACAATAATAATAATATTGGTAAAATGCCTCGCGGGACCTCTGTGGTAACTTGTACGAGGACCAGTACTATGGATCCGTTCACTGAAACGAACTGATTCGCTGAAATGAACCGAACTTTTCAACGCTGAGAGAGAGAGAGAGAGAGAGAGAGAGAGAGAGAGAGAGAGAGAGAGAGAGAGAGATGTTCTCTAATCAGTGGCTGAGGGGAGGCGGGCCAAGAAAGCTCAGTGTAATGCGATAGCTGCGCCGCTCAGAAATGCTATTACACACATACTGACTCACTCACACACATACACTCGCGCTCTCGAGCACATCCACACGCGCTGCCACAGCTCTGCGCGAGCACAGCAGTGCGCTTCAACACGCTTCTCTGTGCGTAACACCAGTTCCACTCCTGTCTGGCAGTTTGGACAAAACTTGATGCCTTCTGAGTATGATCGAATGACTTACAAGAGCAAGAAGATATCAGAACACTTAAGCTGTGTCCGGAGGGCAGCGTGTTTTAAGAAGACGATTAAGGGAGAAATCCCTGCGGAAACCTCTATCAACCCATTGGAGACCAATAAGGCAATGGAGCGCAATAACGCACGCAAATCCGTGACGGCTTCATAACGGAATACAGTTGAAGACCTCTAATTTGTTTTAAAACAGGTTTTGTGACAAAGCATGACTTTTTATGAATAAATGAAATAGATCATGTCATGCACAGTTTGCATTTGCTGTGCGCAATGGGCTCACATTTGAATATGACATTCTGAGCATTATAAAGACAAAAAGGCTTGTTTCTGTGCTTTTCTTAGTCTGAATTATCGACATTTGTTCCTTGAAGAAGATCACTAGTTGAACACAGGTCACTTCTTCAAGGCAGCACATTTTGGAAAGATGGATTTCTGGATATCTCACCAAGGGATTGCATTTATCTTTTGCTTCGTTCTGAAAGTCAGCGCAAAAGAAAGTAAGTTTCTTTTTTTCTTCTTCTTTAACTTTCATAATGGTATCTGTGTGTCTAAATTCCCATCCTGTGAGGCTATCCGCAAATGGCAAACAGATTTCTCTCCTGGCGACGCGAGCGTGTGTTTCTGCTGTCCGGGCGAACCATGCTGAGAAAAGGAGAGCTTATGGTTTTATTTAGTGGATAAAAAGAACAGCTTTATTTATAATTAAGAGCAAATAAATGGTACACATTATTTGAGCCCTGCAGAACTGCTTTCCCTCGCACTGTTTGCTCATATCCTTAAAATAAATGTTTTGCTGAGATATTATCTCTCTTCACACAATATTCATGTCAAGATGAAACCGAGACAGACTTGGGAAGCTGGATAACTTAGATTTCCAGACCAAAGTGGGCGGTAATATAGTTCATTTATAATCATAAAAAGTAAGGTCAACTAAAAAAACTTAAAGGCTTTTAGAGATTGATGTCATATGAGAACTTTTTTAAGTTTCTCCAATACATCATAATGCAGATCTAAATACCCGTAATTTAACATCAAGATCTTTTTCTATAAAGAACCATGTAGATAAAGCAAATATTGCTACAAAAAGCCATTGAAATACATTTTTAAGAGGGTAAAGCACAAAGTAAAATAGAGCCATGTTCACTGTAACCTTTTCAGAAAATATCAGTACGTCTTGTTACGAGTTTGATAGTATAATGAACGTTATTTTTGGTAGTAGGCTAGTATTCATCTGAATTAGCCTGTGACGTTTTTGCGCTTCTGGCGATATTTAGGTTTTATGGTATTAGATAGCCTATAGTAACTGAATAATTACGATATTCATGTAGGCTACCATTATATTTGCGGTAGGCTATTCCGAAGTACTTCAAAATAGACTATCAGCCAGTGTGTAAAAAGGCAGTACCATAGATATTTGTACTTTTACAGAAAAGTGTACTGTCAGTAATACCATGGTATAGGCTAGTTATGGTGTCAAATGCGAATATTCGCCATTGTAACGACGAGAAAACGAAAAAACTGTCATTCTGGCACAAATATAACATCTATTACCTGCTAGTCCTTTACGGTTTTATAGAAAATATCTTTGCGCGAGCTCAGCAGATGAAATTTACTGACAGATATTTCAGTAAAGAGTCGACCCCGAAAGGGGTCTTTGTATTTGGTTCCTCACCGTTGAAGTAGCCTAGTGAACAGTCGTTTTTGGTCTTCATAAGGGGTTTTCACAGGGAAACACAGTCACGGCGCGAGCGGACTTCAGAGCGCGCGAGTTTCAGCCCGCCTCACGCGCGTACAAAACACGTAGCCTAACGTATATCGTGTTTTTGTTAATTGCGATGCCTTTCGCCCATTTCTCCCGGAATAACAAAACAATGGTTCATTAGAATCTGTCAGATAACCAGAAGTGATAAGGCTGCAACAACACAATGCCGTCCAAGTTTTCACAGGAGATGTTTTCAAAGATATCGTCAACAATACATCGTTAATTTGAACACTAACAGCTATTAAAAGAGAAAATAAGCTTTTGATTTGGCTAATTGGTCTTTTAACGACTAAAAACCTACTGTGATCCTAATGAATGATGCTTTGTATAAGTATCACCATGTACAACAACCTATTAAACTAACAGTGCAGTTTACAGTCATCTCTGCCCCATTCCTCTCAAAGAATAGCCTATATATAGGCTGTATTTACAGTGCAGCAGCACCTGCAGTTTTAGGCCAACAGGTCGAAACAAAAAAATGATGAAGCAGCTTGAATTAGTGGTGAAAGGTCTTCAAATAATGGAAAGTTGCAGCTGCAGATGAATGAACAGTAGAGTCTTACTTTGAATATGGATGATATTGTGGCTTGACTTTGGCTGTCCACCACTGTTGTATTATTGCTCTTGATATATAAAAACTTTCATCCAGAAGTATCTGGCTTATGGGTGCGATGGCATTGCAGAAGGAATAACCACTTTAAAGTGGCTGAAGCTTTAGAAATGGAGCTCATAAATTGCAGTAGTGTGAAGCGCAGATGAATAGAAATGGCGTTTTACAATGTTGTTTGTTTTCTGCAATTACATTTTGATAATTGTTTTCATACTTATTTGGGGGGTGATTTTTGTAAACAGTTTTGATTTGTGAGCTTACATCTTGTGCAGACAATTATGGCATTATTTCAAGGTCGGGTGTTAAAAAACCCGTTTGGACTACAGCCTGAAACTGCATACATGCAGCGGTCTCGCAGGTACTTCTGTGACGCCCCCTTCTCAGAGCGGCACCGACTGCAACAAGCACAACACAATACGCTGAATTATGGACAACAAAGACACAGCGTCTCTTGTGTGAGGTCCATGCCTTTAGGGGCCCTTCTCCGTTTTTGTCCGTGCCAAAAAATGACACGTTGACCCACATAGAATGATATCAGACTGTCCATATGCTAACAGAGTCTTTTTCTTTATGATCAAAAGCTCTATTTTTACCTGCCTTTCATTTGTACCTCCTATAATCAAACTTCTTATTCACATCTGGAACCTTCTCTATGAGTCCTTCTAGGGAGTTTACCTGACGTTTACCCTAGACTTTTCTTGCAAATCCCTGTTTAAAAGGGAAAAGGTTCAGGATCATTGCACTGATGTATTTTTGCAGTGTATTTTAAGTTTGAGGAGCCGGTGATGCATTTAGAGGGAGGAAACTATTATATTTAACTCAATTCTTGGGAAAACAACGTGGCAGAGAGCATGTTAAACTTCATTTTTACTCTTTTTAAGTGGCATTTGCGCATGCAAAACTTGCTGCCATTATGCTACAATCTAAAAAGTGCTGGGTTGAAAATGGACAAACCCAGCGATTGGGTTGTTTTAACCCACCGGTTGGGTTAAATGTTTGCCCAACGTGCTGGGTAGTTTTATTTAACCCAACTATTGTTTAAAAATTACTATATGTCTGGCTTAAAATCAACCCAAAATAGGTTGGAAATTGAAAATTAGACATAATTACTAGAGACAACAATAATAATCAAAAGGTGAACATTTATTAATAAGCAATTTAATAAATGTTTATTGTTTAAATAAACTTATTAATAAATGTTAATTTCCAACATACTTTGGGTTCATTTTAAGCAAGCAATATAGTAATTTTTAAACAATAGTTGAGTTAAATAAAATTACCCAGCATGTTGGGCAAACATTTAACCCAACCGCTGGTTTAAAACAACCCAATTGCTGCCATTTTCAACCCAACTTAAAGTTTACCCTAGACTTTTCTTTCAGGATCATTGCATTGATGCATTTTTTTGCAGTGTATATTAAACTGCATTTTAACTCTTTTTGAGTGGCGTTTGCCCATGCAAAACTTGCTGCCATGATACTATAGGGTGTAATGGGTGATTGCCACATGTTTTTGCTAGGATATTTTTGGTGGTTACTTACTGAAAAAGAGCCAACCTCCAAGTATCTATGATATTCTGGTACTTCTATGGGATGTTTTTGCCAATTTTATCACCCTTCAGGCAAACATCCCAAGTCTGATGTCTTAGAAAAGTAATGGCATGCATCTCCAAGCTGCGCAGTATGAGGTATCGTTCATGTCTGTAGCACAAACTGTGCAATTTTAACCAAAGTTTAATTTTTATGGTTAAGGGTTTGTTCAAATCACTATTCTGAGCATTAGTAATAGCAATATTCGCCTGCTGTATGTTAGCAGCATCCCTTTACCTCTAGGACAACTTTTTTTGCGTCCAGTTTAGCTTGACACACCTGATTAAAGGATGAAAAGACACATATAAATACTTCATGTGAACAAACAAAGCACTTAGTTCTCCCCAGCGTTCCTGCAGATAGACAGAAAGACGTATCTACTCACACGTACACACATCATCTTTTCATCTGCAACACCCCGAGTGGTTGTGTATGCCGTTTCATCCTATTTTTCTGGTGTTCATGAATAGAAGAGGTACTAATCTATGCAGAAGCTAGCTCGGAAAAGAAGGTCAGAAATTTGCATTTGGGGCCAGGAAACCACGACCGGATCAATCCCTGCAGAAGCAGTGGGTGCCGAGAATTCCCTGGATTGCTTGAATTGAGGAGGAATTAAAAATATAGCATAAATAATTGAAACGGCCCCTCCTAGTTAGTGTCATTTTGAGCTTTTAGTGGAGCATGTGTGTGGGTGTAAGAGGGAAGACAGACAACGTGACACATTGATGTTTGTAAATTAGGACACCGCAGAAGTTTCGGTGAACGGTAACTGTAAAATTCATGATGCATGATCAGATGTTCACTGGGAATTGGTGACTGAAGTGTATTAGAAAATATTTAAAATCTGATTGCACCGCGTTCGAAGTCTTTGCAAAATAGCTGATGCATGGACACGACACGTGACCGCACATCATTTAATTTCCATGGTAATTAAGCAATCGTTTGTTCTTTGTTTCTTGGAAACAGCCTAAAGTTGGTCTAATAAACTGTATTAGTTGCTTATTGTGATTACATGTAATTATTTATTGTATTTAATGTCTTTATACTATTTAGTTCCGGTCCAGTTGTTGGTCTTGTGGTTTACGATGCTCTGACAGTGCTGTTTATGAAGGTCGGTGGCTTTTCTAAAGAATATAGAAGGTTTAAAGTGATTTAGAAGATGTGGAATCTGTTCCAAAAAGTGAAGTCAAGAAGTTTCAGCAATGAAAATGAAAAACTGAATGTTTTTTAAAGGGATAATTCTCTTTAAAAAAAATGAAAATTCTGTTATCATTTACTCACCCTTATGTTTTTACAAACCAATATGGAAAAAGTACACCATAAAAGTACAATGAAAGAGGCCAATAGGATTTGTCCGTTATATTTCATGTCATTTGAAGCCACATGAAAGCTGTGTGTGAAGAATAGAATGAAATTTATTTTGTATATGGACTCTTTTGGTAGCAATGAAACTCGTGAGAAAGAGTGTGAGTGAGCAAGAGAAAGAGAGAGCTTTGGTAAGGATGAATGGATCGGTGCTGATTTCCTCACCGCGGGTGACAGCACTTTTTAATTAAGGTGCGAATGGAAGGATGCAGAGAGAAACGGAGAGAAAAAGAGTGGGAGAGAGAGATGGAGATGTATCATGGCCTCTCTACATGATTGCAACTTATCGCCGTGGTGACAGCTCAGCACAGCGATGATTCCATTAATAGAAATTAATATCAGCAGAGATAAACAAAACATCTGGGCATGCACACTCAAAATACACACACACAGACAGAGAGAGAGAGATTTATATTTAGGGAACTATACATTTTAGGTCCTTTTTTGTTTCACTGCATTTTGATACTTCATACTTCAAACTAGAATCTCACGTTATTAAGGGTTAGACAAAAAAAGATAAATCGATCATTATTTTAATTTTATCTTTGTCGTTCAAAACATTTTTGGCTTTCAGACTGAAATATGAGTCATTATTTACTGCTAATTCTTCCCTCTAATGATCCATAACTACTGCAACTGGATCACTGAGTCAGTGAATTGAACCTGAGAACTGAATCAGTTTGAACATTGAACAAAATATTCAGACTGTTTTTTTTTTGTTGTTGCTGAAGCTCAAACGTGATGCGTAACATGAGAATGAACCTCATTGGTTCTTGCTGAAGCTCAAACGTGATGCGTAACACTAAAATGAACCTCATTGGTTCTTGCTGAAGCTCAAACGTGATGCGTAACATGAGAATGAACCTCATTGGTTCTTGCGGAAGCTCAAACGTGATGCGTAACACGAGAATGAACCTCATTGGTTCTTGCTGAAGCTCAAACGTGATGCGTAACACGAGAATGAACCTCATTGGTTCTTGCTGAAGCTCAAACTTGATGCGTAACACGAGAATGAACCTCATTGGTTCTTGCTGAAGCTCAAACGTGATGCGTAACACGAGAATGAACCTCATTGGTTCTTGCTGAAGCTCAAACGTGATGCGTAACACGAGAATGAACCTCATTGGTTCTTGCTGAAGCTCAAACGTGATGCGTAACATGAGAATGAACCTCATTGGTTCTTGCTGAAGCTCAAACGTGATGCGTAACATGAGAATGAACCTCATTGGTTCTTGCTGAAGCTCAAACGTGATGCATAACAAGAATGAACCTCATTGGTTCTTGCTGAAGCTCAAACGTGATGCGTAACACTAGAATGAACCTAATTGGTTCTTGCTGAAGCTCAAACGTGATGTGTAACACAAGAATGAACCTCATTGGTTCTTGCTGAAGCTCAAACGTGATGCATAACAAGAATGAACCTCATTGGTTCTTGCTGAAGCTCAAACGTGATGCGTAACACTAGAATGAACCTAATTGGTTCTTGCTGAAGCTCAAACGTGATGTGTAACACAAGAATGAACCTCACTGGTTCTTGCTGAAGCTCAAACGTGATGCGTAACACTAGAATGAACCTCATTGGTTCTTGCTGAAGCTCAAACGTGATGCGTAACACGAGAATGAACCTCATTGGTTCTTGCTGAAGCTCAAACGTGATGCGTAACACGAGAATGAACCTCATTGGTTCTTGCTGAAGCTCAAACGTGATGCATAACATGAGAATGAACCTCATTGGTTCTTGCTGAAGCTCAAACGTGATGCATAACAAGAATGAACCTCATTGGTTCTTGCTGAAGCTCAAACGTGATGCGTAACACTAGAATGAACCTCATTGGTTCTTGCTGAAGCTCAAACGTGATGCGTAACACAAGAATGAACCTCACTGGTTCTTGCACGCGTCAAACAAATATGCTTGAGCTTCTGTTTACCACAACTGATTAGTTTTATGATCTCTTTATGAACTTTTTGAAGCGTCAAAGTGTCAGTTGCATAGCTGTCAATGGAGGGACAGAAATCTCTCAGATTTCATTAAAAAGATCTTCACTTGTGTTCTGAAGATGAATGAAAGTCTTACGGGTTTGGAACGACATGAGGGTGAGTAAATGATGACAGAATTTTCATTTTGGGGTAAACTATCCCTTTAAGTTTGAACTTTGTGAAAGAAGTGGCAATGTTCAGTATGGACAAATCATTCAGTCAGATGTCAGATCTTTTGAACGAATCAGTAAAAAAACCTGATCTGAAATGTTTACAAAGACTCAATCCAGTGATCCAGTCACAGCTTACTGTTAATGACTTACATTTCAGTGTGTTCCTCACAAAAAAGTTGCTGCGCAAGTCATATGGATCATGTTTATGGATTTTATTTTAGGATGAACAAACCGTTTAAAATGACACAAAACCATATTTTTATTCTTTGTTCATTCCAGCAGCCAGTTCTGAAATCTCTTCTGGAGGCTGTCTGTAGCCCCTCTCCCCGTCTGTCTCCTTACATGAAAGGACAGATCAGTCTAAAAAAGTGCCGAGCACGCAAAATCCCCCCTCATGGATTTATCCTCAAGACCCTCTTCCCTGAAAAAACACAATAGAGCGATAGACACAGCCAGAGAATACATGCAGACTGAATGAAAATGCTAGAATGATTGCTATCTGTCTGTCCTTTTGTGTTCCTGTAATATATTGGGTAATAATACCGAGATGAGGTGAGGAATTCATAGGAAGGGAACTGTCAAGTCATCTTCAGCACAAAATAATAAAAAAAGGAAATAATAAAAAAGAAAATGAAGCCTATTGTTAGGACCGTTTTTTTTTTCATGATGACTTTAACAACAAACCTCCAATTCTCATTATTGTAAAGAAAATACAAAATTAATAATAATGTTATTTAAATGTCATTTAACATCATATTAACATATCTATCTATCTATCTATCTATCTATCTATCTATCTATCTTATATGGTAACACTTTAGTTTAGGGTCCAATTCTCACTATTAACTAGTTGCTTATTATCACGCATATTACTAGGATATTGGCTGTTTATTAGTACTTATAAAGCACATATTAATGCCTTATTCTGCATAACCATATTCTACATCCCTTAACCCTACCCAATACCTAAACTTAACAACTACCTCACTAACTATTAATAAGCAGCTATTAGGAGCTTATTGAGGCAAAAGTCATAGTTAATAGTTAGTTATAAGCTAGAATTGGACCCTAAACTAAAGTGTGACCATATATACAATCAGGCAATTCATATTTCTTCTTATCTATTTCTTGTGATTTTTTTCATTAGTGTCTCTGTGTGTGCGCTTGGCTAGCTTTTCCCCTTCGGAGGATGCAGTTGAAAGGGTTAGAAGGATTCGGTTGTTGCCTTAAATGCCACCTCATTTTAAGTGTACCTTTTACAGAGACATAATAGCAGTGGAAATGTCAACACTTGAAAGAAGCCCCAACCATCCTTATACCTTTTATTCAGGCCCTTATGACTGGCACATCAGCACGTATGGGAGTCTTGGCTTCAGGCGATACTCAACTCCATGTCTCAAGATTTTCCACCACACCAATGCATAGCTCTGAACATCTTTAGCATGGTTTTAGGATGCCCTGCAGCTCGCTTTTGAAGGGCAATTTCACAAGTTTTCTGAAAATTCTTGGATATTTAGAGTTTTGGAGTTGTGCATGAGTCTCATTTTTGATTTGATTCTCTCTGGCTGCATTTCTATTCCGGTGTTGCTTTAATATCAGAGACTCCATCCTTTCTCAACCCTCTAAACTTGGGAAATGATCATATAATGTTAGAAATGTGCCCACTGGTATAGATTCTCCTATGCACTAGCTTTTACCAGTTGCGGGGTAAGGATGAAGTAGTCATGAAGTTTGTTCAGTCAGAGAGGAGGAGGAGTTTTCCTAACGCTAGCTAGACAGCCGTGTTTATCTATGTATTTGCAGAAGCCAACATCAGACCCAGAACTGTCAATCAAACCACCCTCTTCCTCTCTGAGCCTGCACTATTCCCACTTTCCCTTTCCGATGTGTGCTGTGATGTATCCTACTAAACATAAGTGTGTTAGCGAGCTCCACTCACCTTTTGTGGAGGTGTACATTTTGTTTTTTTATCAGGCAGAAAATATAATCTCTAGGCTTGTCTTCTCATAAGATTGATGACAGTAACCATGTTCTCAATGTCTGAGTCATTGCTTTTTTGCAGTACCTTTTTAACTCTGTAACCTCTAAAAATGAATATGCTTCTATTATATGAACAATAAATGACTATATGACTATATATGAATAATATGCTCAGGTTAACCTCAGCTTTAATTGTAATGTTAGCTTACTTTAAGAAGTCAAAGTTTATATATATAATTGTGAACTAATTTAAAATTAATATAATTGGGATGTTCTGATAAAAGCAAACACATTTATTTGATTTCCATTTTTGCAATTTCGTGATATTATATATATACTATGCAGCACATTTTCACGAAATCTCCATATATATATATATATATATATATATATGGAGATTTCGTGAAAATGTGCTGCATAGTAGAAATGACCTGTCTGCTAATTCCTCAGTTGTCGTTTGGCTGGTATGTGGTTAAAAACCCCTCACTGCACGGTTGTCATGGTGAAAGACCAGAAAGTATTTCTGTCTCCTAATCTTAGCTCCATTTAGAATAATAATGACCAGAATGATATCCGCTACTGTATGTGTGAGGGCGGCATGAAAAAGGGCTGTTTCGCATGTTAGAATGAACGCTAGCATGTGGAAGGAGTGTTTGGTGAAGATAGCAGGGAGAGCACATTGGGTGGGGTGGTAGAAGAAGGTTTTGTTATGCTGGATCCTATTGCAGCTTTGGGGATGACCCTTGAACCTCCAGAGAAGAGCCCTGCGTGTCACTTCCTGTCTTAAGAGTTGGCTTATATTTTGTAGAGAGCATCATAAACGTATTGAATGCTTCTTAGCATTGTGGGGAAAGGTTGACAGAACATAAGGTAATTGGAAATGTGGGCGTCATGTCACGAATTGTCAAATTAAAACTTTATTTACTGTAGATATACAGTATATACGCACAGCAATATCATTAGGGAGATATTATTTTAGCTTTAAGTCAGCATTCCCTAACAGTTTTACCTAATGTGATGTATTTCCAACAGGCCTTGGTGACATCACCCAACATGCACCAGTTAGTGACATAGGAACTTGTATTAATTTTGATTTTGATTTCATGATGGTTTTATTTTCATATAGTGTTGTTTTTGTAAAACATAGGTATTCCTGTTAGCCATGCAGTGCTCACTCAGAGATTTGGTAGCGCTTGTGATTTATGTATTTAATTTGCCTTGCGTTCACGCCACTCTGCTTGGCCAAACTAGTGTTAAAGGGATAGTTAACCCAAAAATGAAAATTATCCCATAATTTACTCACCCTCAAGCTATCCTAGGTGTATATGACTTTCTTCTTTCAGCCGAACACAATCAAAGTTATATTAAAAAATCTCTTCCATGCTTTATAATGGGAGTGAATGGTACCCAAGATTTTGAAGTTCCAAAAAGCGCATCCATCCATTATAAAAGCAATCCATACGACTCCAGTGGGTTAATAAATGCCTTCTGAAGTGAAGTGATGGGTTTTTGTAAGAAAAATATCCATATTTAAAACTTTATATGTCATATTAAACGTTATATGTCGTGTCAGAGGTCACTCTTCCACCGGAACTCAACTTGCGTACAGCCATTACCAGAAGCCAGTAATTATAGTTTATAAAGTTTAAAATATGGATATTATTCTTACAAAAAACCATCCCTTCACTTCCGAAGGCCTTTAATAACCCACTGGAGCCATATGGATTAGGTTTATGATGGATGGATGCGCTTTTTTGGGACTTCAAAAACTTGGGCGCCATTCAATCCCATTACAAAGCTTGGAAGAGCCAGGATATTTTTTAATATAACTCCAATTGTGTTCAGCTGAAAGAAGAAAGTTATATACACTTAGGATGGCTTGAGGGTGAGTAAATTATGGGATCATTTTTATTTTTATTTGGGTGAACTATCCCTTTAAGTATGTGCAGGGTTGCCAGGTTTTACCAACAAAACCAACGCAATTGCTACTCAAAACTAGCCCAGTCGCTTTTCGGGGGGGTCCCCCAGTAAAAATTGTGTTCCGGGGGCATTTTTTGGCGGGATTCCCCTGGTAAATTTCACATTCCAGGGGCTAAATATGTTATTTGGGGTTGCTTCAACCCCAAATAATGAAAATCAACCCGCGGCAAAAATGTAAAAGTTGCCTAATTCCGCGGGAAAACCGTAGACTTGGCAACACTGAGTATGTGGCTAATAACTAACTTATCTAAAACATTGCCTCACCTAACTTTCTTTCTGTTTGTCTCTTTCCCATTTGTCTTAGTTGAGACATGTGGAGGCCACCTGGATGCCAGCGATGCTGGTTACATCACATCTCCAGGATACCCCCTGGAATACCCGCCCCATCAGAGCTGCCAGTGGGTGATCAGCGCACCCGAGCCCTCACAGCGCATCGTGCTCAACTTCAACCCCCACTTTGAGCTGGAACGACTGGATTGCAGGTGAGAAGAATGTGTGGGATAAAGGAAATTAGTTTGAAAAAAGAGAAAAATTAAGCACTTGAATGACGAACGATAAGGACGTGCGTGCAATTAATTTACCTCCGATGGAGCATTCGCAAACCCTGCCCTGTGTGCTGAATTGTTGATGAGGGGAAAGTGGCAGATAAGGGAAAAAAAGGGTGTGAAAGAGGCTTCTCTTAATTTATCGGATGAGAGAGAAAGATGTGAGTCAGGGGGAAGGGAGTATGTGGAAAACAGAGATATGTGGTATGGAGAATTTAGGAGAAAAAGGCGACTTGGAGAGGAGGAGTGCTAGGTGGAACTATGTGAGAAGAGGAATGACGTTAAGAGAGATATAATAGGGTTTAGAGCGAGCCTAAAGGGCTTACGCAGGGATGCAGTGCAGCTGTCACTGGGAAAGGGGGTCGTCTAGAAGGCTTTTTGTGGAACTGTTTCCCCTCAGCTGTAAAATTAATTATGTTCATCCATAGACTCTCACTTCTCAGAGTCTGACTTACATTACAATGACCAGGAAATCGGTTCTACCAATGTCAGTCCGTTTCTTTTACCCTTTTATAGCTTTGAGACTTGGGGTATCCTAAAAAAGGGGTGGTCAATCCCGATTCTGGAGGGCCATTATCCTGCAGCGCTTAGGTCCAGTTCGAATTAAACACATCCAAACCAGTTAATCAAGGTGTTTAGGTATTCTTTCTTCTGGGGAATTGAAAGGAAGGTACTCCCCCTCAGTTTTAGTACAACATGAGACTGAGAAAATGATGACAGAATTTTCATTTTTGGGTGAACTACTCCATTAAGTCTCCCTAAAAGACTAGTGACAAATGGTCTTGTACTTTGGATACATTAGTCTAAATTACTGTCTGTTAATTTACTGTCTGAAATTACTGTCATCTTTGGGGCTGCATTGTCCCTGCTGGTGTGAAATGAATGTTGTTTTTAAGCACTTTCCTTTATGAGTGGTATAAACCCACTGTGGCTTCCCCATGGGCCGCCAATTTGTAGCAGCAGTGGGGGAGGGCGTATCTCAGTTACATCTGTAGGATTTGCCTGAAAAAAACAACCAGACGTGAAGATACAGGTACCATTTTAAATTAGACCATGTGCCAAGTCTTTATTTATGTTTAAGACATTCACTGCTTTATGCTTTGTGGTACATTTGGAGATTTATCCAAACAGTCAAGGAAGAGACATTGGGAAGAGAAGGACAGACACCAAAAATACTGTTCTGCTGATACAGCTCAGGCTAATGCTCCCTTCACTCCCTAAATGAACATTCTGAATTTGCTGTGTATAAATGTTGAATCTCTTTTCCTGCTTGGGTGGCTTCATCTGGTTGGACAGCTCCACTCTGGCTGTATTTGTTGTTGAGATTAGGCTAGTGTACAGAGGTTTCAGAGAGGTAATACCTTGAAGAACATTCCCAATTGGACTCCAAAACAGGTAAACGTATCAGGTCACTTGGCATAAGTGGAAATGTAAAGGTGGTTGCCCAAAATTGAGTGAATGAATAGTATTGATATTCTCTTGCATGATTTACAGTAAAACAGGGGAGTGTTCAGTCCTGCGCTTGGAGGGCCATTTTCCTGCAGAGTTTAGCTCCAACACACTTGCCTGGAAGTTTCTAGTGATCTTGAAGGCCTTGATTAGTTGGTTAATGTGTTTAATTAGGGTTGGAGCTACACTCTGCAGGAAGGTGACCCTACAAGAGTAGGATTGGACACCCCTGCGATAAAACATCCAGCTCATTTTGCCATTTCAGAGTTGCCGATTGGAGGCTCCAACAGAGACTGTTGACAATACGACAACCGACAGTACAGCTATATGTAAACCTTCAGCAATTTGATCGCTGGCGGAAACCGATTTCACCAAGTACAGCATGTTCCTGGATCAGCATCTTTGTTGATCCTGGAACAACATTCCAGTCAACCAATCAGATTTGAGGGACAAATTTACAGGTTATGTCATGTTTAGGCTTACAATCAGGGTTAAGTGCTTCTACATCAGTGTTATTCACATCATTTAGGAAAAACTTATGGGTAGGGTCAGGTTTAGGGGAAGGGAAATGGTTAGGACTAAATTTTCGGACAGTAATGTTGTTCCTGGATCAACAAAATATGTTGACCCAGGAACGCGTCTAACTCAGCAAAATCAGGACGTGCGTCAGTGTGGATGCCCCTTCAGACTTTAGTAGTCTGGTGTACAGAGAATGTGCATATCTTGGTTGTCTGAAACAAAACTCTTGAATAGATTTCAATGCCAATAATGTCCCAAATCAAGCAAGTAGTTCCTTGGAAGTCTGGTTTCCTAACAAACTGATATAAATCTGCCCGCCCTGGATATTGAGTAAAACCAGCCCATCAGATTAGAGTTTGCCATTTTGGGAAAGCTCTTGCCATTTTTTGTGTGTGCAGTGTGCACCATACACTTTCAGAAACAGTGTTATAGTTTGCTATAGTTTGTCACTGGGGTTGTACCCTTAAGAGGGCAAAACTGTACCTCATCTACACCTAAAAGGTGCGTATTGCCTTAAAATAGTGTAATATGTATCATTGAGGTACTACTATGAACCATTATGGGGTAAATGTCCTTTTGAGGGTATTACCCCAGTGACAACTGTTGGTCCAATTTTTGCACATTTGTTCTGAGAGTCCATCTGAGGCTGATACTAGATATTAGCAGGGAATGAGTGTTTATATGCCGTCAGTTCAGTAGTGGGCTAAAATTGAGCTGGAAGGTCTTTTGTAGTTGTGGTTTGAGAGATTGCAGTAGTAGAAAACACATTGCCAATGTACCACACTCATTCTTAACCCTCATTACTATGTTCCACTGAAAGAGTGTAAAGAAAGTGGCAAGAAATGAGTAATGGAAAATCTGAAGAGGTGTCAGATGCTTTACGAAACCGTGCTTCGTAAACAGGTCCCTTTCTAATAGTCCACTTCAAGCGTCCATCTCCTCCATCTGTATTTTGCTATGTATACAATGAGTCTTCGTCAGCACATTTAAGCAAGGTCTGATTGAAAGGCCTGGCTCCGTCTTTTAGATGGCAAACACTTACACACACTAGCAAGCACATTTAAATTCACCTTGTGCTTATGAGTGCTGGCTTGGAGTCTCCGTTGCTCAGAGGAGCTGCCTCGGTTTAGCTTAGCTTGCACAATTTACTCTAGACAAGGTCAAAGCAGCTTCTTGTGCCCTAAACCATACTAACTAATGTGCTTCTAAAAAGCATCTTGTGGCTCACATGATGTAGTTAGGAAAGGTGTGGTATGAACGACATTTTTCAAGGGGCACTTCAGCAGGCAATTTTTATTCCAGTAGCAAAGCCAGATGGCTTTTACCTGGAGGGTTGTGAGCAGATTGATCTGAGATAGATGCAATAAAAATGGCAAGTGAAATATCTGGCCATATCTTTAATGTGATACTCTTCTCCTTTGAGAAAAAAGAAAAAGAGTGGTGAGGTCAGAAGGGACCTCATGAGAATATCCATCCATCCATCCATCCATCCATCCATCCATCCATCCATCCATCCATCCATCCATCCATCTTTCAGTCCACCCATTTGTCTCATTATCATTCTCCGAATAGATCTCCATTATATTTTCTCACCCTAACACATTACTTTATATGCAAACAGCAAGTTCCTTCTGAATGCTAAACACTGTGTCCATGTAATGCATACAGAGGTAAAAGTAAATTGTTGTAGAAGGATTTAAATGCTGTACTGCAGGGGAAGGGCTTAAATCGAAACCAGATCTGATTCAGAATCACCTCTCAGACATAAAATATTGACAGAGAGACAGTTGTTTGGGCTGAGGAGGGAATCTAGAAGACTTACTGGTAAGAGTGAGACAGATGTGAGCGATGAAGTCTGCATCACTCAAGGGAGTCTACGCTTCACTCTAGTGATGAAAGTTCTCGCGTTTACTATGCAGTGATATCTGCAGATGTTGAGGTGCTAAGATATTGAGCAGCATCAGCGTTTCTAAACTGCGAGCATGATATCACCCTATTTCCACTTTTCCTCGGGGGACAAAGGATCAATGCATGTCCTTTGCCCTTAATGAAGAATCAATGGACCCAGCACGTTCAGGAGAGTGAGGTCATGGTCAAGAAGGTCACAAACCAGCGGACCAAAGGCCACAAGGGTCATGTGTGCACAAAATGAGCATCATATAAATAAAAACACCATGAACAGTATAATAAAGGCTGTTCTTAAATCAATATTTTTTTTTAACAAACATTATGAATTGTTTCCAGCTTCTACAATCTGATATACCTAATATCGTACCTAATGTAGGCTACATAAACCTGTGACCGCATATCAGTTCATTTCAAGCTGCAGCTTACTTGGAAATGCAACTGTATGTTTTGTCAGCATTATTGGCAATTGGCATACATTACTCCTTTCTCCACTAACTGGCCACAGTTAATCAATTTTATGGATATTGATAGTCTTTATACATGTATACATCACAGTTAGTAAAGGCTTGTCTTAGTAGAGCTTGATGATGATTTCATATGCTTGATAATTATTCAAATAGGTCAATAATGTTTTTTTAGGACACAGCAATTTCAGTGATGTTTTTAGGGCATTGGAAATATATCAGCAACCCTGAAGTGTAGCAAGATATTGATAGCTCAAAAAAATGCAATCAATCTGGAGCAGTATAAAGTGACACATTTGGGAATTCAAAGATTTAAAAAAGTCTCTTTTTACCCCGAGAAGCCAATTTCCCCCTGAAAAAAGTTTTAATATCATTGATGGGAAAAAAAAAAGGACCTAATGCATTCTGATAAGGCCTAAGGCTTTCAATGGCAACATAATGGGAATTTGGAGACGGCTCGTTTTGACGGGAATCTCGGAAGACCAGAAAATTCTGTCTTCTAAAGGTGTGAGATTTGGGGAAAAAAAATCACAAATGTTGCTTTATAGCCAGTTTTAGTGTTGTTTATGAAAGCCTCAGGCTCCTGCGGTCTACCCCAGTCATCCGTAAATGTCAGCGCTGTATCGGACAGCCATGCTATTTGTTTCCCGACCGGATTGAAGATGGCAACCCTCCCTCCCCCTTGGGAACCCTCCCCGGCATCTATTTAATATTTCACAGGCACTTATAGCTTATTAGGCAGCCCCCCCGGGGGCCAAGCGTGCAGCTTTCCATGCAGACTCTCAGCATTATTTAATTTCAATTTTAGTGTCTTGGCCGGTTGACGAGCCGTCCTGGAGCACGTCCTGCGGCTGCTGGCCTAAAAGCATGGCAGAATTTAAATGAGCGGCCATTGTGCTGTTTGATATTGAAAAGCCAGTGTGATTGTGTGTCAGACTGAATTATATTCTGAAAGCCACTGAGCTGAGTATGAGAAAGATAGAGCTACAGGACATCTTCATAGAAGATATGCCATGCAGCTGTTTGATTTTAGCTAAGTTTCATTTTCAGGAATCAGCAAGGAAGTTACACTGTGCTGACATATTTCTTATTGAAACAGGAAGTTGTGGCGGGACATATCAAAGTTCAGTTTTATTAAATAGCCAATAGGCTCAAGTTTATGTCAACCGTGTGAACTGTGAACCATGATTTGCTACTTGCTATTGAAAGCCAGAAGCAGATGGTTTGAATTTCTTCTTTCAGATGAACTCAATCTGATAAATATCCTGACGCATCCGAGCTTTATAATGGCAGTGAACGGGACCAACGAGTATAAAGCTCAAGAAAGTGCATCCATCCAAAGCAAAACATACTCCACATGGCTCCGGGGGTTAATAAAGGCCTTCTGAAGCAAGGCGATGCGTTTGTGTAAGAAAAATATCAATTTTTAACAAGTTATAAAGTAAAATAACTAGCTTCCACCAGACCGCCTTTGCTGTTCAAAACACTTACACTACGTCCTACTCCTTCCGTATTCAACTTACAAAAAAAGCTTAACTGATGCAACATCAGTTACGCTTTCTTCCCAAGTTTAATACGTAAGGCGGTCTGGCGGAAGCTAGATATTTTACTTTATAACTTGTTAAATATGGATATTTTTCTTACACAAACGCATTGCTTCGCTTCAGAAGGCCTATCTATCTATCTATCTATCTATCTATCTATCTATCTATCTATCTATCTATCTATCTATCTATCTATCTATCTATCTATCTATCTATCTATCTATCTATCTATCTATCTATCTATCTATCTATCTATCTATCTATCTATCTATCTATCGTCCACTACTGTAAGGTCCTTCTATGTATACCATGATACCAATGCCATATATTTACTATGGTATTGTTTGACTACCATTCTTTTACCACAATAGGCTACCATTAGTTACTTTTATGTTGCTATAAGGTACATAGAAGAACATAATATCATAGCAGTGTCCACAATGCATAATATTACTCTCATATATTTTTTATGTGCAGTGGGCGCCTAAGCCAAATATAAGATCTGACAGTGATGTTTACCAAGCCAGAGGGTCTTACGGTATGATTTAAGAAGCACGTGCTGGAGTGTTGTTTATTGTGTAGGTA
Organism: Mylopharyngodon piceus; assembly: GCA_039654765.1. Lineage (NCBI taxonomy): Eukaryota > Metazoa > Chordata > Actinopteri > Cypriniformes > Xenocyprididae > Mylopharyngodon > Mylopharyngodon piceus. The sequence goes on along the minus strand of CM077440.1, from coordinate 16,499,936 downwards.
GTCAGTTTTAGGCAGTTCAGAGATTAATGGGGTCCAGGCTTATGTTACGCCCAGTGTCACCAGTGCACATCTCTTTTTTTTCCATTTGATCACAGGCAGGATACAAACATGCTCAAGTACTGTATATGCACAAGACAAACAAGGATAGTAGCATCCGTACCCCTGTGTATCTGTCTGTCTGTGTATTTCTCCAGACAAACTGCTCTTTAGGGCAGCTAGTGACACCTCAGGGGACTGTGTAGGCCTGGAAAAAAATGCTTGAAAAACACCGTAGGTGTGAAAAGCAATTAGCAGTGAAGAGGCTGGAGGGGAGAGGAGACAGAAAGTGAGATTGGAGAGGAAGACATGTCTGAACATGAGACAGGGACACGGGGCCTTTGCCCTCCCCGTGTCAAGCCTCTCTTCCCTGCGCACACTTACAGACATACCACTGTCTAGGGAGTTTTCATTGCCGCCTGTAGCACCTGAATAACCATTGAATCGTGCATAATTAGCATGCATAATCACTGCTCTATTGCGCCGCGGTAAACAATTTGAGCTGTACGCCATTAAAACAACGTTATATTGCTGTGATAATGAGAAAAAGATTCTTGTGTTCAGTCACAGTTGCTGTAAAATTGATATATAATACACTTGATCTGAGGCATTCATTTTTGCGTGGTAAATAAGTGATCCGGGCACTTTTGTTGATCAATGGGCATCCTGCTTTGTTTCCACTCTCAAGCGTGTCTCGAAATGCACCGGAGCCAAGTGGAGGCGTCTAGAGATGGTCAATATCCACATTTGACACACTCACTTGTCACTGCTAATCCAGGAGCCAAGAGCCCCTACAAAATCAATTACAACCTAATTACCTTTGCACACAGTTTACAAGCCTTCATCCCAGCTTTTCTAGTGTTTGAGGTGAGATGGACAAAGAAAGAGAGTGAGTGAGAGTTTGTGTGTGTGGCTTTCCTCACAGTACATAGCTGTACTTTAGGAAGCTTGTTCCCAAAAGTTGTCCAGGGAAAGACTTGGTGAAATATTCACAATATACACTGCCCGGCCAAAGAAAAAAGTCGCTGTTTGGATTTAAATAGGCAAATGTTTAAGAGTCTATGATTGGACCATTATTGCAGTCATGTTATATGTTTGACAACAGTTCTTCTAACCCTAATTGATGGAGTGTGTAGCTTTTCATTTCTTAAACAACTATGCAGGAAGACACATCATGGCCATATTCCAGGATGACAATGTCAAGATTAATCAGGGTCAAATTGTGAATGAATGGTTGGGAGGGAGCATGAAGAATCATTTTCACACATGATTTTGGCACCCCTGAGTCCAGAGCTTAAATTCATTGAAAGTCTTTGGGATGTGCTGGAGGAGACTTTACAGAGTGCTCACCTCTTGCATTGACAATACAAGATCTTGACCAAAAAATGATGCAGCTCTCGATGGAAATAAATGTTGTGATGTTATTTCAATTATGAAGTACACCAATTTTTGGTCAAAATCTTGTTTTGACAATGCAAGAGTCAAGCACTCTGTAAAGTCTCCAGCACATCCCAAAGACATTCAATTAAAAACATTGTGATGATTTTGATTAAGCCATTAAGTTTCCTAAGTTGCCATCATTAGTCTAATTTTATGTTTTTCCCCTTGTCCTGCTAATCTATGATTGAAACTTCAGTAGCAAAAGTTCAGTTCATTTATGTGAATAAGTTCAGTTCAGATTCAATGTACTGATTCAAAACTCTGCCATCCCTTAAAAATTTCTGACATGTATATATTATAAAACGCATGTGAATTTCTTATGTATTCAGATACTGTACATAGATATGTACGTGTGCTTGTGAATGTGTATGTTGTTGAGACGTCTTGGGTCTAAATATACTCCGCTGTACCTGAAGTCTCCAAGTGTGCGGTCGGCCAGGGGGGTCCAGAGCAATGAAGAGTCAGAGACACCTGCCTCTCTATGTCATTCTGAGGGGCCCGGGGCCGTGTCAGGTTTTCACACAGACACACACACACACACACACACACACACACACACACACACACACACACACACTCCCAGAGTGACGTGGAGCCAGCAGTTATGTGGCTCAACCATGGGTAATTCAGTCTATAGTGGTGCACTAAACTCTTAACACTACAAGATAAATAAAAAATAAAATATGTTTCTGTTTATGGCCTAAATGCCATATTAATACTGTTATATATTAATTATTCTCATTATTGTTAACTAGTGTTTCCATCTTGCAGTTTTACCCCTAAACAAAGTCATACAGTTATACAAACACTTTATGAATCAGTTTGACTGAATAATTTATTAGAATTGTTTCAAAAGAATCATTTGATTGGGATTCAATTGGCATTATATCTTCGTAATTTATATTCATTTTTGCTTTTAGGAGTGTAACACTAAACTTACAGAATTCTGACGTGACTCATTTGCCTCCTAAAAAGTCAGTTTTAAAGATTCATTCTCTCAGTACAGAGGAAGTCTGGTCAGCATGTTGTGCTCTGAAGCAGTTAGGTTGGGAATGATGGCGTGTGTTTACAGGGATCTTGTTCTTGTTTAGGGGTTAAATGGGGCAAGCATTCCTGAGGTGTGAGAAGAAGTCTGACTCATGCCTCTCTATGGCCAGATTTATTATAAGGAAGCTCTCATGCAGACAGCCGACTGGATTTTTGGGAGTCTTTTGCCTCATTTAGACATTGTGTGTGAAGTGCTTTGGCAGAAGAGGGCAACGCACATTAAGGGATTGTTTTGGCTGGACAGGTGGTCATTGTCTCAGCTCCTTCAGTCTGTCTCTGAAGTGACACGAAAAAATGTGTGTTTGTTGTGATAAGGCAGCAGTCCACTGAGGGTCAAAGGTCACCCCAGCTCAAATTAAAACAACGCCTCGCAATTCCTTCACAGTTACTCATTGCTGCAGAAGATATTGCATTGCCCTTCCTTGGGTTTTTAATGCTTATCCTTCCCAGAGGAACATATTTATTGCTCATAAGTTGCTCTTTTATTGCTTTGGAGACTTAAAGGGTTAGTTCACCCAACAATTAAAATTCTGTCATTAATTACTTCATGTCGTTCCAAACTCGTAAGACTTTCGTTCATCTTCGGAACACAAATGAAGATCTTTTTAATGAAATCTGAGAGATTTCTGTCCCTCCATTTGCAGCTACGCAACTGACACTTTGACGCTTCGAAAAGTTCATAAAGAGATCGTAAAACTAATCCATATGAATTGAATTAGTCCAAATTTTCTGAAGAGACTCGATCGCTTTATATGATGATCAGATTGAATTTAGGCTTTTATTCACATGTAAACATTCGTCAACTCACACATCAGTTGTGGTAAACAGAAGCTCAAGCATTTTTGCTTGATGTGTGAGAACCACACATCAAGTTACGTTTGAGCTTCAGCAAGAACCAATGAGGTTCATTCTCGTGTTACGCATCACGTTTGAGCTTCAGCAAGAACCAATGAGGTTCATTCTCGTGTTAAGCATCATGTTTGAACTTCATGTTTGAACTTCATGTTTGAAGATTCATTCTCTTGTTATGCAGTATGAGGTTTGTTCTCACAAGTCAAACAGGTTTGGTTGAGCTTCTGTTTATGTTTGCTGGTCAATATTTATATGTGAATAAAAGCCTAAATTAAATCCGTTCATCATATAAAGTGATCGAGGCTCTACAGAAAACTTGACTAAACCACTCGATTCATATGGATTAGTTTTACGATCTCTTTATGAACTTTTTGAAGTGTCAAAGTGTCAGTTGCGTTGCTGTCTATGGAAGGACAGAAATCTCTCAGATTTCATCAAAAAGATCTTCATTTGTGTTCTGAAGATGAACAAAAGTCTTACGGGTTTGCAACGACATGAGGGTGAGTAAATGATGACAGAATTTTCATTTTTTGGTGAACTAACCCTTTAATAATGGAGATCTCAGTCATGCTTAAATATCAACTTTATCTGATGTAGATATTTTACAGTTCTTTATATTAGGAGAAAAAGGAGATTTGTCATCAGGAGAAGTACTTACACTAGGAGAAATAAAAATAGACAGAGCTATAAAGTAAAAATGGTTAGCAACTCACATAATTTTGGTCTTGGAAGAAATCTTTGAGTTCATATTGATATGTGATTGTTTGGTTGCAGACTTGGGCATTTTGCATGTTAGGATGCTTAAGGATGCTAAATTACCAAATCTAAAATCAGCATTAAAGCCTGCACTGTTTTCTGCTTTTAGGTATGACTTCATAGAGATCCGAGATGGGAATTCTGAGTCTGCGGACCTGCTGGGAAAGCACTGCAGCAACATCGCTCCTCCTGCCATCATTTCCTCCGGTCCCGTCATCCACATCAAGTTCGTGTCTGATTATGCACACCAGGGTGCTGGATTCTCCCTGCGCTACGAGATCTACAAGACTGGTGAGTGAGCTCAATCCTGCTGCTGCCAGGTGGTTAAGGAAACAGATAATTTGAGGAACACTTTTTTCCAAGGAATATGTTCTATTCCTGACATTGAACAGCTCAAGCATTCCCATCCTATAATTCTTTTCACAGGTGCTCAGACTTTCTCATAACATTTCTAGATGGGGCACAAAATTATGGCTATAACCAGGGGCGATTCTAGGATTTGATCTTCAGGGGGGCTTAGCTCTCAGTGAGAATCTGTAGACCATCGCCTAAGTGGTGCCTCTTTGTAAATTGGCACTACTACATTACTATATCGTAAGTCAAAAGTACCCTACCGGTACTTAAATTGGCACCAAGTCAATACAAACTTTATAAATTATATAATGATACCAGTCTTTCTGCAGTACAGTTTAAATCAGTACACGTTTAGGCTACTGTTTGACTAACAAAACATTGTCATCATAAAATTGTTTATGTGAATACTTGTCAAGATGACATTTTGACAATTTTGTGTGTACTCACGAGTTGTTTGAGAGGCAGCAGAAACGATCTATCACAGCGTGCGAGTACCGAATTAAGTTACTTTCACGGCATCTTGCGCTTGAATGGCTCAAAATCACTTGAGTGTTTAAGGCGAGACACTACAGGCAAAAACACTTTTTTCATGCATCTGTTAATTTTGAGATTTTGGGCTTTTTGGCTTTTCATAAAGTGTTTTTTCAGATTAGTGGAAAGAAAACATCCAGAATACACTTTAAAGTGTATCTTTTTTAGCACTTTATCTATTTGCGTCTGTAGATTTCAATTACAGTACGTATCTTTAATGGCTGTTTTCTCAAATTGAGTTTTTTCTCCAGCCAGTTTTTTCTCCTGAGCCAGAAATCTCCACTTCAGTAGCACTTACATACACAAACTTTATGTATTTATTATTATCTATATTTGGTACATATTTATTCCTATCTATATTCTATATTCTAGTTTTTACAGAAGGGTTTGTTCATGTATAATTTTCCTGATTTTATACATTTATTTTTTTAAAAATTGTGATTTTTTTTTTTTTTCTGGCTGTTGACAGTATTTTACAGAGTGATAATCCAAAATCCCCTCTGTAAAAACATTTGACTCTAATATGTCAAAAAAAAAAAGAGAGAAAATAAACAAAAATTTTGAACTTGATCCAATGTTCAGATTTCTGTATGCAAATTAGTGCATATTTAATTAGATAACCCCTCATTTGTATATTTAAACAAAACATTTCAGAAAACTTGTCTCTGAAAATGTTTGCAATTCTCAATGTGATCAATCAACTGGGGAAGTATGGTGATATATTAGTTTTTTTTAACATTCACCTGGGGTGTCTTGCCTTAAAATGATAAGACTTAAAACACATGAAAATTATAAACTTTCTTGAAGCAATATTAGCCTGATCTTTTAAATAGGTGATTTTAGGGGGCCTGAGATGACAAAAAAAAAAAAAAAAAGTCTAGAACCACTCCAGGCTATAACAATGCAAACATTATTCAGCATAAATGTTGTAAAAAAAAAAAAATGTTTCAAATTTATAAACACCAATTTAAATTACATTTTGTATACAAATGGATTTCAGAATTTTTACTAATTATTTTTTATTTTTTTATTTTTATTTTTAAAGTTAATTTTTTCACACTTTCAGTGTCAGTTGATTCTGGTGTAGATGTGTTGTGAGGCTCCTCTTGACAAGAATTCTGCAAATGTTTGGATTCTACATTTCGGAAAAATAAATGAATCCAGTTTATCCTTTCAATGACGCAATATTTCTTAAGAAACGTCTGGCACATATCACATAAGCCATTATCTTTTGGTCACTGTCTCTCCAGATGTAAAGACAAGCAACACATTTCCTTTAGCTGTTTGCTTTCGTCACTCAGTGGTCTCGGCGTTTATGTGTGAAGTCTCACTCGGTCTTGCCCCTTGATTGATGGTTGATTGGAGCAGGCTGGTTTTTGAGGGTCACGAGTGGCTCAGGTTGATTTTGGCGGTGCTCTTGTTACGCTGTAAATCTCGTTAGCGGAATGACCTCCTGCGACCTTTAACTCGCGGTTCCAGAAGGTCGCGGTTCCTCCGTCCTGCTGCAAGGCCGTCAGACACGCTGATTCGTAAATGTTCCCTCAAAGTTTCCGAAACGCTCCCAGACCAATTAAACATCAAGGGAGAGAAGAAAATAAAATAAACCGAGTTTAGAGGAAAGGCGGGGAGGGGCGACACTTAACTCTTTTCATCCCTCCACGGGCATGCCAGGAATGCCCTCTTAATTGGACTCTGATCTGTCGTCCTTGGGGAATCAGAGTTTGGAGTGCACTGGCAAATTGTGTGTGGAGCCATTTGGAGCCATCTGTAGGGATTGTACTGTACTAGCTTGAAGTATATACTTACAAGGCATCAAAAAACTATATTTTTATATGTTTTGATGAAAATGTGAGGGCGTTTGTATATGTCGCTGCATTGGTTCTAGGTGTTCTGGGTGTTTTTTTTTTTCTAAAGGACCATATTATGGACTGTAGATATGGCTCAGGTCCCTCCTTTAATGTAAGTCAACGAGATTAGACTTAGCTAAGTGTAAGCAAAAGTAATAGTCATATTTGTCTTGGCAGACACCATTAAATAGCACTACAGTGTTCCTTCAAGAATATTGCTCTAGCCGTACACTCATGGGACCGCAGCGATTAATGTTGTTTTGCAACAGCGATGATTAGCCTGGTAACTTAAGCACCGTGGCTTCATCGTGGCTGATGGGAAAAACAGCAGAGTTATTCTATCTGTAAGCCTTCACCTCACCTCAGTAATTGCTGAAATCATCACCATTGCCCTCAGGTACTGTTACCACAGATACAGTTGCTAACTCTAGTAGTATGACTCACGTGATAAGCTCACAATCTCATTTTACACTAACCAGAGACAGCCCAAGAACATCTTTTAATAAAGGCATGATATGCTTTTTCTCTTTTGGGATGCTAATGTAGCCATATGTGGGTGTACCAGCAATGGAGTGAAGACGATAGATTTATGACTTGTAAATGCTTTTTTGATCGCTAGCCATTTTTGTGTTATGCTGACTTCAAGTCATGTCAGAATAATATATATTTTTATATAAATGTAATTATATATTTATAGACAATTTAAAGTCATCATGTTAACTGAGAAAAGCATCAAACAGACCTTACAAAAAGTTTTCATTGAACTATACCTTTAACTTTTTTTTTATTATTAATATGGAATATGAAATGTATAATGTTTTTAATGCAATAATAATCTAAATAAGAAACTAAAACTGCCAGTAGGTGGCGGTAAATGTCTAAATGAGTAAGTCATTCATTCATTGGATTCGTTCAAACGGCTGATTCATTCAAGAATGAATTAAATGGCTCTCTTTATGAATGAGTCATTGAATCATTGGTTCACCCGATTCATTCAAAACGCAAATTCATTCAGAAACGAAACACCGCTGTGTTGCTCGGAGATGCACAATCGTTCAGCTGTGGCTTTATAGGTAGGAAAAACAGACAATATTGTGTCTAAATTATAACACAATATTAACTTTATTGAACTGTTGTATAAAATCAGTATCACATTTGCACTCATGATTTTCGGATCAAAAACAGCCCTTGTGTGATACTGCACTCGTTACTCGTGTGATATTGCTTAACTACAGTCAAACCAAGACACCTTGAACATTTTATTCATTAATTCAGTTTATTCACTATAGTTTAAAAAAAAATGGTAATAGAATATGGCAAGGTCACAGAGTTAAACTGTGTCAGAAAAAAATAATCTTAATTATGTCAGATAACACTTAAGCAAAACATGGTCAGGTCAAAGTGTCTGAATAATTTTTGGTTCCAAATTTTTATCAATTTCACTGGTAGTCCACTGTATGAAGAATTTGTGGGTATAATATGTCACAGTTTACTTTGCTAACCTCACTTACATAAATTAACTATAGTGTCCTGTACCCACTAGTAAAAATATAAAAAAATATCAAGAACATCTGAATGATTTTTGGTTTGACTGTATATGTTAAATATGAGACAAAAACTCATACAGGGGCATTTTTGCCCCAATATCTTGAATTTTAGGGGCATATAACTGTATTCTATAGGCTATATCATGCAGTGAGTTGTTGCCCTGCATCATGTTCGTCACCATCAACTGTATGAAATGTCAGGTGACCTTGGTCTGGGCAGGGTGGGGTGGATGCGTTAAATGCATTAAAAATTTGTATTTTTTCTCCCCCCATAACAAATTAATTAAATTAACACATTAAATCGACAGCCCTAATTATTACATATAAATGTTATTATTAAATATTAGCCTGATTATAATTTTTAAACTCATCAAGGCAGCATTAGTCTTTGTGTGTAAGATCTTCATGTTTGCTTCTTTGATGCTAAAAGCAAATGATTGACTTTTCCCTTTTCCTGCACGCAACAGAATAATGGTTGTTTATCTGTTAAAATCCAGGTTTTGAGGCAGAGTAGTTCAGAAAATCCGACTTTACAGGTTTTAAAAGATAAAGACTGCCAGAAATGAGGAAGAAAAAACACCAACCCTCATCTTTGAGGGACTTGTTGTTTATACAAACTACTCCGATCACTGGAATTGTGGGAAAGTGTTAGCGTGGGTGAGTCTCAGCATTTATGTCTGTTTATATGGAGAGGCGTCGCAGAGATAATGATCTCTGGCGAACACTTTCCTCCAATGCATGTTCTCTTATCCAGCACTGGGAGCGAGAACATCAAACCCTCGTTCACGTTCATGCAGAAATCCCACACTGGTCTCCGGCAGACCCTCGGGTAACACGCAGTCACACTATTATGTAGACAATCTCTTCGGGCCATTACGGCTTACTAACGCTCCTTGATTTTGTTTTTTTGGCCTTTTGCTGCTTGTTTGGCTTAGAGCAACATGTTTGAAACCTTTAAAGTTAAACAGTGCTGACAAGACACCTTAAATAAGTTTACGGACAGGCTTTGGTCACGGACAGAATCTCCACAGATAACTGCACAATCTCAACGCCTGTCATTCATAAAATTTAGTGCACATTGTATGCTCATTCATTATATATTTTGGCTAATTAATGCTTTAAATATCATTGTCATTCTCTCAACTCAATTGCATTTTGCAGTTACACTCTTTGAAGGAGAATTTGTGCGATCGTAATGAGTATAACACGTTTTGAAGGTGTGGAAAGAGCGGGTGGGAATATAAACGGACTGGGAATTAAAGGGGTAGTTCACCCAAAAATAAAAATTCAAAGCTCATGTGTACATTGCAAGTTTGAATCTGACCCCTGACCCTTAATCTCCCATGGTCATGTATTCCTCAATCCCGGTCTCCTTTGCTGCCCCATTTCTTTGCCCCAGTTTAGTCAGGCCAGATTGTTACCCCCAGTGGCATGTGCAGCACAACAACCCCTCCTGCCCCAGTCACATGACTCTGACGCTGTTGCTACGGTTACAGCGGAAGACTTCCCGCCGTGCAGCCTTCGGGCCCGCCGCTGCTGCCGTCTTCTGAGTGCACACTCAAAAGAAAGCGTTAGATAGAGGAAGCGATCAGGCCCATAGGTCTCTGTCGCTCTGGGTAACGTCAGTGCCGCCCCCCACCTGTGCTGGAGAAGCGGTCTGGAGGCTATCCTGGTCACCCAGTGGAATTTACTGCCACTTTAATACTTTGAATCAGGTGCCGTCTGTCTCGCTCCTCTTCTCCTATAAAACGCCACATTTAAAGCCTTCAGCTCTAACTACCTCTTCGAGCAAACCCAGCTTTCTCCTAGATAGCATTGGCATGAAATGGAGAGCAAATGGATGGATGTCTACTTTGATTTTTCTCTTAAGCAAAAGCCGCCAGTCAGAACAAATTTCCTCCTATACCAACCCTGAAGAAAATAAACTAGATAACTTTAGAAGAAGACTTTATATGCACTAATTTTGACTTTTTATTTAATTATGACTTAGTATGCCACAATTTCAACTTTTATCTCATAATAATGACTTAGTATCTCGTATTTTCAACTTTTTATCTAATAATTTTGACTTTTTTTTAAAAGCTAATTACGACTTACAGTAGTATGTCACAATTTTAACTGTTTCTCATAATTATGACTTAGTATCTCATATTTTCAACTTTTTATCTAATAATTTTGACTTTTTTTTAAAAGCTAATTACGACTTACAGTAGTATGTCACAATTTTAACTGTTTCTCATAATTATGACTTAGTATCTCATATTTTCAACTTTTTATCTAATAATTTTGACTTTTTAAAACTAATTAAGACTTAGTATGTCACAATTTTAACTGTTTATCATAATTATGACTTAGTATCTCATATTTTCAACTTTTTATCTAATAATTTTGACTTTTTTTTTAAAGCTAATTACGACTTACAGTAGTATGTCACAATTTTAACTGTTTCTCATAATTATGACTTAGTATCTCATATTTTCAACTTTTTATCTAATAATTTTGACTTTTTTTTAAAAGCTAATTACGACTTACAGTAGTATGTCACAATTTTAACTGTTTATCATAATTATGACTTAGTATCTCATATTTTCAACTTTTTATCTAATAATTTTGACTTTTTTTTTAAAGTTAATTACGACTTACAGTAGTATGTCACAATTTTAACTGTTTCTCATAATTATGACTTAGTATCTCCCATTTTCAACTTTTTATTTTAGCACAACTGTTTTCAACATTGATAATCAAAAATGTTTCTTGAGCAGCAAATCAGCATATTAGAATGATTTCTGAAGACGAGTAATGATGCTCAAAATTCAGCTTTGATCACAGGAATAAATTACATTTTACAATATATTCATATAGAAAACAGCTATTGTAAATAATATATCACAATTTTTACAGTATTTTTGATCAAATTAATGTTTCAAAAACATTTAAAAACCCAAACTTTTGAAAAGTAGTGTATTATAATCATTCTACATAGTATGTCGTGTGTCAGATGCCTATGCTAAACTGGTGGCAGCTGTAAAACATCATGTTAAACTATGTTTGACATGTTCTCTATTGGCTCAGGTGCTGTTCTCCATTCCTCTTCCTTCTCTAACGTAGATCCCAAAAGCAGATTTGAGACTTAAACTAGCTCAGTAAGAGTCCCCGTGCAGCGCTTTTCAATTGTAAGCACAGATAATCTATTAATAAAACCGTTTAATCTTACAGAACTCTATGGCAAAGCATAATAAACCATAACCAATCTTCTGGGAAAATGTTCCATTTGTTATTTGTTAAAAAACTGCTGCTCGCTCAACATAACAGAATGATAATTTTCCATTTATTCGTTCAATTTAACGGATAGATGTGTGTTATTTTTATTGTCACACGTCCTGGAAGTCCTGGGATGGATGAAACACAGACAGCAGAGACGTCAGAGATTCACTGACATCAAGGTGATCTCGACCGACTGGTGAAAATGCGGTGAGTGAACACAGACTTTGTCGTCCCACGAGAGGTCAGATAGAACGAGTGACAGACAGCAGAGGGGGGAAATCCCTCGCACGTCTGAGCGTGAGCTCTCACGCCACCCGAGTTTCTGCCTGGCAACTAACCCTTTCATTGCCACGCCTCCACCATTACCGTACGGTCAACTGTAGTGACAGGCGGGCCGCAGACACTGTACCGCAGCAGGAGGCATGTCCCGAGGAGGAGGAAGAGACTGTTTTTGGTGTGTTCATAAGCATGAACTAATAAGCAGTAAGGGTGGGCGCTCATGCATGCATGCTCCCCGTGACTGTGTTTTACACACACACAATGCAGTCATGCAGTGGCGGTATGCATGGCAGGGTTTGAGTGTGTGGGGCAGACGGCCAAGTGGAGTAATAGAAGCGGACTTTGACGGGACGACCCACTGCTACTGCATCCAGACCCACTATGTGAAGGAACTTTATTTAGAACAAACACAGACACAAACCCTTACCAAAACTCATGACGGAGTGGGTTGTGCATGTGCCTCACAGTGTTCAAACCTGGCCTGTGCCCTGTGCCACGTCCCAATTCTCCTTATGCTTGTCCTCCTTCAGTGTTTCTGTGTCTTCACGGACATAAAAATTGAGAACACGCAACAAAGGGGGCGAGGCCATGTTGGGCCGGACTGCTTCACAAACGAGGGTCAATTCAACACTGGATTCACACATGCTAGTCGATGAGTTGAATCAACTCCACAGCAACTACATAAATTTATCCACTAACCATTCAGAAACGTCCAGTTTCATTCTAAAAGTTGTAACTTCTTCCTGAGTCTCTCCATCAGTGTCCGACTACGGATTGAACAATGTAAGGCTGAACACCGTTACTGACAATCCTCATTTTGGCTGCGTGAGATTCTCCAGCTTTGTTGTTGTTGAGCAACCGAAGCGCGAGCTGTTAAAGCTCCGCCCTCTTCTGGAAAGGGGGCCGGGAGCAGCAGCTCATTTGCATTTAAAGGGACACACAAAAACGGTGTGTTTTTGCTCACACCCAAATTGGGGCAAATTTGACAAGCTATAATAAATGATCTGTGGGGTATTTTGAGCTGAAACTTCACAGACACATTCTGGGGACACCAGAGACTTATATTACATCTTGTAAAATGAGCATTATAGGTCCCCTTTAAACGGTACTCCAAAGTACATGATCTTATCATCTGCGTAGTGTTCAAACTGTTCAAAAATCATTGTAATGTATCATGAAAGTAGGGTAAATTGAGCCACCATATTAAGAAAAGTGCACAATGTTTTGATAGGAGCACAAGAGAAAAGGGCTAAATATTCTTATATGTATGTATGTGTATATACACACATTATATAATATATAAATATAAAGTTATATATATTTATACAGCAGTTCTTTCTGGTTCTCGAATCTGATTGGCTGAGAGCCATGTGATATTCCCCCAGTATCAGCACTGGAATCGTTTCACCGTTTGTATCACTCCGCTTGCGGCGACTGTCATGGCTGTCGAGCAAATCCACCATATCTTTAAAAAATACTACTTTTGCCATGTTACGAAATGTATTTTTAAGAGTTTTTTTTAGGTGAGAATTACAACTGAAATATGTGACTCATATTTAATCATAGTGCCTATTTTACTATTTGTTTTGACGCTTTCGCAGATGCGCTCATGTACCTGCAGAGAACAGCTTCATCTCGGCCAGACCTTCGGGAATTTGCCACTGGCTCTTATGTAGATAGTGGTTAAACATGAGATATAATTCATTTGGGGTATATAAAACGGGCAATCTTTGGTCTTATTAATCTATTACTTGATCCAGAGCAAAATTATTTGGATTAAGGGGAAAATTAAGTTTCATAACTTTATATTTAGGCTATATTTAACTTAAATCCTGTACTAGAGCACTGCTTTTGTACGTTTGACTGAATTATTTGCTTGTGTTTATTTATTGTGTTTATCGCTTGTGTTTATGTCTTTTATAATGGCTATTGTTCAATGAAATATTATTTTATATAAATAATACGCCATATTTGGTATTGAAAAAGGGTCCGTAAGTGATCGTGAAATGGACTTCAGTGAAAGTTACATTATTACACCATTAGATGGCAGCAAAGACTGTCTTTATGAGTGAGTCAGGACAAGGAAGTTGTTTTAGCGCTGTAATGGGAAATCCACTTAACTTTTAAAAGGACAAAGACAAAGATATTGTTTTCCTCAGTGGACATTCAAACAGATTTTTTTATAATGTATATAATATTATGGACATCAACCTGAAGAATGACTGCTATATCAGATGCATGTACAGTAATACACTCGTTTACTCAATCTCTCTCTCATAATACCATAATAATCTACTGTACATAATACAATAAGCTTCAATGAAGCGACTCAACATTTCCTTCGTTACTAGTTATAAAGTGAGGCTTGGGCTCAACTGTTAAACTGTCAACTTGAGATTTGAATCCGCGGCGGAAGGAAGTAGTTCTGCACAAAAGAGCGTTTTCAAAGAAACTTTGTTGTTGTTTCTTATTGAACTGTTGTTTAAATGCAATATCACACTCGTAGCCATGCAGTATATCAGCACGCTGTGATTACTTGCATCCTTTTTTATTCACCTGGCATAGAGGACAAAACATGGCTCATCTTACCCCCATTCTCCACCATGCTCTTCTTTTCATCACTTGCACTCGGTTTAAAAGACTTTTCTGCGAATTATCCACATTTCTCTTGATATAGGTTCCTTTCTTTGTGTAATATGGAGGCATGGCGTTACCGTCCTCCACACAAGCTGCAGCAGTGATATTTCCATCACTGTGTGTGGGAGAGCGTCAGAACGAAGGTAGCTTTGAAAAGCAGGAAGGCTTGTGTGTGTTTGTGTGTGTGTGTTACACTACATCTCATCTCATTTTTGCTTTCTTTCCTTCTGCTTGTGTGGCTTCCCGGGGTTTTTGTCTGTGCTCAAGTGAGCATGTGCATCCAACACATACATTTACTGCGGTACCAGCCATCATTCACGTGTGTGTTGAGTGTCACAAACATACTGGAACCTGCTGTTCATTTGGCCTGGAGTTGCACAGGTCCACTGCTCCTCATTAGACACGTCGAGACACTGACCTCTTGACAGCCGCCACAAGTACCTATAAGACCTGTCTCTTCTTTTTATAGAATTCTGGGTAATTTGCACCCCTCCACACAGGCTGTTTACCACAAGGAACATTGCAGTTGAGGAAACGCGTTGGTTTGATGGTGTCACTGGTGCGAGAAACAAACAAGGGAGACCACGAGTAATTTGCACATGGTTTTACTGAGAAAAATCTGATTGTAGTGGCTGTGTTAGACGTCGGGAGCCAATCTCAGAGCGCCTTAAAGGGACAGTTCACCAACAAATGACAATTCTGTCATCATTTACTCAAAAAATGATGTCATCCTCATGTAATTCCAAACCTGTAGGTCTTTCTTCCATCTGTATACCACAAACAGACATGTTAGGCAGGAGGGTTATGCTGTTCTTTTGCGTATTAAAAAAAAGAAAAAAAAAAGAAAATACAAACAAAAAAACCAAATATAAATATATATATATATATATATATATATATATTCATATATATAATTTATTATAATTAATTTATATTTATAATTACAATTTAATATATATAATAATATAATATTAAATATAATAATAATAATAATAACAATATATTTTAATTATCATTAATTTATATTTAGAAATTATGATATTTACATTAATGTGTAAATAAATAGAAATATATTTATAATTATAATTTAATATTTATATTAAATATATTAAATATTATATATAATTTATTATAATTGTAATAATTTATCATTAATTTATATTTATAATTCTAATTTAATATTTATAGTGTATATAATATTAAATATTACAGTAAAATATTTTAATATTTTATCATTAATTTATATTTATAAATTATGTATATTTACATCAATTATGTATATTTACATTAATGTGTAAATAAATATAAATATATATGTAATATATATTTATAATATATATTTAAATTTTATATTATATTATATTATTAATATAATAAAATCTTAAATAATATATATATATTTTAGGATTATCAAGTGTTGTATAGGTTTGAAGTATTTGACATAATAAATGAGTGGTATGCTCTGTGTTTTTATTTGTTTAGTACTGAAATGCCCATGCACATAAAAGTACAACTGCCCTTGAAAAACAGTTCCAGGAGGCAAATATTGCCCCTTAGTAAAATAATTAATTCTGACACTGATCCTAACATCAGGAAACATCATAAGTGGCCATTTCTATGATATTCTCATCCCTAAATATGGCTCTGGTCCATCCTCCAATGACCTTTGATCCAGTATCACCTTATATAGGTTTGTCTGTACCACATTTGAGAGCAAGGCATGATGGGCCGCACATTTGTTCAAGGTGAGCACCGTGCATAATCTATATACTTTACAAACTACGTCCATCTTCTGCCACCCACTTAGTCTTGTTTGTTTTGTGTAATCTCTCTTTGTCTCTCTCGTTCCCTCTGCCTCATATTTACGCTTGTTTTCGCCGCCTCACTTCCGCTCTGCATTCAGATGGCGTGCCAAACGCGGTGGCATCGCGAGCAGGGGAGTGGAGAGGTTGAACAGCAGTTTGAAATGTGAATTAGAGGGCGAGAGGGGCGTGCGAGAGCTCTCTGAGGCCAGGAATCAGTAACCACGCTTTCATTTTATGACATTCTCTCGCTTGAGTGTGTCTGGTAAACACATGCACAGAATACAGCACGATATCACACCGCTGAACAAGAGAAGCACGTTCACCAGAATATCCAGAAAGGTTTACGAGTGGTTGAGCAACTGCTTACTTTGGGAAATGTGTCTCTTTGACAAAAACATATTGTTTTCATTTAGCAAACTGAATTTACAATGTAAAATTATTCATCGATTCTGAGCTAAAGATAAATGTTTACATATTGTGCTAAGCTGATTAAATGTGGTGTAAAATATATGAGTCATTTTAAGACATAAATATAATGATATTGTATATATATAATATAATATAATTATATTATATTATATTATGTACTTCTTATATATATAAGGATCATAAATATAATGATTTTTACATTTTCTGATGAAAAAAAGTAAGCAATGCTAATTCATTTCTGTCTGTCAGAGTTATCTGAATCCACGTTTCTCTTTTGTGTTGTCCGTTGCAGGAGCCGAGCACTGTTTCCGTAATTTCAGTGCTCCGACTGGAGTGATTGAGTCTCCCGGTTTCCCTGACAAGTACCCTCATAATTTGGAGTGCTCCTTCATCATCATCGCTCCTCCTCAGACGGAGGTCACGCTCACCTTCCAGACCTTTGACTTGGAAAACGACCCTTTGCTGATGGGGGAAGGAGAATGCAAGTACGACTGGCTGGACGTTTGGGACGGTCTACCACAAGGTTAGTGTCTGTTATCTATCTATCTATCTATCTATCTATCTATCTATCTATCTATCTATCTATCTATCTATAATCCCACCAACCCATGCATCCATCCATCATCCATAATCCCATCCATCCATCCATCATCCCACCAACCATCCATCCATCCATCCATCCATAATCTCACCCACCCATCCACCCATCCATCCATAATCCCACTTACCCATTCATCCATCCATCCATACATCCACCCATCCATCCATCCATCCATAATCCCATCAACCCATCATCCATCCATCCATCCATCCATCCATCCATAATCCCATCCATCCATCCATCCATAATCCCACCAACCCATCCATCCATCCATCCATCCATCCATCCATCCATCCATCCATCCATCCATCCATCCATTATCCCACCAACCCATCCATCCATCCATCCATCCATCCATCCATCCATCCATCCATCCATCCATCATAATCTCAACCACTCACCCGTCCATCCATCCATTTATCCATAATCCCACCAACCCAACTCCATCCATAATCTCACCCACTCATCCATCCATACATCCATCCATCTATAATCCCACAAACCCAACTCTATCCATCCATCCATCCATCTATCCATCCATAATTTCACCCACCCATCCACCCATCCATCCATAATCCCACTAACCCATCCATCCATCCATCCATACATCCACCCATCCATCCATCCACCCATCCATCCATCCATCCATAATCCCATCAACCCATCATCCATCCATCCATCCATCCATAATCCCATCCATCCATCCATCCATAATCCCACCAACCCATCCATCCATCCATCCATCCATCCATTATCCCACCAACCCATCCATCCATCCATCCATCCATCCATCCATCATAATCTCAACCACTCACCCATCCATCCATCCATTTATCCATAATCCCACCAACCCAACTCCATCCATCCATCCATCCATCCATCCATAATCTCACCCACTCATCCATCCATCCATCTATAATCCCACAAACCCAACTCTATCCATCCATCCATCCATCCATCCATCCATCCATCCAGAATGATCCATCCATTAGAATGATTTCTGAAGGATCATGTGACACTGAAGGCTGGAGTAATGATGCTGAAAATTTAACTTTGATCACAGGAATAAATTACATTTTAAAATATATTCAAATTGAAAATTATTTATTTAGTTAAAGTTATATTGTGTAAAGTTATTTTAAATCATAATAATAATTCACAGTTTTTACTGTATTTTTGATGAATTCAGTCTTGGTGAGCATAAGAGACATTCAAAAATATCTTACCAACTCCAAACAAATGGCATTTTTCCCTCATATTTTTTGTTTTTATCAAGTCCCACAAATAGTGTTCATGCTATTGTGAACATCTCCACTACTAGCACAGTAACCCAAATTTATTCACTTCCCATCTCACACGCTATCAATCTGGGATCAAACTCAGCTCTTGTTGTGCTGACATCTAGGGATCATAGGAGCAAGGGAGAGGGACAGTAAATCAGGGATAAGAAGGGGAGAAATCAGAGGAATACTGTGAGGAAAGCTCATAATCCATGGATCTGGGGGAATCTGAGGCACGCGATGCCTCAGCAGATCCACTTCACACTGAGAAATGCTTCTAGCCTCTCTAACTGATCTGGGATCAGCTCATTTCCCCCTTTCCTACGTGTTCTTGTGTTTAGTGGGACCCCTGATCGGACGATACTGTGGGACGAAGATCCCTCCAGAGATCCAGTCTTCCACAGGTCTTCTGTCGCTTTCCTTCCACACTGACATGGCTGTGGCCAAAGATGGTTTCTCTGCCCGCTATAACATGACTCACAAGGAAGTTAGTGACAGTAAGTATAATTTGTGTTTCTTGGTTTTGTTTTTTAAAGGTAAAGTGTATCACTTTCTGATCAAGTAAACACTGTGATGCAAAACATTGCTCTGTTTGTTTGAGCATCCTCATCAGCCTAACTTAGTTGCGTTAGACCTATGGTGTGAGTTTGGGGGCGGGACTATCTGTTTGGATGACCAATGGCAGATGGGGGAGTGTTCAACCTGTTTGAAATAGACACTATTTTTGTAATTCTGTTTGATGGCTTTAGTGGTGCAGAAATATATGGAAGCTTGTTTCCGCCATACAATAAAAAAATAAAAAAGGCAATTGCAACTTTATTTCACATTTCTGACTTGTTTTTCTTCTCAGAATTCAGTTTATATCTATTTGGACTTAATCACTCTCAGTTGTAAGTTTATAACTTGCAATTCTGACTTTATATCTTGCAATTCCAAGTTTATTTCTCGCAAGTTTATATCTAAACTCGGAACTGCAAAAAAAGGCAGAATTGTGAGATATAAACTCGTAATTGCAGGAATAAATAAATAATGTTTATATCTCACAATTCCAGTTTTATAACTTGAAATTCTGACTTTTTTCGTGTGAGATATAAACTCACAATTGCGAGTTTTAAAGTCTGAATTGTGAAATATAAACTCACAATTCTGAGGGGGGAAAAAAAAATCAGTATTGTGAGATAAAAAGTTGTCAACTGGCGGAAACAAGCTTCCATAAAAATATCATGAAATGGCATTCATAGCACATTTAAACTCCCATAATGTGACATTTCTGAGTGAAATTTATAAAGTATAAATAGGGTCATTTATTAAGAAAGTGAATGTTCTATTGTGACCAAGTTATCTTGAAAATATATAAAATAAAGTAAAAAAGTAAATGTTTTAGTTTGTCTTAATATCTCTCTTTCTCTCATTCAGCATTTCACTGCAGCAACGCGTTTGGAATGGAGTCTGGTAAGATCTCTGACGATCAGATCTCGGCCTCCACCTCGTTTTATGATGGTCGCTGGCAGCCCCGTCAGGCCCGTCTGAACAACGAGGACAACGCCTGGACGCCTGGTGAGGACAGCAACAAGGAATACATACAGGTGAGCCAATCACACATTGGAGATTATTGGTGCATTTGACATATTACCTACAACATTTCATTTTTATTAGATGATATATTTCAATCTAAAAATGATGCAGTGATGGAAGTACAATTTGTTCAGTTGGTCTCATTCATGAAATAGTAGCAGCAAAAAAAAAAGTCAGTATAATTGTTCAGAAACCTTTTTTTATGTAAAATGTCTCACTGAACCGAATGATTTTACAAAGGATTTACTGCAGACAGACCCGAGTGTCATTTGACTGATATACTATTAAAATATGTCAAAAGATAGACATGACGTAGAACCTTAAAGTTAACTTGAACTCAAAATCAGCCATCTTAAGTACATATTCCTGTTTTATTGTGCAGGAAAAAACAAAATGGTCTTTTTTAAATTTTTTTTTTTTTTTTTTTTTCAAGAAGTCTGTGTGTATATATATATATATATATATATATATATATATATATATATATATATGTTGTCAAATGATTAATCACATCCAAAATAAAAGTTTGTGTTTACATAATATATGTGTGTGTACTGTGTATAATTATTATATATATATATATATATATATGTATGTGTATATATATATATATATATATATATATATACACACACATACATGTATATATTTAACAAAAATGTATTATATTTATATACAAAATATTTGTATTTATATATAATATACATTATATATAAATATTTCTTAAATATATACATGTATGTGTGTGTATTTATATATAAATAATAATTATACACAGTACACACACATATATTATGTAAACAAACTTTTATTTTGAATGCAATTAATCGTGATTAATCGTTTGACAGCACTAATATATATATATATTTGTTATTGCGATGACAAAGCTGTATTTTCTGCAGACATTACTCTTTGATGAATATAATTATTTGATGAACTTATTTGAAATATAAATTGTTTGTAACAATATAAATGTCATTACTATCATTTTTTCTTTCAAAAAAAGAAAGCATAGCATAGTTTCAACTGGAAATATGTTATATTATGAATGAAAAATGGATAGCAAACGTGTTTTGTGTTGACTTGGTCACACTTTACGTTAGGGTCCAATTCTCACTATTAACTATGACTTTTGCCTCAATAAACTCCTAATTACTGCTTATTAATAGTTAGTGAGGTAGTTGTTAAGTTTAGGTACTAGGTAGGGTTAAGGGATATAGAATTAGGCATTAATATGTGCTTTATAAGTACTAATAAACAGCCAATATCCTAGTAATATGCATGCTAATAAGCAACTAGTTAATACTACGAATAGGACCCTAAACTAAAGTGTTACCGTTGACTTTATGCTATTAACACAAAATAAACGATTCTGTCCGTCACAGCCTCATTTTCATTTGCATCACATTAAATATGCCATTTACTCCGTCCTTGCTTCGTTCCCTTTAATCCACTGGGATTCTCAATCTCACAAACACACACACATGTGGTAAATTCTTACACACCACTACATTTCCAGACCCTTCTACACCCTGTATAGAGCACTCCATCTTGCCCGTCAGCATACGCCCCTTAGCTTGAGCGCTACGTTTGTTGTGTTGGTGCAGACCGATGATGCATGGAAGATTGCTGTGATGCTAACTGCTCGATGATGGATGAGGACAGTCTGGAGAAATCCGTAGTTAGCAACCTTCTCCAGTGCTATTGATTTCAGAGTTCGTCCCCACACCCCTCACCTGCATCCAGGATCCTGGTAGTATGAGGGTCTGGGAGCCTTTCCTTCTTACATTTGACAGATGAGCAAAGACGGCACTGCCGGTATGTGTAGAGGTCAGGGAGTTTTAATTAGACAGTGATACATCATTATGTTGAATTCTACTATAATTGCAAATTGTTTATAAAATATGATATGATATATACAGTCAAGAAGTCAAGAATGATATGACATATGCAATATATAATATATGCAATTAGCATTAAAATGTCATTAAAACAGCATTAAAATATAGCTAGGCTAACAAACTAAATTTCACATTTAAAAAACCAATTGTTTATATTTGATCATTCTTTAATAAATCTAAAATATAATAATTATAGTTTATCATTGTTTATTTTCATAAATAAATGTAATTTTTTTTTTTTAAATTTGCAGTTGTCGCCACACAAACACATTTTTTATATTGCCATGTAAAAGTCACTTCCATGAGTCTAGGATGTTGTTGTTAAGGTGATTATCCTGTTTACTGTGTCTGTAGATGGGTTTCATGCTAAATTGTAATGGTTTACCGTGGTAAAATCACAGTTGAGTAGCTTATTCTTTAAAATAGCACCCTTATTTTTTTCCAGTCACAGATATGGCATCACTAGGAAGAATAAACTTGTTCTCCACATCCTCTCAATACGTGTTCAAGATGTATTTATAAACTGCAAAGGAACTGTTCATTACTCACATCAGAAATCCTCATTGATCGGCTGTCGAAAGAAACTAAATTTGGTCCGATCTGTTGGGCATTGTTATCCCTCCCTATTTCCCACTTTCATCAATCACCTTCCTTTCCCAGGTGGATCTTCAGTTCCTCAAGGTTCTGACCGGGATCGCTACCCAAGGAGCCATCTCCAAGGAGACCCTTAAGTCCTACTACGTCACCACCTTCAAACTAGAAGTCAGCACTAATGGAGAGGACTGGATGATGTATCGGCATGGCAAAAACCATAAGGCAAGGATCATATGATACATTTGTGTTCTCTCTGTGTTTACAAGTGGCAAAATACCTAATGAAAAGGGGCTGGATTTACGAAAATCTGTAAAGAAACTGTACGAAACTAAGCATTTTTTTCTATACAAAATATATTTTACAAAATAATTTGGACACTAAAATTGTTAGATAATCAAACTGTCTAAATTGTGTTCCAATTTTGAAGTTGATTTCACAAAAACAGGTATATGATATCTAATTTATGATGATTAATGTAGAGAAAAAAAAGGAATTAAAAAGCATGCCAAGTGTACAGGTTAGCAGGTTATAATTTAGGGTAACACTTTAGTTTAGGGTCCAATTCTTACTATTAACTAGTTGCTTATTAGCATGCATATTACTAGTATATTGGCTGTTTATTAGTACTTATAAAGCACATATTAATGCCTTATTCTGCATGATCGTATTCTACATCCCTTAATCCTACCCAATACCTAAACTTAACAACTACCTTACTAACTATTAATAAGCAGTAATTAGGGGTTTATTGAGGCAAAAGTCGTAGATAATAATGATAACTGGACCCTAAACTAAAGTGTGGTCTAATTTAGAAACTTAAGAAAGTTTTTGCCAGGTCACATAAACACAAACCCAACAATCCACAAACTATGATTTTGTGGACCAAGACCTTTAACTATATATTACACTAAAAGATTTTAACCACAATGCCTTCCCAAATCTATCATTAGACCTTTGTTTTCACTAAAAATGTGTACTTAAATGGATATATTCTTTGTTCTAATGGAATCAGTGGTTAAATATTCTGTTTTAGCACAAATCTATTGAAATGAATGAACGTAAACTGCTGTAGGAGGCAGCTGAGCATCTGCAGAAAGAAGTAACTCTAGTTCCAGGTGAACTTTGTTGGTCTAAACAGAGAAAGTGACATGGGAATAAGTTGAGAGATGGTTATCTGGTGGTTGCGAACAATGCGGCCCTTTATGCGCCCTTATCTCTCTGGCCGTTCCTAATGCCTGTGAGCTACCTGCCGTAAACACACCTGCGTGACCGGTCACACCTGGACCTGCGTGGGATACGCTGATACGTGTTTGTACATTATCGGAATTCAGGGCTTCGTCTCTCGATTTTGACCCATTTGAAGACCAGTAAAGACTGTTTCTCAAATCATTTTTCCTTTCTAGACTGATCCTATTAAGACTGCAGGAATTTGAAGAAGGCAGGAATTTCCCAAATTCAATCACGGAGCTTTGGACAACCCTCAGTAACTCCATCAAAAAATATATTTAAGACGGATATAGAGCATTTGGGTTGTGAAGATTATTGCGGCAAAGTCAAATTATGATGAGGACACAACTGAGCAAACCCGACAGAAATGGTTTTGTTTGGCTAGCATTAGCGCAGCTAGTAATTAAAGCATCAATCAACCGCCGTCGCTTCATTTACCACTCCTGCCCAATGACATCCTAATCTCTGTTTGTTTTGACGCTGTCCACCGCTTGAAAGTTCGTCTTTCTCATTTCGTGACAACTAATCCCACTGTAACCACATTGGCCACAGTTTAATCAGAGCCTCGGAAAGATGCTTATGCATTTTAACTCTACGTTACGCCGAGGGGCGCCGTGTAATAAAAGTGCTAGGATTAACCTTTTGGTCATCTTTTTAGTGGATCTGCTTTTGATTAAAAGATTAGTCTCCTGTTTGGGAATAAGTCGCACGTGAAAGTAGTATTGACCTGCAGACATGTCTGGGATTAGAGCTCCGAACATAATTCTGGTCCCAAACCACTTTTATTTTTAGGGGGTGGGATGTAAATAGTTAAACTAGTTTGTTTGTATACTGGTTACTGAATTGTTTATCATTATTTATCATTATGAGTAATGGTGGTTGGTAAATTTGATGTTTTTTGATGTTTTTCAGCCTTTTGATGATGTTTTGATGTTTCTCTAACTCAATCCCTCCAGCGCCAACTGTCCAAAAATTGCACTACGTTTATGCTAATAACTTTTGAACCAAGACGATTCGAATGGACCATTTGGAATTTTTTTTTTGAACAACTTCTGATTTTCACCAAAATTGGCAAAACCCAACCGTTCTCGAATAACAATTTAAAAATAATTTAGTGATGAAAAAACTCACCCAGCCCTACTAGGTACTAAATTTGAAATCTAATAAATTTATATAAATGTATGAATAAATTTCATACATAAATTTCTTATATATTCATGATGTTACCTATTATTTAATATAGCAATGTTCTACATTCCAAAATCATTGTGGAAGTATTCAATATATCTTTTGAGCTATATATTTCTAATACTTTTCTCATTATTTTTTTTCTAAATATTTTTTCTTTATTTTATCAAGCGTAGCTGAGCCATGTAGACTCACAAGTGTACACTAGGGCTGGAGATTTAAAAAAAAAAAATAAAAATAATAATATCTTGATATTTTTCACCCTTTTCATGATATTCAATACATATTTTAAAAAAATTAAATCAGAGAAATCATCATTTTAGCTGAACGGCTATTGTTTTAATGTGAGATCTAAAGGAATTTTGAATTGATTCACTTAGACAGTTTGAACTGATTCACTGATTCATTTTTGCTGCTGACGTTTGAATCAGAGATGCTTCTAAAACATCTGTTTTAGCATTCTTGTACTTGCCAGTCATGACACAATGAATAATTGTAACCTTATTCCGAGAATAAAAGCGCACATATCACAATATTCACTTTTTTTGCTTAATTTGATTTATACAGTAAACTCATCTCACATATTTCATGAATATTCAATATACTGTACCACTTTTTGCATAGATGCGTCAATAAATGGCAAAAAGGTTCCTCAAGCATGAAAAATTGCAACGTATACTGTTTATTATTGAAATTCCTATAAATCCCTTGTGGACAGAAAGTAATAAATCTGTCACACGCTCACTTGATACATGATAAATATAGCATATAAAGCCATTTAGCCTCTGCGTTCACTGCCTGTGACAGAGAAGTGACAACTGGGAGAGTTGAAAAGGATGGAATGAGAGACACAAAGATGAAGGAAGATGGGAAACGAAAAGATGAGAAGAAATTGGGTTTAAAGGGGGGAGTCTTGTCATTTCTTTCCCCCATTGAGAGAAAGCTCACTGGAGGGGGAGCAGGTATTGTTTAGTAGTGAGAGCATTTCATTCTCTCTCTCTCTCTCTCTCTCTCTCTCTCACACACACACACACACACACACACACACACACACACACACACACACACACACACACACACCCTGTCTGTTTTCCTGCTCTTCAAGACGATGCTTTAGGCTGGTGAGCCGCCAACCGGAACCAGCTTCTACTGTCAACATCTTCATCTAGAGAAGAGTGAGAGAAAACAGGTGGACAAAGAAAGGAAAGATAGATTTGATTTGACGAAAGCCTGATGAAAAGACTCACCTTAGCAGAAATGTCCATTTTACTGGTTTTGCTGGTTAGTGCTGGTGTGGTGCTGGTTTAGCTGGTTGTCCAACGTATTATTTCCGGTGTAGCTGGTTAATCAAGTTAAGACTATTTTTTTTTTTTTTTTTTTTCATTTTGGCTGTTTGTTTATTTGTTTGTTTGTTTAGACAACTTTTTTAGACTATTTTATTTGCAATTTATTATTATTTATCATAATTATTTATTATTTATTTGACATTAAATGTATCATTATTTATATTTATTGAAAACTAAATATTTTTATTTAGATTTATTCAATTTATTCAATCTGTTTTGGA
The DNA here is from genome assembly GCA_039654765.1 of Mylopharyngodon piceus. Classification (NCBI taxonomy): domain Eukaryota; kingdom Metazoa; phylum Chordata; class Actinopteri; order Cypriniformes; family Xenocyprididae; genus Mylopharyngodon; species Mylopharyngodon piceus. The sequence continues at coordinate 16,473,179 of CM077440.1, read as the reverse complement.
CTATTGCTATTAATTTATTGTATTTATTTGACATTAAATATATTAAATATGATTAATTATTTTATTGAAAGGAAGATATTTCATTTTTATTTAGTTTTTTATTTGTTAAAAAAATGTATTTACATCTTCAGGTACTCTAAGTAAATAATTTAGGTCAAAGGCATTCAACAAAAAAAGGGAATCATTGCATTAATATGAGTATTAATAAACAATATTGACGTTATTAGTTTGTTTGTTTATTTATTTATTTTCATTTTTTATGTCATAAGAATTCTAATGTAAATGATAAAATCTGAGAATTACTCTGAAAAGGTTTGGCACCAGACATCAGAAGTTGGGTATTTTATAGCAAAACACACATTTTCTCCTGTCTTTGGCCAGACGTGCTCTTTCACGACTTTCATCAATACTTAAACACCTTGAGACCTTTTGTCCCCTAGCAGTCTGCATAGGATGTCTGTTCTGACCGGCCCAGGGGTAGAGACGGACTCACGCAGGGTTTCACCTCCTAGCATTGGAGGGACAGCGGAAAAAGTCTTTATAATTTCATGATCTATCACTCGTAGACTCACAACATGGCAGGTTTAATTATTTAGTATCCCTAGCTAGTGTTCTACTTTAACTGGATGGGTGGAACCATCCCGCCGTGGGCCGCCCTGCCACCAACTCTCTTGTTGTCAGGCAGATTTTGGTCTTGTTTACCACTTTGAATGGCTTAAAGCTTAAACGGCTTATAGCTCTATAGGTTATTTGTAATTTGCTTACAATTTAAAATACGTCTTTATGGTTTAGTACTAATTGTTTACTGGTTATTTGTGTGTTGTATTAAATTGCGCAACCTATTCTTAGCAAACACTCAAGCCATCCATCTACTTGTTATTCTAAAGGCCAGTCCTGTAGGAAAGATCTCCCATTATCAACAAAGAGAAATAGTCTTCGATTGATTCGTACAGGAAACAGTCATTATTCAAGCTGACTTGGTCAGACATCACGTGTTGCTCGGACCTCTTTATGAACTTAATTAACCTTTGAACTGTGTAACTAGGCTTATTGACAGGGGTCAAAGATCGCCGCTGAACCACTGATGGAATCTTTGATCTTAGCAGGTGAAGAAAACCTGAATGCATTAACCATAAGCAATTTGACCTCTTGACTGCTCTTAAACTGTACCATATTTCGTTAATTTCAATGAGCTCGTGGTAACTTACTTTTTTAATTTAAACCAACAATTCTTTTTTTTTTTTTACAGTGTGGGAATCATTGTGTTGTAAAAGCACTGAAATTATGTAGTTGCACACATTTTCACTAAAAAAATGGCTTGTGAAAATTAAACGTAACCTAGATTTGTAACCTTGATTTAATCAACAGAAACTCAAAATATTATGTTATCTGAACTACATTAATTATCTAAGTTGATTTGACAAAAGAAAAAATGTTGTGATAACAAATCATGAAAATAATTTTTTACACTGCAGGTACAAAAAATAAGCGCTACATTCATTAAACGCAAAAATGTACATGCAAATGGTTTTACAAATAATTTGCACAGAAATGTGTTATGTAAATTAATGTAAAAATGGTTTTATGCACATTTTACACAGAAATTAATTGCATAGAAGTTACACATGAATGGTTTTTGTATAAATTCATTATATATATATTTTTTTTTTGTGTGTGTAGAAATTATTACAAATTGTACACACAGAAATTACACATATAGTGCACTTTTTTTAAAATTTATTTTCATGCAAATTTGTTACGTAAGAACGGATTTACAAGCAATTTACAATGCAATGTGTCACCTAAATGTACGTAAAAATGGTTTTACAAATAATTTACATTGAAATTTACAAATTTACAACGGTTTTATGAATGATTTACAAATACATTTGATATGTTATTAATGTAATTTACTCTGTCAAAATGATTTTTCAAAGCTGTAAAAGATTATTGGAGTATGTTTTAAAGAAAATGCTAGTCTATCTACTTCGAAATGTGCTACTTGCCTTTTCTTTGTAATTATTTGTGAAATTTATTAGCAATTTTTAAAGATAGTAAAAAATCTTTGAAAAATAGCTTCAAAGTAAACCTGTTTTTATCAGTGTTGTTATATGGAAAATTTATACAGAAAGGAATGAGTCCCAGTGAATGGACTGTAATTCTGTCCCACTCAACCAATATGCCATTTACTCTGACTATGGGCCAGTCCTTCTTTCTCATATATTCCCAATTGTCCTGGTATCTATGATATTTTCTTCCCCATGATTTTTCCGTCTTGATGATTGGTCTATGTTATCATCTCTCAGACCCTGCGCTCCTCCTACCGTCTCTTTCGTTTAACCTCTGTCTTCTCTTTCATCGTTATCCGTGAACTCTTGCAGAGCTGCCGCAATGTTTTGCCACAGAGTTGGACGGCTGAATGTGTCTTATTCCAGCATCTGGAAAGGGGTCATCCGTCTAGTCGGCTGTCTTGTCTGTCTGGCTTCAGCAGCCACAACACACTCGAGATCAGCATTTAAAAAAAGGGCTCGAGAAAACCTTCCCCCCACCTCTCCATCCTTGTGCCACTGCATCATTGAAGCATTATGAGTGTGGTCCTTTGTGAGTGTGCCGAATTCCCCTGCTGGGAATACACACACACTCACTCACACAGAGTATTTGTAGCCTTGAGCATAGAGCAGAGAAAAGGGATTCTTCCATATGGATTACTCTGCCCAGAGCCCATAACTCTCGATGGGACGTGACTTGTGGCCACTGGATGGAGAGGATGAGGTGAACAATGGGGATGAATGAGGTTTAGGCCTTGAGGAAAAAGGAACAGGGGGAAATTTAACTGTGGTGAAAATGAGCTCAAAAGACTCTTTGTTTGTCTTCGTCTAATCCACTACTTTTTCTAGTGCCACTTGACTTAATCAGCCCGTTTCACTGCATCACTGGTGTCGGTCATAGTCACAGCTTTGTAAGTGAGCCAGGATACTTGTGTGTGTTTGTGTGTGTGTGTGTGTTCGCTTTTGAAAGCCCTTACAGCCCATCTTGGCCTATGTTACACTTCATCTCAGATGAGGAATGTTTTCGGTTGGCTAAGACACATCCATCGCTGAACCTCCCACATGGATGGAAGAACACGGATGTGTGTGTGTGGGGGGGTCATGTGTTTTCAACCGTTTTAACAGTCATGAGTTCCAATATCCTCTGTATTTATATATAAATGTATATATATATACACACACACAGGATTTTAACTGTGACAAGATGATAGGCAGGGCAGTTTAAACGGTGAGAGGATGCAAGCAACTAAGTGCCAAACAATCCGTTAAAGGCACAGTTATGATTAGTTAATATTTTAGTATTTCCCAAAGCTTGCCTACTCTTCTGCTACATCCTCTAAAGTACTTTTTCTTCACAAAATCAGTACCTATTTTTAGTGACATAGTATAAGTTGGGACAACCGTCTTTATGACTGAGTCATTGAATCATTTACTTAACCGGTTTGTTCAAAACAGTGATTCACTCATGAACAACATGTAACTGGTCTTATCAATCCAGTCACCTGTTAAGTCGATGGCTGTCTCCGAAATCGCATACTATCTTGAGTATGTACTTACTTTGCGAGCGCTAAAAAGTACGCTCTATATAGTATGAATGTGTGTAGTATGAATGTAATCCGATATGAATGTAATGTATGAATGTAATCCGAACGTACTTCATTTGCCATATTGTCATTGTCATTGCCATATTGTCATTGTCATGTGACCTACCAGCATCAGTTGCATCGCTTCACCGCCATTTACAAATCCTCTCCCGTGGCCTCAATGGATATTAAGGTGCCCATCGTATGCGAACTTCAGAATCTCACCGGAAGTAGTAGGTCATCCGGGTACTTTTTGCCTACTCTTTTATAAGTACTGCCTTTTGTCACATACTGTTTTTTGCCTACTATATAGTAGGGAATTATACAATTTCGGACGCAGCCACTGGCTTTATGAATCCGGTCAGCTTTATGAAGTCCAGTCATTCATTCAACCAATTCATTCAAAAACACTAATTCATTCAGGACTGAATTAAGTGCCTACCCTTATGAGTGGGTCTTTGAATCATTCGCTCATCCGATTTGTTCAAAGGGACCGTCTTTATGAGTGTCATTAAAATATTGAATTATTCGTTCATTCGATTAGTTCAAAAACATTCAGAAACTAAGCGTGTGAAGTGAGTCATTGAAGAATTTGCTCATAGGATTCGTTCAAAACACTGATTCATTACAAAACAAGCGACATGCTGAATTCAGAAATGCATACTAGTATACTACTTGTACTTCATTTACCATATCTTTCTATTGCAGAAACAGTAAGAGTAGTATGCTAGTATGCAGTTCCGAATTCAATTATCTGAATCATTGATTCATTCAGAAACACTGCTGCTGTGTGTTGCTCAAAGATGTGCGACAGCTGATTCTGCCATGGCTTTGTTTAGAGCTAGTTTCGTTGGTGGCGGGACAAAAACAGACAAAGTGACTGTCAGTACTGTGTCTAAAATGCAAGTTACTCTTCAACAACTGGTTTGTTGGGACTGTTGTATAAATCTTTGTGAAGATTATGCAGTGCTACTTTGAGTAGCTTTATAAACATTGTTTACGTGCCTCTAGGCAGCCATAATTCTTATCCTCTAGCTTTGATAGATCTGTCGTAATACCTGTTATGTAACCTCAAGCTCACTTACTGCACGTCTTCTGTTTTCCTAATTTTGAGGTCCTGTGGGTTTACATTTCAGTTATCTGTCAACCATTAGACTCTACATGGGAAGTTCATCTCTTATCTATAGTGATTTTTCATTGGTATTCAGTCTAATCTAGTCTTTATCACACTTTACAGAGAATTTGTAGGATCTCTTGTGGTTCTGAGGTATGTGAACGAGAGAATGTGTTTTAGTTAAAGGGGACCTATTATGCCCCCTTTCCCTAGAATTTGTCTGTGAAGTTTGAGCTTAAAATACCCCACAGATCATTTATTATTGCTTGTCAAATTTGCCCCTATTTGGGTGTGAGCAAAAACACACCATTTTTGTGTGTGTTCCTTTAAATGCAAATGAGCTGCTGCTCCCGGCCCCCTTTCCAGAAGAGGGCGGAGCTTTAACAGCTCGCGCTTTGGTTGCTCAACAACAACAAAGCTGGAGAATCTCACGCAGCCAAAATGAGGATTGTCAGTAACGGTGTTCAGCCTTACATTGTTCAAACCGGAGTCGACACTGATGGAGAGACTCAAGAAGAAGTTACAACTTTTAGAATACATCTGGACGTTTCTGAATGTTTAGTGGATAAATTAATATAGTTGCTGTGGAGTTGATTCAACTCATCGACTAGCATGTTTCTGTAAAAGAAAATATTTCCCTTTGCATTGAACTTTGAGCGTTGTAACTTTGCAGATGTTGTTTATGCTCAAACTGCAACATTACACACTAACTAAAGTAAAAAAAAAAAAAAAAAAAAAAAAAAATGGAAATCATAATCAAGGACCCCTTTAATTCTTAATGCATATCGAACCAAAATATGAGATGGGAGTATCATGAGAGAACGTTTCCTTTGGGAAGAACTTGTTCTTGTGTGGAAAATTTGTGATTTCAATGAACTGACTGGATGATACTTTGCAGCAAGTGTAATCTGTGTTGTGTGTTTTCTTTCTTTTGCAGATTTTCCATGCCAACACTGACCCATCTGAGGTGGTTTTGAATCGTATTCCTCAGCCCGTTCTGGCCCGCTTTGTTCGTATTCGACCACAGACGTGGAATAACGGCATTGCACTACGCTTTGAGCTTTATGGTTGCCAGATTACAGGTGAATGTTTAGACACACATCGTTTCTTTTCATTTAACCATTCAATGCAATTTTATGAGGTCGTTATATGATAACTATCGTCTGTTTGTGGAAAAAAAAAAATTCCCCTCTGTTGAAGATCTCAAATCTGATTTGTGTTTGTGTCATATCATATCAGTCAGTTCAATACAATGATGATTGAGAGATGTACAAATAAACATTCCTCAAAAGGAATATGTTCCTTCATCTTGAAATATTTCTAACAATATAAAAGACTTTCTAACAATATAAACAATAATTTCTAACAATATAAAAGACAAAAAAAAAAAACCAAAGAAAAAAACAGCATTTTTAGAGTGTAGGCTTAATAAGGTTAACTATTCTTTAACCTCAAATTTCCCGGTAAAACCGTAATAAGTGTATTGTAAGACAATTTTGATATCAACATTTGAAGGTTGAAGTCGGTGTGTACATCTCTCTCGTTCTCTTTCGTCTCAGATGCTCCTTGTTCAGAGCTCCAGGGAATGCTGTCCGGGCTCCTCCCTGATTCCCAGATCTCATCCTCCTCAGTGAGGGACCTTCACTGGGTCCCTGGAGCGGCACGTCTGGTGGCCAGTAGATCAGGATGGTTTCCCGGCCCTGCCCAGCCTATAGCTGGAGAAGAATGGCTCCAGGTGGACCTCGGGACACCCAAGACGGTGCGAGGAGTGATAACCCAAGGAGCACGTAGTGGGGAGGGAGGAACCAGCTCAGAGAACCGGGCTTTCGTACGGAAGTATCGCCTAGCACACAGCCTGAATGGGAAAGACTGGAACTTTGTAATGGATAGCAAGACTAGCATGCCCAAGGTATTTCATTTGTCTATAGGTAGCATAATATAAACATATGCAGAATGTTTAGCTCTCATTATGGAGCGCGATCATCCACAGCACAACAAGACCTAAAAGACTCTGCTGGAAAAAACAAGTCATTGTTTCACCATAGTTCTGGAACATACACTACCATTCAAAGGTTTGGTGTCACTAAGAAATTAAAAAAAATAAACCAAGTTGGGTTAAAAATGGACAAACCCAGCGGTTGGGTTGTTCTGACCCAGTGGTTGGGTTAAATGTTTGCCCAACGTGCTGGGCAGTTTTATTTAACTCAACTATTGTTTAAAAATTACTATACTGCTCACTTAAAATGAACCCAAAATAGGTTGGAAATTGACATTTATTAATATGTTTAATAAATGAACATTT